>OY856189.1:7296879-7483438 GCA_963693315.1 Diogma glabrata | reverse complement strand
ACAATTCATAGTAATATTGATAACAAATTATGATTTAATACCGCTGTAGCTCGTGGAGTATTTGAAAAAGTTCTTGGTGTTACTGAAGAGAAACGAACAAAGAGTTTGCATTTTAAAAAATCATATCGAGATCAGCAGATTGTTAAAGATGGATCCGCATCTCAATTAAGAGATGAAGTTGATATATTTATAAACAATTTTTGAATACCATCCTTTTGTTGATCAGTGCATTCATTTCTGGCAGAATTGGAAACAAAATATATATAGCAATTAAAATAGTTTCTTTCAACAACACGTATCCTGGTGGAACAACGTGAACACGCAGCAAGTACATATAGCGTGAAGATATTTACAAGCTATATAATGAATGTAAAGCAGAGCAGAATATGGTTGGAATTTAGATAGTGAGAAATACTAGCTCTCATTGTTTTACACAATTTAAAATGTATATAGTGCGAATTAACAAACAACGTTACCGTAACTTTTGGTTTTATGGAGATTTTTCATATTGTATGGAAAATTTGCGACTATCGCAATTTCCTCATTTTATGGCAATCATTTAAGTTTGATTTTGACTAATTTTGAGTACATGATTATCCATAGCTTCCTTACAACATATTTTTTAATTTTCTTTTTCGGCAAAAATATCAGCGAAAATCTAGAAAATAAGCAAGGGTTAACCTTTGCTTTTTGAAATCCAGAGAAATGAGTTGTCGCAAATCTTAGTGAATGGCATATAAACCTAGACGTGAGATAAAAAAAAACACAGGAATTGCAGCATATTTGGTGGATATTTTCGTTTTGTATTGAAAATTTGCGAATATTGCAGTTTTCTCGCTCAATGGCCAGTTTGAATTTTGACTAATGTTATCCTTACATTTTTTCCCTCCATTTTTTGTACAAAAATATCACCCGAAAATATGCAAAATAAACAAGGTGCATTTTAAAAGCTAGAGAAATGAGTGGTCGCAGCTCCGTGTTTTGAATATTATTTCATTGCGGCATTTTAACGTTTGATTTGTTTTATATTATATTGTTTTATAATAGTTATTTCAGTTTTGACAAAAATATATGAAAACTAAAAAATATTGTTAACGACAATACTGCCTGCTGTCAATATAAAAAAAAGTTTTTATTTCAAAACAACAAACGTGTCAAATTTGTCTACAATACTGTTCACAACTTTTTTCACGGTTGTTTCGATGAACAGTTTGCAGAGCTTTGGAGATCGGGTTAAAATTTTGCTACTTTAAATCTCCGTCCTAAGCTTAAAAAGAGAGAGCCAAATGAAAAAACTCTGTTCCCTATGTCATGGGAAAATGATATGGTTCTTATTGTTGTAAAATGCATACTTCAAGGGTATACTGGTAGAAAGGTACGGATGTTAAACAAAAAATTTGAAAATAAAATGATCCATATGTCGTTTAGTTTTAAGTTTGAAAACCAGGTATTTCAAGACAACCGGCCGTTGTAATTCCACAACATATATCAAAATTAAAGCATTTCAATTCTCAGATAAACTCACGGGCACATATTCAAACAAACGAATAGTTATTGTAAAGGCTACTCCCTCTCTTTTCTACCTCACAAGCCAAAATGCATTCGCTCAATAAAATTCAGTTAAGTAACCAGAGAATTTTTTAATTTTATATTAAAATAAAATTAATACAGGACACTAAACAGCCGCCTCTGCATCACATATTTACGATATAATTGTTGCAACCTGATGTCAACAAAAACTATCTGCTGAATGGAAAACAACGGTTGATTTTGATCAACCTATAAGTGGTGTGCAAATTATAGTTGCATTTATCTGCAGAACATATAAAATAATCGCGAATATTATACTCGCTGACCTTTTGCAGAAGTTATTATTAGTGATAATTTGTAATTGGTTTTTGTCCAACCGTTTAACAACAAATCCATGATCCACCTTGAGAATGATTCTGATCACCCATATCTCTGGATAAACCAAAGAAACGTGTTTCTTTGTGTTATTTCACTATATCCAAATCAAACGTTGTAAAAATAGTTAAACTATTAGTCTTTGAGCATTTTAAGATAATATCTCATATTGGACCAGGTGATGAACTCAAAAGATGGTCGCTGTTCTAGATCAGACCTTGTTGTCAAAAACATATTCTGAATTTACAACAAGGTAAAGTTTATCATAGTCATTGGCTATAATCCAAGCTATCGAATCAGTGGGACCAATTAGTCAATCTAATGAAAGCTTTGGAGGGCTTCCAATTTTAATTTGAGCCATAATTTGATCGATTACAAAATGTTGAGGTTCAACAAGAAATATGCACATGAACGCATGGAGGGGTCAGCTTTTGTTGCTTTGTAAAATATTTCCTTCCTGCAATTTAAAAAGTCAGACAGGTGCGAATAAAATTCGCTTGTCACGGGTTCCGTGAATGTTAAGAAAACAATATCAAAATAATTAACATGCAGTTGTGTTGTAAAGGGTTTATATTGCCAGACCATAGACACATAAAAAATAAATGGTTCATCGTAAATATCAATAGTAAATGTCAATCTCATCTAAATTGATCGAAATGATATAAAAAATACTACTTTAGGTTAAATGTTATCCATAGCTGTTTCTTGTTGCTAAAGATCAATTCTGTTAATCAACGACGAAATTTAGGGGTTGAATGGTGTCAATACTAAAAATAGGACTTTTTTGACAATAATTCAAAAACTGTGCATCGTAAAATTCTAAAGAAAATTGTAATGTTTCTTAATTTTGGTGTTCTTTCAATTGGTACCCCTCATGCGGGCCAAAAAACCTTTTTGTCACCCTACCCCCACTCCCATCCCCTAAACACATAGAAATAAAATCACTTGAAACTTCGCTGTATTTTTCGTTAAGGGTTTATCCAATTTCCTATCTCTATGAATTTTTCCAAATTTTTCTGTCAATCAACGACATACATATATGGGGGTGACCAACTTTTTGTTGCACTTTTTTGACAATAATTCAAAAACGGTGCATCCCAAAATTCTAAAAAAAATTGTAATGTTTCTTAATTTTGGTGCTCTTTCTAATTAAGCCCCACTCATGCGAGCCAAAAAACCTTTTTTTCACCCTCCCCCACTCCCATCCCCTAAACACATAGGAATAAAATCACTTGAAGCTTCGCTATATTTTTCGTTAAGGGTTTATCAAATTTCCTATCTCTATGAATTTTTGCAAATTTTTCTGTCAATCAATGAAGAAACGTATAGGGGGGGGGACCAACTTTTTGTTGCACTTTTTTGAGGATAATTCAAAAACGGTGAATCGCAAAATTCTAAAAAAAATTGTGATGATTTTTAGCTTTTGTGCTCTTTCAAATGACATCGCACTTGACCGGGTTTTAAATGATGTATTTACCCCTTCTCATATCCTCCACTTTAATAAATATAATTATTAGTATTTGGTACTTTACTATATTTTTCTTTAAAAACTTACTAATTTTGCTATCATTTAAAATACTTTTTAAGATTTTCGATTACTTATGCTCGGAGCTAATCGAGAAAAGAAAATTACACAAAAATTGGTGGGGAGTAAAATTCCAAAATACATTTTTAAAAAACACTGAAGTGAAGCCCTTTTATATGATACCCTACTTGACTCGACATAAAAATGTATTTTCTCAAAGCCTAACATCGTAGCCCTGTTAACCAAACGAAAACCATTTTATTTATTTTTCAACTCCTCATTTTGTGGGGACAAATTAGTTTTATACACATGCCAGATTTCAGGTTCATTAGATTTATAGTAATTGAGATAATCGAAATAATGTGAAAAACACGTTTTACTCTCACTAATAGTGTTCCGTATAAAAAAAGGAACCCTAATACTGGCGACACGCAAGCACCCGTGTATAAATTTGTTACGGTTCAAATAGGACCCAGATAAGGTTTGCTCTAGTTCGATTAGGTTTGCCTTAGTCCATCCTGATTCGGATAGTTGGATCATGCCGTGATCAATTTTGCTACATAAAATTAACTACGGCAAGCCGTAGTACAAAATTTTGTATCAGACCTTCAGATTGCCCAACTAGGGGTCAAATACGAAAAATCAAATCAAGACCGGATATATTCAACGTTAACTTTAAAAGGGTATTCTAATTCAGAACCGTAACAGACATAGCGGTTGCGGTATCCTAAGGTGGATGTTCACTATGATAGTGAGACCAGCATTACTTAAGGACCTATCCCAGCGTCTTTAATGCTGAGATATGAGCAATCGAAAGATGCACAAGCTTCAGCTTAGAAAAGAAGTATAAGAACAAGAGAATTGCCATCTTGTCCGACGGCCAAGGAGCAGATAATACGTTAAGCTCATTCACCATTACTTCCAAAATTATTGGAGACTTTCCAGGCGGAATTATTTATACGTGCATTTTACTTTTGAAGATACTGAAACGAATGACTTAAGCATTGTACTGTCGTCTGCAAAACTATTTTTTGGGCTACTGGTGATTTTCAAAAAATCGTTGATATAAATTAAAAATGTATTACCGAAATGTATCGGTCAGTGAGAAAATTTTATATCATCTTTACGACTGTTGGGTTAAATCCATAAGCAACAAGTTTGTTGATCAGATTGGTTTAGATTCGATCAAATGCTTTTGAGATGTCTAATGCGTTTACATACGCTTTTCACCACCTTTTTCTAGTATGCTGCTCCAAAGAGGAGCCACATAGCTCACTAGATCGGTTGTTGATCTTTTGTTTCTGAAACCGTATTGGCTTACAGATATTAAATGGCTGTCTTCCAAAAATGTGTGTATTGATATAATGCTCGTACATTTTAGATAGGACTGGGAGTAAAGCTATTGGTCTATAATTTGAAATATCACATTTTTATCCCTTTTGGGGAATGGGCTTGATATTGGCCAATTTCCAGCAAATAGGGAAAGTACCAGATTTATAGGATTTGTAGAAAATTTTGGTAAGAGTAGCTGCAAGTTCTTTTGTAAATGTTTTAAGAATAATAGGAGGAATGTCCAGACCGAAAGCTTTGTTGATATTTCACCCCTTCACCATTTTTTCGACAATTTTTGGTTTAAAATGAAGATCTTTCACATTATCTTCTGAAGACTGGATTTAGGGCTTTAGGAGTTTCAAAAACGCTTGAGTTCAAAGTAAAACGTTCCGTGAACAATGTGGCTTTTCTTGTAGGGTCAGTGACGATCAAATCACCGTCAATAATAGGAGGAATAGAAGATTTGCTACCAGATTTGATGTAATCAATGGCACAGTAAAAAATTTTGTTAGAAATTGGACATAGTTAAAAGTTTTGCCGATTATCTGGTTTGATATTTTATTGGCCTTTAGAAATGGGAAACGGTTTAAGGGATTTTTGTTATATGGATCCAGCTATTGAATAATCTACGTTTGTTTCTAAGGATCAATTTGGCTGCCTTAGAAAACAAATATTTTTGTTGGGATTTCAAATACTTTCATTATTGAGAAGGGAACGAATTTATTGATACCGAATCAAATGGATTCACTAAAGTTTTGGGCAGAAACATTTACATCATCAGTATAAAAATTAAAAACAATGACGATCAAAAAGGAGACCTTGAAACAACTTCGGAGACTATTGGTGCCCATTTTTTAGAAGTGAAGCAGAGTTCGTGATTTAAGCTCTAGTTCTTAGTAAATCAGTTTTGATGACTGAATTGATTAGATAATGTTCAGAATTTCCAATACTACCCTTTACAATACTACTACCAATGCTACCTTACGACATTGATACTCGTAATATTTGGCATAGATGTGAGATAGAGATCGATGAGAAAACTTTCATCACCACTATTACGAGGAGTGAAAGTTGGGCTTTTTACAATTTGCGTCAGATTCTATGGTGCGGTAAATATTTCTGCCTGCCCTCCATTGTTATTGTCGTCGGTCGTGTTAGAAAATTCTAACCACGATTTGTTGTGGACGTTGAAGTTACCGGTAAAGATAACCTCACAATTAGAAGTTTTGCTCTAAGTTTGTCCTCAACATTACGAAATATGACATAGGCCAGCCAATAGGATAGAATGAAGAAATGAAAAGAAAAACAATTGAAGACAAAATTTATAAAAAATACCATATTTGAAAGAAAGCGAAAAAAATAATATGGGGCCAGTACTGCAACCATGAATTGACCGATGTATTGACATTGGGTTAAAATTCCCTAGAGTAATTATCCATTTTAGAAATAATTAGTTTGAAAATGTTTGCCTATTGCTAAGTTCTCACTTCTCAGCGGAAAGAATATGATAATATTGATAAGGTTGGTATACATTTTTTTCATTGCACATTTATTTTATTTTTAGTTATTTTAAATATATACACATAATAAGATTTTACATCCTTTTATTGGTCCAGTCATGGTTGCAGTACTCGGCCGTTACTGTGATACGGGTCGTCGTTATTGATCCGTTACTGGGCCAGATCTACAGCATTGTATGGGCTATTGCTGTCTATTTTATCTGGCTCATGTATGGTAGCCATTTATTGTCCGAAGTTATCATTCAGTAAAATAATAATTCCCAGTCCTGGCTGCCAGTACTCGCCCATTCTTGCATTACTTGTTGTCAGTAATGGACCATTACTGGACTTGTTGTACAACATCGTTTAGTTGGCAAACAAACTAAACAAATCGAGCTGCTCTAACATATTTCGTCAGTCCAGAACCCTTTTGTGGATTGGAGACAAAAGCTATCCACGAACGGATGAGGGAAGTAATTATAACGGAATGGTCTAAGGCATTCCAAGGAGTTGGTTGGATCATTAAAGGATAAGAAAGCAGTAATGTGCTCTAGGTTGAATAGGAACAACCTGAGAATACTGACTGGGGTTCGTACAGGACACTTTAAACTAATAAAAAACCCTAAGAAAATTGGGTTGGATCCGAGAAACTCATATGGATTCTGTCTTTTGGAAGAAAAGACCCCAGCCTATCTTCTCACAGACTGTGAATCCCCGATCTACACGAGAAAGTTTCATCTGGGGGAGCATTATATTAACTGGCATAACCTGCATAAACTTAACCCTCTTCATATCCCGAAGTTCCTAAAGGATGCTGGATTGGAAGGGATGCTCACTAGGGAGTAGAAAGGTGGGGTATAATATATAATTTTGGTTTCAGTACAACATATCACCACCAAATTTAATCTAATAATATAATCTAAGGCTTGTCTATTCTGACCCTGATCACGCGCTAACTGTATACAGACTGTCACTAACTAATTTCTGCTTAGGCATATAGCACATCTTGTGTTTCTTGCTGCCCTATATATTGCTTACTATACATATTCAAAACTTTTGCTATCAAAACTAACTTCATCTTTAATATACAATTAATTTATTTACCACACCTCACCGACTTCAAGTTCTTTTAACATTCCAAGAAGGTCTTACAAACAATTTATGGTTCATGTTAATTGGCTTCGAATGATATCCAACCGGAGAAAGAAATTCAGACAATGATCTCCTAAAGAGGGCAATCAAGATACCAATTTATTAAGATATTAAAATTGGCTTTAATTAATGATGGATCTAAATGAATGCAAGCTTATTGTACAGATATTAAATTCCGTTCTGCAACATGCAGAGAATAAGTGAGTTGAAGAGTACAAGGTAGAGCGGTGTGTGGTGGTTGAGAAGTGGCGGAATGATCTCATGACAGGAATGGAATGCAAAGTTTTTCGGTCTTTTTCGGTAAAAATGGATATTAGGTTAAATTGTTCTCTCAAACCTCTCGTCATAAATTAACTTAACCTATCTACATATTCCCTAGTTCTTGTTCTGCTTTATATTTACCAACATAAAAACTGAAAATTTATGTGAAAAATTTCCAAAAATTTTCCTTTTGAAAAACATTTATTGAAAATAATTACTTAATAGAAATTTTCTCTGGTTTATGTAATAGTTTATAAATTTTCGTTTTTCTTTGCCTTATATAGTTTTTCTATTAAGAAAAATGTTTAACTTCTGTGAAAAAAAAGAAAATTGTGTGAAGATTTTTGTTTTTTTTTCACTTTTAAGAAAACAAGCTTTCCTTTTTATTTAATTGAAAAATAATAAATGAAAATTATATAACATTTGATCTGTTGGTTGTGTGTTCTCAATTTTTTTTATTTCCTTTTAATTTCGTTTTAAGATTTAAAGTGACAGAGTAGAACATTAATTATTAATTGTAAGGGTAAATTGGTAATAATTATTGTTAATTGTTTCAGATTAAAAGTTATGCTGAATATATTTGTGGAATTTGTTTAAATTTTTACAGAATTAAGATTCCACACCAAAACTGTATTTGTTGTATTTAATTTCTCACAAAATACGTATCTGATAGTTATCTGGGTAAGCCTGTGTTGTTTTGGATGCAAAAAAATATAAACGAGGAAAAACTGTCGGAAATTTTATTTTTAGAAAACAATTTTTTGCATTTCTTTATTAGAATTCTGTATTTTGCTTTGGTTGAAAAAAAATGCAATTTTATTTTTAAACTTATAATTGTAAAATAAACGTAAAAAAACAACTGTGAGGAACTATGATTTTTAGGATTTTTAATGGCAGTTCTTGTTAGTTGTAAAAATAAAGATATTCTGTTGGTCATAAATACGAAAATATGTTCAATATTAATTTTAAAAAAAATCCCTACAATAAATTTCACTCCCTTCCAACAAACCATACCATTTTAAAATACATAATAATATACGAAATAAAAAAATATAATTCGATTTCAAACAACAAAAAAAAACCGACCACCAACGTATAACACATAACGTATAAAAACAGCAAAATAACGCATATAAAAGCTTTTTAGGGGTTTGGTGTGGAAAAAAAAATGTGCATTTTGTGATTGAAGTAGGAGGGTTGAAAAAATAATTTTTGTTTCCCTTATGCACTCCTACATTTAATACAAAAAATATCAAACTCTTCTCTATACATAAATGCATTTGAACGCCATTTTTTTTTGTTAAATTTTGTGCAGAATTTTTTCTGTGTTATTTTAATGGTGATGAATTGATCAAAAATAAAAATCTCCTTCTTTACGAAAAGAGACATGTTTAAGGAGCTACTATGAAAACCAAATGTCATTGCAAATGCACGCAAACAGGACTTCCAAGCAAAGAAGATTGAATAAACATTTTAAGTTATAGCTAGGTATTTCAAAAATAAATCCCAAACAAATTTTATGAAGAATTAAAGTGAGTTTCTTTAGATTATGACTATCATATTTGCAATATCTGATCAAATTAGTTACGAATAAATCAATGTAATGGTTTTTCAGTGTATATAAACTATATAGGAAACCTTGTAGTACATAGCTTCAGTAATTTAACGTAAAATTAGTAATTTAACTTTACTAACATCAGTATGGGTGATTGATAGTATAAACGGGTTTTAATCAACTAAACTTGTGGCAAGTGTGAGAAAAAATCAGTGATGGATATTCTAATACCAATTGGTAACTAAAGCTGGATAGGTTTGTAGGCATTCTATCCCAGAATCGCTCATAGATAGTCTCAATTGGGGTTGCCTCTCTGATAAAAAGCTAGTCAAAATCAAATTCGTATTGATCTTGCTGAAACTTTGTTGATGATGTGGATGTCGATAAAGAATTTTGGAGTGCAAAGTGATAAGAAAAACTTTGTTTATGACAATCGTTTCCATTGATTTCAGAAATCTTTAAAAAAATAGTAATTACCTGAAGCATAAAACTTTTGAATTGAACTATTAAATATTGCAAAATTTACGTACAATTGTACGTAGAAGTTTCAGCATACAGTAAAATTAATATCTGTTTGTGTACAGGGTAGTGGACTGGGCAGTTTTATATTATTTTATTTATTTATCATTTTCCAAAATACATGAAATTTTTGGTAAAAGTATTTGTGCAAGAAGAATGAATTTTATGTTTTCTATAAAAAGGTTTACTATCAGGAGACAGGAATAATTTGTTTTAAAGTAAAAAATAGTCCTGCCAAACACATACAACTCATCTATTGTGGTATGATGCTGTGAGATGTAGCGCGTTAGGAATAATGCTACACTACGCACACTAATACATAGATCCATTTTTATATTTGAAATATGTGTAGTAATTTAACTACACAAGTATGTATGATTATATTATACAGAAAAATCAGGAAAATTGCATTATGCATACAATATGAAAAATACAACAAACTTTGTGTATATTAAGGGCAACACAAATACCAAGAAATATTATCACTTCAGAAGTTCAGCCAGACAACGATTTTATATATATACGACTACGCACACATATCAGTTAACAAAAAAAAGGAATGAGGTGGTGGTATCATATTTTCGAAATGTTTTCCATGTCGGTTTTGTTTTTTTTTTCTTTTTGGAATCGTGAAGGTGGAGTGTGGTGGATGGTGGTCAGATATATTATAAAATTAAAACAAACACCCATAATTATTTATATATAAAAATCGTGAACGTTTATTATTAGTTTTTGTCATCAAACCTTACAAATTTTTCGATTAAGCGCATGCTGCTTGATTTTTCTGATTCCAAATTTAGCAGCTATTTAATGATTGTAATTAAACACTTAAAATTGGAGTCTGACAGATAAGATTTAAGATAAGATAAAAACTTAAAAAAAAATCCCTGATTTAATACATAGTTATATCGAGTACCATAGTATCCATCGGCTGTCTAAAGTGAACCAAAAACGTACTGTAGGTCAACGGTCAATTTAACGTATTTAATGACGAATTCGACAGTTTGTGTTACGGCCCACGTTTGTAACCCATACATCACCTACGATCGTAGGTGTAGCAGGTGTTACTGACAATTTCTTGATTAAAGTAGGAGTACATCAGGGAAGTGTTTTGAGTCCGTTATTGTTTAATACAGTAATTGATCACCTGACATGTCATTTACATGAGCAATCATGCATAATCATATTATTGGTTGCTGCTGATGCAGTCACTGCAGCTGAAGATGCCAGTAGAACACCATCAGTAAATGGATGGAATACCATCAGTGAATGGATGAAAGCATTGGAAGACAACGGGTTGCGATTCAGTCGCACAAAAACCTAATACATGTTTTGTCCTTTCTCAGATCCAGATTCATCAAGACCAGTTCCAGATATTTATCTAGATGGTGAAATAATTCCAAAATGTGAAAAGATTAAATATCTTGGGTCTGTTGTGAGAAATGATGCAAAATGTGATGACGATGTTAATTATCGAGTAAGCGTTGAAGGATGAAATGGTATGAAAATTCAGCGATTTTTTGTGATAAGAAAATGCCACCAAAATTGAAAGGAAAATTGTATACAACAGTTGTTAGATCAGCATTGTCTTATGCATCACAATGTTGAACAGTTTATAAGAGTCATACATCTAAGATGACTGCTTCAGAAATGATGATGTTGAGAATGACAGCTGGCTTTACTAAACTTGATCATATCAGAAGTAATCATATTAGTGGTAGTTTACATGTAAAGAATTCAATTGAAGAAAAACTCAACTCTGATCGACTTAGTTGGTATTGTCATGTAGTGAGGAGAGAAGATAGTAACCCAGTGAAAAAAACGATGGCTCTAGAAATGGAAGAACATAAAAAGAAAGGCAGAAAGGAAAATTCATAGTTGAAGCAAATGCAAGAACACCAGCATGTTGTAGGTATCACAGATGAAGAAATACAAGATAGAGTAGCTTGCAGAAGGAGATTAAGATCTACATCCAGAAATATTGTAAACCCCACAAGCGACACTCCAGCAATGCAGTTGAATAGAAATTTTGCTCAATTAGCATATTTCCATATGGCAAACCTTAAAAATTAATAGTGTGAATATAGCAACAATAATTTTAGCTCGCCATAGTTTTTTTTGCTCTTCTCGTTGTTAACTTTTACCAGACGGCGCTCATTGTTATAAAATTTTTTAAATAAAATCGAAAATAATCAGTAAAATACAGTCCACATTTTTTATAATTCATCAACATTTTTTGGTCCAGTCGATCGGATTCAACTAAAATAAATTAAATTTTGGATCACATGTGCAAATGGACATGTGCTCAAAATAAACCAAGGATAAGTGTTTCAGCAATATTTTAAATTCAATTCACGTAATATTTTTTAATCTAAAAACATTTTACGAATATAAAGTGTTTTGTTGCATTTCTCTGTTCTGCCATTTTGTTTCATCAATTGCGTATCACTATTCAATAATTTTTAATTAAAAATGTCCGAAAACGAAGGAAAAATTGATTTTGTTGAGCAACAACTAGATTCTATTAAAACAAGACTAATTTATTTCAACGATCAGATTGAAAACGCACAAGCCGCGAATATAGGGGAACTCCAATCATTGTTAGACAGATTAAAATTTAGGTTCTATGATAAAATATCACACGAAGAAATCACACACGAAAAAATATCACGTCGAAAATATCACAGCGAAAAAATCACACTCCACGAAAATATCACATCATGAATATATCACATTTCGAAAATATCACATCCTAAAATCACACGCGAAAAAATATCACATCCTAAAATCACACGCGAAAAAATATCACATCCAAAAATCACACGCGAAAAAATATCACATCCTAAAATCACACCCACAAAATATCACGTAGAAAATTTTATTGTAAAAAAACACAATGTCCGATAAATAAAAATAAAATGTTTTGAAGTGCTCTAACTAAGCTACCAATCTGTCATTTGATATCGTATTTGACGTGGTGATAAACGTTTGCAACAACTTCACGTTATAGCCCTATCAACTCAACATTAAGTAAAAACTCTTGAAAACAGTTCGCCAAAAGTAAAACAAATAGGAGTTCTCTAGCCAATCCGAGAAACATTCATATTTTAGTATTTGATAAATATAATAATCATACTAGAATAATTCGTTTTGCTCATACAAGTTTAACAGTTTTGCTCGTAACTAATGATTTTTGGCTTACAGATGGAACATTTAAAGTGGTTCCAGAAATATTTTTTATTTTTTTAATAATATGGTGCGTTGCATTGCCTGTATATTAGCATTATTACCAAATAAGACATGATACTTACTGTAAAATGTTGATGGCAGTTTTAGAATTAATACCCAATGCAAATCCTAGAATAATTATTACAGATTTAGAGATTGCAGCAATGTGTACCATCGATATGAAATTGTTTGGATTCTCAGGTATTGAAAATGTCGCTATAACATGGTTATTATTATATGAAGCAGCTTGTGTTCAGGCAAAGGAATCCAGTGAAATAAAGTACAGAATATTGGCAGAAAGGATGACAAATATTTTGACAAATTACCATTCTGAAAATCAAAATGTTAAGAAAAATTGCTCATGTATACATAAGTGTGAAAACACACAGTTAATTTATTTTTAGTATTATTTTTATACACCGGTTGCCGACACGCAGTCTGTCTGTTACTGTTATTTAGTCCTATCTTGTAAACTATAAATCTTTTCGATCTAAAATATGAGATGAATATTGATTGAATAATTGGGGATCCAAAATCAATAAAATAAGATTAATTTGTTTGATAGGGTAATGACGTGAAGTCGTTGAAAACGTTTTTACTAAGTCAAATACGATATCATATGTAAAATTGCTATCTCAGAATTCTTTAAAAAATTTATATTGTATATACGGACATTATGTTTTTTTACAATAAAATTTTTATTACATGATATTTTTTCGGATGTGATATTTTTTCGCGTGTGATTTTTGTATGTGATATTTTTTCGCGTGTGATTTTAGGGTGTGATATTTTCTCGCGTGTGATTTTTGGATGTGATATTTTCGTGATGGGATATTTTAGTGATGTGATATTTTCGTATAGTGTGATTTTTTCGCTGTGATATTTTCGACGTGATATTCTTTCGTATGTGATTTTTTTTATCAGGACACTAAAATTAAATTATACTAAATTTGATATTTGTCAATCAAAATATGAAAAACTGAAACCTGAAAAATTCAAGAGTGATGATAAAAATAAATTGAATAAATTGATGAAATGACCAATATGGCATCATCGAATGAAAACTCTTGTCATTGATTCATGCTCAAAGCATTTCTAGTGCCAACGTTATTATAAAAAATCCACCCACTGAGTATAAAGACAGACCTAATATGAGAGTAGTATATATTCCCTAACCCGAAATACCTTTACCACGGTTTGACGGCTCATTGATATCATGGATCAACTTTAGGGATATGTACGAACAACTGATACACCAAAATTATACCATATCAGAGGTTTTTAAATTTCATTATCTAAAAGGTTGTCTTAAGGATGGGACAGCGTATAAATACGTTAATGGTTTACCTCTAACACCCAAAAACTACGACGTGGTATGGAAAAATAGTAATAGTTACAATAATGAAACGCTCATTAAAAAGGAACACGTAAAGCAAGTCTACGAAATTAGACGAGTTTCTGAAAATTCCGCTCCGTCTCTTCAGAGTTTTATTGACAAGTATAGTAAACATCTTGATGCCCTCAAAAGGCTTGACATACTTGTCGAACATTGAGATCTCTTGCTTATTCACCATCCTACTGAGAAATTAGATGCAATTTCACGTGATTTGGTTGAAACAAAAACCGCAACAGCAGACGACCCAATGACTCTAACGGAGTATACAAAACTTTTACAACAACGTGTCCGTGCTTTAGAGCTACAACTAGGTCAATTGCAAGTAAGCAATCTACAATGCCTAGTACACAACTGAATCAATTTAAAAATAGCCGTCAACACCAATATACAAAACCCTTTGTCGAAAAATCAGGCACGGCTTTAACTGCCTCTATTGAATTTAAGTGTCAATTTTGCTCTGGGCTACATTCCATATATAAGTGTGATAAATTTATGGGTATGTCAGAACAAGAACGATCTGATTCAACTACAAATCAAAATCTATGTAGAAATTGTCTTTCTTCACATCCTGATTCGTTATGTCCATCTAAAGGTCGGTGTCGTAGATGTCAGCAGCGCCATCATACGCTACTACATTTAAAAAATTATAAATCATATAATTCAAACTATCCACGACAATCACTGACTCAGCAAAGTTGTACAAATACAGAACTATCAACTGTGCAAGTTAATTCTGATTGACTACCTGCTTCAGAACCATCTACATCAACAACACTGTCCAGCGTTTCAAAATCGTCAAATTTAAAAATCCAACAAGTCTGTGTGTTGATGGCACTAAAATTCCTGCGCGCGTGTATTGCTGGATACAGGCTCACAATCAAATTTCATAACAGAGAATTTGTGCAATATACTAAAGCTACGTAGGACTCTAATAAATTTTCCAATTACCGATATAAATCAGATAACGAAACACATTAGACATAAAACGTCTCTTATTTGTATTATATTAAAGGGAAATCTAGACCTAGGATTGATGCGAATTAAAGGTTAATATCCTGCTGAAAAATCCTACAAAAATTATGTGCCAGATATTGTTTTCACTACAAGCGATGAGCCAGTGTAATCATGCGAAACACCTAGCGATAATGTCAATATTTTATAAAGAATATGAAGTTAAAAAATCAATGAAAGTGAAGCTTCCAATAGTGATTCTGATTCAGTTCTACAACAAAATAAATTTTTAGCTGACAATTTAGTATTGAATCAAAATATGAAAATACGAGAAACGATTTCAAAAATCTGGGTAATTATAAAATTATTTAAAAACTCGCCAGTGCGCAATGCTATTTTGCAAAATTATATAAAAAAATTAAATGAAGAAAAATTACTTCTGGTTTGCAAAACTAAACGGAATTCTATTGAAACCTATTGGTTTTTGGCAGTCATGCCAGGAGTTTAAAAAACTTCATATCTTCTAAATTTAAATCATTTTTGGAATACCAAATAAGATGATGTTGTTGCTTTAAATATTTTGAGTGCCATTCAACTAATCAAAAAATCAATAAAAGCGTTCAACCTTCATGGCTGACTCATTATCTGCAGAGGGAATCCTAAAATTTATATTCAAATCTCTTCGGAAAAACAATTCAGAAATAAGCTTAAATTTTTATTTGAAACACAATCTCAAATTTTTAAAAGAGATAATTAACTCAATAAATTCGTTATTGAAATTTCTTCACAATCCAAAGTCAGTTGGTCAACCCGAGGAAAATGATTTTTTTCTATTTGCTCTGAATTTGCGAAATTATAAAAACTGCAGAAATATTCTCTTGAAGATTATTTAAAGAACCAAAAATTGGTTCTCCTAATTACAATGAAAGCATTACATATATCAACGAATGATATTAACGAAAGTGAAGAGCTTATATAGCCATCGGACGCAGAATTAGAGGAAAAGATTGCGCTGAATTAAATTTAGAAGTATTCGTGAGAGTTTGAGAATACAGTCAACAATAAATGACAACTACCGCTCACTATCTAAGGAAATGAATGTATTTAAAGCTACTGGTAAGATCACTTTCAATTTTGAAGTTCTAAAAAAACACTCTAATTTTGATAAAACCTACATATACTGAAAACGAGAAAAATTTTTCTGTATCTGGAAGTTTTGACAGTAAACGGAGAGTTGCGTTTCTTGTTAAAATTAATTTTGAATAATTTTCGAGAATCTCGAGAAATTCAAATAATTATTCCCAATTTCTCGAGAAACACAATCGCTGATAAACTCGGTATTCTCAAATCTCGAGATTCATAAAAGGTCGAGAAATCAAAAACTCTAATCATACTTAATTTATTTTCCATCATGCGGCAAATTTAAATGAAAGATAATATTCTTATTTTCAATAATATACATGGTCATTTTGGACGAGGAAATAAAGCACTAAACCTAAGCAGATTGGCAGAGTAAGATGGATCGAGATGCGGGTTTTTGCATTCGATTCAGAAAGCCGTCAGGAAAGTTTGTAAACATAGGCACTTTTCGGCAAGAAACCTTTGGAGTACCTAGGGGCCGGGCGGGTTATATACACCTCATCTCCTTGAACTTTCCATAAATTCAGCTCGAAATTGATCGAAGCTCGTTACACGGAGGTTTTTGGGGCCGCTGAACACGAATATGATGTCTGCGATGACATTTGGAGTACCTAAGGGCGAGGGCGGGTTATATACACCTCATCTCTTGGGACTTTCCATAAATACAGTAAGAAATTGATCGAAGCTCGTACTCGAGGTGGGTTTGGGGCTGCTGAACACAAATATGATGTCGATGATGACCGGTGTACCTAGGGCTTGAACTTAAATGATCTTAAACATTATTTATTTATATCTTATTTATTCGACGAATATAATAAAGGAAAAAAGCCGTAAAGTCTTTATAATACAAATGTTTTATTTATTTCGAGTTACCCAATTTATTCATTTTCTTCGATGCTCGTGCACTTATTTTCTTCATCCAGAAAAGCTTCGTCCAGATTTTCTGCAGATTGTGATTTCGTAAATTTTTCCATGTTCGTGCAGTTTGACCGTGCACAATTTTTACATGCAATATTGCAAACTAATCCGTGCTTTCGGCATCCACAAGAATTACACAGTCTGTTTTGCATGCACAAAATATTAAGCTCATAATATGGGGTGAGCCGGATATTTATGAAAAGTTGTATTTATTTATTTGTATTTATTTATCGAGCTGTAATTATGGAAAGTTCCAGGAGAAGAGGTGTGTATAACCCACCCTGGCCCCTAAGTAATCCGAAGGCTATCTTAGACATCATATTCGTGTTCGGCGGCCCAAAATCAGCGTCGAAATTTAGGGGGGTTGGGAACACACTAAAACTAGCACTTTTTGACAATAACTCAAAAACTGAGGATTGGGAAATTCTAAAAGAAATTACAATATTTCTCTCTTTCAAATGACACCCCACTCGTTCCGATAAAAAAAGTTTTTTTTACCCTCCTCACTTCTATCCCCCAAACACACAGATATATAATTATTTGAGACCTCGCTATAATTTAATTAACACTGTTTGCCATTGGCACTTGGCGTAAGTTTTCAAATAATATAATGTCAATCTCTTTTTACTTTACGCAAACAACTTATTTAATAAGTTTAATAGAAAAATTAAAGAAAACAAAGTTTTTATAATTTTACTGTTACTCTATATATGTTTCAGCTTGTCATCTTCAGCTTGCCATTTTCTGGAGTAATGAGTTAATAATTACAATAAAATTCTATATATATATTCAATTTTTTACAAAACAAGACGGTACTTGAAAACTAACAAAGACAGAAAACAATAACAAAAGAACATAATAAAATACTTATATTAACAGTTATTAAAAATCTGATATTAAGAAAGAGACCAAAATTTTTAAGCAATAAAACTTTAAGCAATAAAACTATACTGGTTCAAAATTTACCAAACTTCACGTCTCTGAAGTTTTTCAAATTTTTCTGTCAATCCGGGGAACGGTCTAAAAGCTACACTTTTTTGACAATAACTCAAAAACTGAGCATCGCAAAATTCTTAAAACAATTGCAATATTTCTTAAATTGCTCTTTTAAATGACACCCCATCATTTGGGTCAACACAATTTTTTTTCACCCTTCTCTACTCCCATCCCTTAAAAGCACAAAAATATTATTATATGATGCTTCACTATAATTTTCGTTCAAAGTTTATCAAACTTCCTGTCTCCGTGAATCTTTTCAAATTTTTCTGTCAATCAAGCTCGAATCCGAGGGTGGGGGGGGTGTGCCAACTTTTTTGTGGTCTTTTTTGACAATAATTCAAAAACTATGCATTGCAAAATTCGAAAAAAATTGCAACGTTTCCTAAATTAGATGCTCTTTCAAATGATACCCCACTTGACCTGGTTTTAAATATGTTTTTACCTCTTCTCATTCCCACCCCCTTAATAAATATAATTATGAGTATTTATCACTTTTCTATATTTTTCATGAAAAACTTACTCATTTTTCTGTCATTCCTTATATATATTTAATGATTTTCGATCAAGTAGGGTCGGAGTTAATCGAGGCAATAAAACATAAAGAAGTCGTCATTATTCAAAATTATACAAAAAATTTTGGGGACTGGGGTGTAAAATTCCAAAATACATTTTTAAGGAAGAGTAGCCCTTTCATATGATCCCCTTCACGTCTCGATAGCAAAATGTATTTTCTCAATGGGTTCATATCATCCCTCTGTATAACAAACGAAAACTACTTAATTTATTTTTTAACCCTTCATCTTGTGCGGATAGGTTAGTTTTATACGCACCTCAAATTTTAGGTCCATGGGATTAATGGTTTACGTTATAATCAAATTGATTTTATATCTTGGCTCCCCCTCTCCCCTCCCTTCGCACGCCAACGCACTCTTTATCATTTCATCCAACTTTGATACAGCTACTATCCATCACAATTCAATCTCTTCAAATCTATTATGCATGCACCTTCTGCTTAACTAATTTATAAAAACACATGGGTTAAACATGCCTATCTCCATGGTATATAGTACTATGGTGTATAGTACTGTGATAGTATAGTATATAGTATACACTATATAGTACCATCGTATAAAGTACTACTAACAGTAGTTCTATATACTAAATAGTACTAGAAGTACTATATACTACTGTAGTATATAGCACTACTGGTATATAGTACTACTTCTACCATGGTATATAGAATATTATGATAGGAGCTACTATCCATCACAATACAATCTTCGTTAATCTATTATGCATGCATCTTCTGCTTAACTAATTTTACAAAAACATATGGATGATAGGATCTCCATGGATGTTTAATCCATGTGTTTTTGTGAGCGCGTTGATTAAAAAGTGCCTTGACTTAAACATCTGTTAAACAATTGAATTAGACTTTCAGAAAATAACTTAATGACCTGACTCAGGACTTTATTTGGTCCCCCTTCTGAGTCCGGAGATTTGTGGTTGTTTAAGTTCTTCCCGATATTACTTCACGATATTTCAATTTTATTTTCTCTAAACATCGTTACCATTTCATTGCCAATCATATTTCTTAGCTGCATTGGACTTGTGCATGCTGGATGTTTTGGAAATAAATCTCAAATAATCACCCACTAAGGGTTGTTTAACACCGGGATATTTTGTTTCCTGCCCAGCTTTTTTGTAACGATCCTGTAAGTAGCAAAAATTTCTCCCAGTAGCATTTCTTACTCTGTTTTATTAACTTTTGCATATGTTTCTCTGCAGTTTTGTATGACTCTTGCCTTGGTGTTGATGCAGTTCATTGATTCAGTCAACTTTTTCTTTGTATTTATCGCAGATGATTCTAAGCTCCTCTGTTTATGAACCCAACATATCACCGAGATGATTTTGACTTCTCCTTAGTAGCTTAATAACTTGTTCTCATACAGTTTTTTTAGTTTTAGCCTAAGTTCCTCCTCTGGTCATGCCTGAGCAGAAATTAGTTAAAGAAAACTAGCATACAGTAGGGCATGATCAGGTCCTGGTCAATTCAGAAAGGGCAAGGCATAAAGGCAATCTGATGTGGTCTTGTTGCGGTCTTGATTTAGAATAATCTTTTAGGGTGAACCTTATTTAAATAGATCAGGCCCTGATTTTGTTTTTCGTAACTGACCCCTAGCTGAAATTTCAATTGGTTAACATTCACTAGAGTATTATTCATTATACAAATAAATAGATAAAATCGTTTCATGTATATGGAGGGGGTTTTTGTGAGCAATTAAGCTTAAGTACAAATTGGAAATCACTTGCATTTAGCAATTCGAAATCAATGTTTATTTTTTTTAGAAAAACTCCTATAGAAAATTTTTTGTGTGTTTCGTGCCAGAATTCGAACATTCATCAGAGACCCCAGTTCAAATCTCGTGCGTCTTACACCCTTAACCACAGCGGCGATGACGAACCATATTTTAATTTTCATGTTTAGATGATTTCTAAATTGAAAGTTCATCATGTCATATTTACTTAAGTTGAATCTTTCATCTATGATTACATATTGAAAATTGCATTTTATTTTTATACTTGTTTACAATACATTTGTTACATTTGTTTTTATTGTTAGTTTTATTAATTTATGTATATATATAATATACAAATATATATCAGGATCTGGTCCGGCTATCCCATTCAGGGCCTGATCCAATTATCCCAATCAGGGTCTGATCCGGTAGTCCTAACCAGGACCTGATAGGGAAAAAACATTACACTCATGTTCAGGGCCCTTACAAATTTCTGCTCAGGTGGTTAACCTGTATTAATCTCTGAACTTCGTCGTTAAGATGAAATTCTATATACATGTATATTGGCTCAGTGTTGAATTTAATATTGTTTCTAATACTTTCCATTCTATGACCTTATTTGCTATGGTTGGAGTGGATTTTATCAAATCGATGATTAAGTTGGTATTTTCACGCCAAAATGTTGATTCGTTCCCTATATTAATCAGAAGAACGCCGTTATCTGCCATAAATTCGGAGACAATTCGTTAGGAGACCTTTTGTTAGTCCTAAATTTCCCTCAAACAGGTGATTTGCTGTTAAAATCACCGGTAGTTATAAACTCGTTCTTTGATGCTTATATGCGTACTTTAAGGGACATATTTCTTGAATTTTGCAATCTCTTGATTTTTTCATCAAATTTCAACAGTTATAGATTCTAAAGCTCCTTTTTTCGACCAACACGAACCCATGCTTTTAAGAACTATCCTTCACTATCGTTAGATAGCGTATATAGTGTGTGTGGCTATGCCATATTGGTACTGCTATCAAAAGTTATACTTATTTTCGGGGTTGACCTCGAACTCAGGTTTTCTGCATTCTCCGCTAAAAAACAAGTTTTTAAAAATGCCCTTTCCTTTCCTAGAACTGCGAGGAGATCCAAGACTGCGCTGGGTATGTATATATATATATATATATATATATATATATATATATATATATATACATATATATCTGTAGGTGGGAGGTAAACTACACCAAGTCCAATTTTTTCAAAATACGTTTTTTTATACTGTTAGAATCAAGATTTTGTTCTCTACCGAGAGGTTAATAGCACTGAGTCCTAAATAGTGTAGTTTTCGAGATAGAACAATTTTAAATAGTCCAAGTCCATAGTAAATAGTCCATTTTCAAACAGTTTTTTGGCTTTCCTGTAAAATTTTAAAAATGTGACTTGGTGTAGTTTACCTCCCACCTACAGATATATATATATATATATATATATATATATATATATATATATATATATATATATATATATATATATATATATATATATATATATATATATATATATTATATATATATATATATATATATATATATATATATATATATATATATATATATATATATATATATATATATATATATTTATATATATATATATATATATATATATATATATATATATATATATATATATATATATATATATATATATATATATATATATATATATATATATATATATATATATATATATATATATATATATATATATATATATATATATATATATATATATATATATATATATATATATATATATATATATATATATTGATTAATAACGCTGCGAAAAAAAATAATATCCAGCAAATTTTAACAAAATTTTTTGTACTCATGTATTCAATTGTCATATGAGTAGGTTGTGTAGGAAAAAACTTGCAAAATAAATAAACAGCAACCACCATAATTACTCTCAACATATTTTCATTCCCATTCTCATTATCAATCATCGATGATATAGGCATATAAAATTATACTCATCCCCTTTTCATTCATCTATTTTATATGTATTGAGCTGAATAGCCGCCTAGCTTGTCTTTAGTAGTATTTGTAAATAATCTTTTGTAATACACTTTTGTACAGATTGCACATTATTACTCGAAATACATATATTTTAATTTATGCACATAAGGTCTATGGTTGTTTTGCTAATTTAAAAGTTGCTTGTGATGGCATTTATAAAAAAAGCTATTTAAGGGAGACAAAGTTCATCGAAACTATTTTTAAAAATTATATGCAACAACGTTGCAACGGCCCGAATAAAACGGCCCGAATAAAAACGAATCGGTCATTCCTAGTATCTTTAGCATATTTTTGTGATTTTAATTTATTTAAACCTTTGATTTGAATACAGAAATAAATTTTAAATATTAATATATATAGCACACATTGCATGCCATCAATTGCAGTGAAAAGTGCCCGAGACAAAAAAAAATTGATATACAAAAAAAACTCCCGACATGTGCAATTTAAATTATTTTTTGTTTTTCATTTATGCATTATTTTTGCTGCATCGTCTGTATGTGTATATTTTGTACAAACAAAAAATAATAATAATAAATCGAAATAAAAAATTAAAATACTAAAAAAAAATTGCAATTTATATATTGCACTTTTTTATATGTTTCGCCTTTTCCAGTTTAATGCAAAAAAAACTACGAATTCACATAACAATAAATATATCCACTATATTGCTTGCATATGTACGAGTTTATTATATTGCAACCAACGAAACCTTTTTTAACGTACATTATTATTTTTCATTTATTTATTTTATATTATTATTATATCTATTATTTTTGTTTGTAATAAATAACAGCCAAATGAAATTTAATAAAATATAACAACACCAAATTGTTTTGGAACCAAAATGGATTGCATTTATGATTGCTGGTTTTTAGGGAATTCAGACTAAAGCTCTTAAGAAAACCATGTGTTTTACTCAGTTGTAAACATTTGTCTCACCAAAAATCAAAAAACCAAAAAACGAAAATTAATTTCTGGAAAGTAATGAAAATGTTCTTAATTTTCCATTCACTAATACTTAGAATTAAAAGTATGGAAATAATACTTGTAAGGAAAATGTAACAGGATTTCTGTTTATTTTGATTTTGTTTATTACTACGATCAGCAGATTGAAAATCTTTTGAATGTATTTTGGAACAAAGTGTCTGTCTGCTATGTCGGCTTATGGTTTTCATTGTATTTTTATTTAAAAACAATTTATATTACTTTTTTCTTTTTTGAATTGTATGAAAACATATATGTCGTGAAAATGTAGGTTTTCATAAGAAAATTTGAAAAAGTTATTGTAAATTTTTATTGTAGAATTGTGTTAGATTTAGAAATATTAAGAAATAAGACAAGGAAATATTTAAGATTTAGTTTAGATTACTTTTATTATAAGGTTGATCTGTGGTTACAGTTTTAAATGATAAAAATACAAACTATAACTTAAATGTGACGAATTATTACCTTTAGGGATTATTTAATTTTTATTTTATATATAAGCCATTTAAAAATTTGCAACTGCTCAAAAAACGGGACAATATCCTCTATTCGCGAGGTGCTCAATAAATATATATAACACTATATATATATATTTAGGGTGTTCCTTAGCCATATGAGAAAAAAAACAATGATATACTTTTGGTCTCACCCCCTAAATCGATGTGTATACACATAAAAATGAACTGCAAGAAATTTAGGTCAATCAAATAAAGTTAACCCGTGCCGACTTGAAGTTTAACTTTGGCTTAAGAGTCATTCCATATGAAATACTCGAAACAAAAGAAAAATTTTTGCTGCACTGTTTTAGATTTTACTCAAACTTTGTGGAAATGTTCTTTAGGGTAAAACTTTTTCTATTAAAGATTGATTCGATCAAGGTGGCATTATAAAGTTGAAAGACGGTAGTTTCTAAAACAAACTCTTAACTTCTCTTAACTTACTCTCAAAAATGCACCATTTTCGAGATACAGGGTGTTGAAATTGAAAAAAAAAATTCGTTTTTCGCGAATATCTCCGGAACCGTTTATCGTACAGAAAACAACTTTCGTAAGCATTTTTTACACATAATAAGCTATGTTTTTGTAAGGAAAGTTTTTTTTTTAAGTCTTAATTGGTGAAGGTTTTGGAGGAGTAGTGGGCGTTTTTCTCCTCAACTTCTACGCTACTAAAAAAAGTATAGCTTTGAGATACTCATTTGAACCGTCAATGTTTTCTACACAAAAAAGTTACTCAGGGTGATAAGCTCTAATGTCTACCGTTTTCGAGAAAAATCAACTTTTATGATGAAAAACATGGTCAATTTTGTGGAATAAAATTTTTTTTTTACTAATTAAATAAAATTTATTTAAACCTGAACAAGTAACAAAACCAATCTTAACTTCATAATTTCAAAATTAAAAAAAAAAACAATAACAAATCATAAACAGTTAAATTTAAAGTTGGAAATGTCCATGAAGAAAAAAAATTTTATTTCAAAAAATTGACTATGTTTTTCAGCATAAAAATTGGTTTTTTCGAAAACGGCCGACTTTAGAGCTTATGACCTGGTATAACTTTTTTGGGTAGAAAACATTGGCGGTTCAAATGAGTATCTCAAAACCATAGTTTTTCCAGTAGTGTAGAAGTTGGGGAGAAAAACACCCACTACTCCTCCAAAACCTTCACCAATTAAGACTTAAAAAAAAAATTTTCTGCACAAAACATAGCTTATTATGAGTAAAACATGCTTACGACAGCTGTTTTCTGTACGATAAACAGTTCCGGAGATATTCGCAAAAAACGAATTTTTTTTTTCAATTTCAGCTCCCTGTATCTCGAAAATGGTGCATTTTAGAGGGTAAGTTAAGAGAAACATTTTTTCATATTTTTGGACGAGCTATCACACCCTGAAGTCCTGCGCATATATTATGAAACACAAATATGGGTGGTTCTACACACGAAGGAAGAAAATGGAGCTAATTACGGCACGACATGTTTTTTAAGTATAAGTTCTGGCAACTAGTTTTAGTTAAAGTTGATGACGTTCTTTCAACTTTTCTGAATGTGGCAAGTCAAAAAAAAAAAAAATAAAAAAAAAAAACATAAAAAAATCAACAAAAAAAAATATCAAGAGTCAAAATTAAAAAATATCTTTCTTAATCCTAAATTAACTCAAAATTATCTCAATATTATCCCAAAATACGAAATAAACATTTATCTAAGTCTGCCCGCTTTTAAATCTTCCAGGGGACTGAGAACAGGGGACTGATAATTTACCAGCATTTCGCTTAAAAATGACAAAATTACGTCTAAAAAAAAAATAAACGGATTCTATACCAAGGCAATACATATTCACGACGTATGTTGGAAAATGTCCGTAGTATGCGCTTTGACGAAAACTCAATTTATGTTTCTTGTCTTTTAATGCAGTACTCAAACCTATAATTCATTTTACAATCAGATTTACAATCAATTAATTAGTTTGAAATAGTTTTCTTACATTAGTTTTTTTCTTTGACAAATTTTGAAATGTGAGACTTTTCTCGATTGTTAAACCAGTTTTCTTTATCTTTTGTTACAATTACTGAATCTCAAATTTTAATGACATTAAGTTTCAGGAAAACGTATTATCTGCTTGGATATCAAATTTCAAAAGAAAGAATAAACTATTCAATATTTTAAAACAAAATTTACAAAGCATACTATATAATTTAATTTTGAAAGTTTATTCGGCTTCTGCGTTGTGTTCAATTATTTGCAACATTTCTCCCCGGGGTCGAGTCTTCTTGAGAGTCGACTTTTAATATTGCAATCCTTGCAACAGGTCTGGTGTAGATTCCGAGTTTCGTTTTCACAACACACTGTCGAATTCTTCCATCAGGTGCTTTCTTAACTTCTGTAATGATTCCTTTTGGCCAACAATACCTTGGGTGGCTTGGATCTACTATGATAACGACATCTCCAATTTGAGGTGCTTGAACCTCTGAATACCATTTGGATCTTAACGTTAATTCTGGTAAATATTCGTTTATCCATCTTTATGAGAAATGGTTTGAAATCATCTGAGATTTTTTGTAGTTGTTCCTTAAGACTGCTGATGTATCATCTGGTTCAGTCAAAACTTCGTTAACTCCTGATGACAAGCGAATAAAGTGGTTTGGTGTTATTGCTTCTTTTTGTGGACTTTCAATTGGTACATAGACAAGCGGCCTTGAGTTAACTATGTTTTCAGCTTCTTTGAGTGCATTGATCAAAACTTCATCGTTGGGTGAACGCGATGGCAACGATGCATATAAAGCAACTTTGATAGAACGTATAAGTCTCTCCCAAGCGCCACCCATATGAGGTGCTGCAGGTGGGTTGAATCGCCACTCAATTGTACTTGTTGTAAATTCTCTTGCAAGCAAATTTGTGTTTAATTTTTTGATCTCCTCGCGTGGGACCCGTTCTGAACCAATAAAATTTGTTCCATTGTCACTGTACAATACTTTGACATCAAACCTTGTCATAAAATTTCTGATAGCCATTATGCATGAGCTTATATTCAAACTATAAGCTACTTCAATATGAACAGCACGAACAGTTAGACAGGTAAACAGTACGCCATAACGTTTTTTAACTCCTTTTCCAAAAACTACGTCGATTGGCGCGAAGCAATCAACTCCTGTGTGTGTAAATGGAGGTTCATAAATTGATAATCGAGCTTCTGGTAATGGAGCCATTCTTGGAACTTCAGGCTTTGCACGTTAATTCTTGCATCTTTGGCAATTTTTGCAATTCTCTTCACAAGACATCTTAGTTTAGGTATATAAAACCGTTTCCTTATCTCATTTCCAACTGTTTCATGATGCTGATGAAGAAGGTTCTCGTGGAAACTCTTTACCAATAGATTTGTGATGTAATGTTCTTGAGGGAGAATTACTGGTCTTCGTGTGTCAAAAATAACATTTGCTGCGTCTATTCGACCGTCAATTCGAATTACTTTGCTATCATCTAAATATGGTGAAAGACGATATAACCTGCTTCTTATTCCTGTTTGGTTTCCATCATTGAGCTTCAATATTTCGTTTGAAAATGCAGACCAATGTGCGATTTTGAAAAGTTTAGTTTCTGCCATAATTAACTCTGATTTATGTAAGTATGGGTCGGTCAAACGTTCTCTTGTTTTTCTCAAGTTGTTAACAAAACGACAAACGTAAGCCATAACTCGAAGAAGTTTTATCCTTGAACCATAACGTTCAAACTCAATTGGACTCTTAGCTAGAGTATGTGTCAGTTTGACTTCTATTTGAGTTGCTGGAAGTTCTTTTAAGTTCTTGATCGGCCATTCATTCTTCGAGCTGTATAAAAAACTAGGTCCTCGGAACCATCGACTATTAGGGTCCAAAGAAGGAATATTTGTGGATTTGGTTCCTTCATCAGCTACATTCTCTTTAGTCCCAATCCAGTGCCAGTCTTGAACATCTGAATTTTTCTGAATTTCAGAAACTCGAAATGCAACATATTGCTTGAAACGTCTGTTACTTGGTCTAATCCATGATAAAACTTGTTTACTATCAGTGTAATAGATATCTTGTTCCAATGAGTGCAGCTTCAAGTTCCATGCGTGGGATAGAAATCATCTTAACAGGTGCAACTTCAACTTTTGAACCAGGTTGTGCCACGTCCACTATACCTTTTTTTTCAACTCGAAGAGAAATTGAGAGAAAAAGAGAAATTTATGTCGTAAGTTAATAGATGAAGAGAAACATCTATTTAATAGGAAAAAAGCATCTAAATTTGCAGAACATCCGACTGGTTCACGCAATTGCTATAAAGCCGCAAAGGCTGTCCAAAGCAACTTTTGTAAATCTTCCCTACCGCCTCTTGTTAATAGAGATGTCCCTATCATTGATCCAAAAAAGAAAGCTAATTTGCTTGGGCATTATTTCTCTTTAAATTCTACTTTAAAAGAACCTAATTTCCAACCTAAACCTATTTCTAAAGTTTCTTATAAAATGAGGCGGATAATTTTTCGGAAAAACATTGTTCGAAAAATGCTTTTAAAAATCAATACTAACAAGGCAACAAGGCTGATTTTATTCCTCCGATTATACTTAAAACATTTGCTAGGGAGCTAGCACCAATCCTCACTAAAATCTTCTATTTGTCATATAAGAAAGGAATTTTTCCTGAAATTTGGAAAATGGCTAGTGTACAGCCAGTTTCAAAAAAGGGCAGTAAGACTGATCCTACGAATTACAGACCCATTTCAATTTTATCGGTAGTTGCTAAAATTTTTGAGAAATATGTCAATTTTAATTTAATGAGCTTCTTAGAGTCTTCCAAATTAATTAATGAGAGACAATATGGATTTCGAAAAGGAAGAGCGACTGGAGATTTGCTGTCTTTTGTCACTCATATCTGGAGCAAGTCTCTTTGCTCTTGATATTTCCAAGGCATTTGACAAAGTTTGGCATAACAACCTTATATGCAAATTGAGATCCTATGGTTTAGAGGAGCAGCTTATATCTTGGAAACAGAGCTTTATATCTGATCCAAAATTTCGGGTCAATGTTGACGGTGTATCATCGAATACTTTTTCAACTAATGCAGGAGTTCCTCAGGGTTCCGCTTTGTCCCAACTCTTTTTCTTATCTATGTTAATGATTTGTTGGACTCAACGGTTCATCCTATACATAGTTTTGCTGATGATAGCACACTTCATGCGTCTCATGAAGCACCTAAATTATATACACCCTTAGCGCTTAGTGAGTGTAGGTCAAAATTGATAGATTCCCTTAACACTGATCTTAAAACAATTATGGATTCGGGTATTGCTAACAGTGTTGAATTCAATACAAGCAAAACACAGGTTTGTCATTTTTCTAGGATAACGACACCCAATCCTTTTCCATTAACGTTTGGCCCCAAAAATCTTTTAGAGAATGAGTCTGTCAGACTTCTGGGAGTTGAGATTGAAAATAATATGAAGTGGAATTCTCATATTTTTAATCTGGCTAAGAATGCTATTCAAAAGTTAGGATTTTTGGGGCGATGTCGTAAGTTTTTCAATAGCGAACAACTTCTTTTAGTTTATAAATCTTTTATACGTCCCTGCATGGAATACTGTTGGGGAATACTCACATATGGGGTAGAGCTTACTTGAGTAGTCTCAACTGCCTTGATTCTGTACAGCGTAGAGCTATTAAACTCATTGGTAACCCAAGTCTTACTAACGGTCTTGATTCCTTGCAGCACAGAAGAAATGTTGCTGATTTGACTATATTTTATAAATATATTTTGGATGAACGAGCTTCTGAAGAGATCAAATCGATTTTACATAAATCAGCAAACCTTTCGCGTCACACCAGAGCAAACGTAGCAGCGCATCCCTTTACAGTTCAAATAATTAGGTGTAGAACTGTAGCTTTCCAGCGTGACTTTTTCAACAGAGTCTCTCATCTTTGGAATGCCTTACCTTCCTGGGTTTTCCCTGATGAATTTAATCCTCAAGGTTTTAAAGTTAACGTTCATAAATTTCTCATAGAATCTTAATTTGCATTCCATTCTTATCCCTAGTTGGCATGGTATCTTCGGATATTCAGAGACGTTAATTTATAATTTATTATAATTAACACTAAACATGCCTAACTCTGAATAAAAAAAAAAAAAAGAAGGAATATTATAGTGCACTAAGCTTCAGCTCCAGCATCGCAGAAGGCATGTAATTGTATCGAAGCGTTCTCATAGTCATTTAATTGAAAAAGATGACATCTTGGAATTTTAAGTTTCTCAAGTTCATTCAATCGTTGAATCCATGTCTTCCAAGACGAACGTAGCTCGATTGGTACTTGTTCGTCCCAATTAGTTCCAGACCTCCAAAGATTTTGCATCAGTATTCCTAAATGAACAATGAAGTGTCCAATTCTTCCCAGCGCATCAAAGATCGACATAAGTATTCGCAAAACTTCTCGTTAAGGAGGCACTTTGTTACCAAACATGATTTCCTTTGCAATATTACAATTTTGCATTGAACAGTAATAACTGTCGGAATTCAGATCATGCCACAAACCAAGAGCTTTGGTGGTGTTCCTGTCAAGGTCTTATGTTACTTACTTCTTCTTGTACCAAATTCATGAGGACTTCTTTAGAGTTTGATTGAAATTTACAAAGTTCAAAGTTTCCCTTGTTGTGAATATACTTCATGTTTCTTGTTGTTAAAATTGCTTCTTTAATGCTATCAAAGCTATCAAGACAATCATCTACATAAGTGTTTTCGATTATTGCTTTAACTTCTCTTGGAAACTGCTTTGCATTTTCACCAGCGTTGAGGTTTTTAACAAACTGGGCTGAGCTGGGCGAGCTTTTTGACCAAAAAATTAGGACTTGGAAAACATAAGTTGATACTGGATCGCTTGGTTGATTCCTCCAAAGAAAACGTTGAGAATTTTGGTCTTCTTTTATAACTTGAATACGATGGAACATGTGCTTCAAGTCTCCGAAAACGCAAACTTTTTGTTCTTGGTAACGAAGTAACACTTGAGGCAGAGGTGGAACCAGATCAGGACCTATTAAAAGCATCGAGTTCAATGATATTCCATCAATGTTGGCTTCTCCATCATTTACCATCCTTAGTTTGGAAGGTTTTTTGAGATTGCGGACTGCAAACATTGGCAGATACCAAGTACGTTCATCTTCTTTTGAAGCTTCTTCGCTTGATAATTTTCTGATGTACCCAAGGTTCTCTTCTTCATGCATTACTTCAACTGCTTTCTTAGCAAGTTCCGGATAACGTGATAACATCCTTTCATTGCATAGTAGTCGTTTCATTGCCATGGTTTTACTGGGCGGAAACTTAATATTCTGGCTTTTCCACAGCAGACCAGTTTCAAACTTGTCTCCAACTCTTTTAGTTGTTGACTTTAACATCTCAAGTGCTTGAAGTTCCTCTGAGCTACTACACTTTTCTGAACTTTTGGTGATTCCCATGTCATCAATTTTGAATGACTCTTGGATCAGTTTATGCAATTCATCGTTATTACATAAACACAAATGTAGATTTAGACTTTGACTGGCTGAACCATGAGATACTTCAGAGTCGTATGTGCCACAAACGGTCCATTCTAGTTTGCACAATGCAACTGCAGAACTTCTTTCGCTTTCTTGATGCATTTTTTTAACTCCTCTAAGGTGTAAGTTGTCCATTCCGATGAGTATCATTGGTTTGGCATTAGCATAGCTCTAAACCTTGTACTTTGCCAAGAATGGAAAAGATTTCTTAAGTGCTTCAAAGTTCAAGAATTGTCTTTGTAATTCGAGGTCGTCAACCGTTCGAGCATTATTGATCTTGAAGTTGGATGCAGTGCTTCTCCGAATTGAAATAGAAACTTGCTTCGAGTTTGGAATGTTTTTGTACGTATCGCTGGACCACTTTAAGCATAAAGGAAGTTCTTTGCCAGTTAGATTTAATTCTCTGTACAACTTTGAATCCATTAAGGTTACTGTAGAACCTTCATCCATGAATGCATAAGTCGAAATCTCATGGCTACCATTTCGGAGTGGGACTGGCATGATACGAAACAATGTATTATGTAACATTGAATAATGGCTCATCTGAACGCCACATTGAGACGTTGAAGGTTTTTCATTATCTGGCTTCTTTTCGGTTGAACTGGAATTGGAGGTCTCAAAGTTGTGTAATAACTTATGATGTCGCTTATCACAGCCTTGAACACTACATTTTGACTTTTCCGTACATTTACCATTGTGTTTCACAAGACATCGGAAACATAAACGCTTTTCCTTGGCAACCTCCCACCTTTTATTGCGGTTCATTGAAGCAAAAGTACTACACTTCTCAAGTGACCTGCAATCTCCTTGACATCCAAAGCAAGAATCAATTTTGGGTTTTGAATCTTCTGAGTGAACGTTTACCCTCGAAGTTTGTTACTTTGGCTTGTCGAAACTAGTGGAAGCCACTCTTGAGGCAACCATGGCGTGATTATCAATCCAGTTATCAAAGTGTTCAAGAGTTGACTGCACTATTTGTTGTGCAACAATTTCCCACTGCATCTAAAGCTCGACTTTGAGTCGTTCTTTAAGTTTGTCCAATATCATTCTATCTCGTAAATGATCCACCATTACAGCTGTCTTCATAGTGACTATCATGTTGTGGACTTGTGTACCAAATTTAAGTATAGAACTTGGATTTTTATCGAAGCTTGTGGTAACTTTGTAATCTCAACCACTAACTCTCTGATGAGATCATTTGCATGACCATACAAGGTCCAAAGACGACGAAGGACATATGGAACGTTTGCAGGTAGAGTAAGCATACCTTCAACGCTTGTTCTTGCTTCACCAGTTAATGAATTTTGTAGTCGAATTAAGTTTTCCATGTCATCGAAGTTACGCGTTAATGTGCTTGTTGCGTAACTTGATAAAAAAATTGGCCATTGTCGAAATGCTCCGAAAAATTTTGGCAGATCTTTAGAAGTCACTTTGCGAGCTTCAAAGTGTTCTTTGGACAGATAAAGTCTCGCTCTGTTTTGCAACAACACTGGATATGGAAAATTGTCTCTCATTGATTGTTGTTCTTGAAACGTTGGACCAATCCCAAAAGACATTGCGCATGGATTAAAAGGAAAACATTGAGACATACTTGTTGGCACGCTTGGCAAAACAGTTGGCTTAGTAGAAGTTGATTGAGACATCATGTTTTGAACGCTTGTTACTGATGAAGGAACATAATTGTTGAAACGACTTTGTGATGAGCTGGTGGGTAATGGAGCATTTGATTGAGTAGAATGATAAGCAAAATTTGAAATTGAAGAATCAATCGAAGTACGTGTTGAGGTATGTATCGTTGGAACCAGCTGGTTAGTTTTTTTCTTTCACAAATTTTGAAATGTGAGACTTTTCTCGATTGTTAAACCAGTTTTCTTTATCTTTTGTTACAATTACTGAATCTCAAATTTTAATGACTTTAAGTTTCAGGAAAACGTATTATCTGCTTGGATATCAAATTTCAAAAGAAAGAATAAAGTATTCAATATTTTAAAACAAAATTTACAAAGCATACTATATAATTTAATTTTGAAAGTTTATTCGGCTTCTGCGTTGTGTTCAATTATTTGCAACAACGTATAAAATTACAAAATTACCTGTAATCAAAATACTTTTTACGAAAATACTTGCCAGGGGACTGATAATTTGACTGGACAACGATCCAGCGATCTTGCTACTAATGATCTGTTTTGCATGATAAAACCTCGGACTAAGTAAAATACTTGCAACATTATATTTTTTGAACTTTAATTAATTCCTGTGACGAGCGATAACTTGATAGAAATATTAATTTCCAATATTTTCAATGTGTTTTGATTGGGCAGGAGAATAATAACAAATTGGTGGGACAAACTTTAATAGGATATATCTTATATGAAATATAGACATTACTCTATGGTTATTTACACATTATTAAAGCATCATTATTCAAAATTATTACTACAGAGTAAATTTGTCTCTACACACTTAGAATCATTGATTATTTAGTTTACCAGCTTTGAATTTCAAGGTGGGACACGCCAGGGGACTGATAATTTGACGTTTTGAATAACTTTTTTTCTAAGACATATATTTCGAAACGGGTTTATTTAGGGTGACCAACTAGACATAGTTAAGGTTTACAAATTTCATGTGAAAAAACATTTTTTTTTCATATTAATATACGAAATAAGCAGAGCCGTCCAAAATTCCTATGTTTGTAGAACTACCCATATATATATATATATATATATATATATATATATATATATATATATATATATATATATATATATATATATATATATATATATATATATATATATATATATATATATATATATATGTATATATATATATATATATATATATATATATATATATATATATATATATATATATATATATATATATATATATATATATATATATATATATATGTATATATATATATATATATATATATATATATATATATATATATATATATATATATATATATATATATATATATATATATATATATATATATATTTGTAAATAATAAATTTTTTGGTTAAAGCCAATAAATAAAACAATATTTCTTAAACTGTTTATCCAACAATTGTTTCGGTTTTCAAAAACCATCTTCAGGGATAATATTTAATAAAAAATTCGGATACAAAAAATAAACAACAAATTGACACATGAAAAACTTATTATGAAAAACTAACAATCGAAAAGAAAAAGCTTACTATATAAAAAATAATGAAAGAAAATACAAAACAATAATACAATGAAAAAAAAATTAGAAAATAGAAATGTAAAGTAGTAAAAGCTCCATGATGTTTAATTTTTTAATTTTGTAGAACAAAATCGTATGTATTATGAAGAAAATCCGTATCAGTTTGTATATTCATACAATTATTATGTTGTTTGATACGAATCATTTCTAAAATTCTTCGCTTATTTAAATTTTTTTCTTTATCCAAAATTTTAAAATTTTGCAGGGGTAGATTTGTACGGCAGCTTTTTTTGTGGTTAGATAATGCACTCATATTGTCATTATTATGTTTTTTGGCGTCCTTTAAATGTTGTTTTATACGTTTTCCAAGATATTGTTGTGTTTGGCCAATGTACGATTTACCACATCCACAATCTGCTTGATACACTAAATTGGATTCAATATTCATTGGTATTTTATCTTTTAATTTTGAAAAAATAGTATTATATAAACTATTATGAGATGTTCCTACAACTTCAAAGTTAAAGTTTTTCAACAAGTGTTTTATTTGTTCGAAAAGACTTTTGACATAAGGTATAGTCATGTAAATTTTGTTGTTATTCTTCAATGTTGATTTTTCCAAGATTATAAAGTTTTCATTACTATAAATTTGTTGATTTGCTAATTTGCGTATAAAATTCTCTGGGTAGTTATTTTTTTGAAGAGTTTCAAAAAGTAAATTAAAATTTTTGTTATGAAATTTTGGATCAGAAAGGCTCAAAATTTTTTTAACCATAAGTGTAACGGTGTTTCTCTTATAAGATTGTGGTAGCCATGAATTAAAGTTCAAATATCTACCAGACCATGTTTTTTTATGGAACCAATCAGTTATTAATTTTCCATTACTTTGCCGATGTATCATCAGATCTAAAAATGGTAGGCAGCAATCAATTTCTGTTTCAAGCGTGAACTGGATATTGTTGTTAAAATTATTAAATTTATTGAGAAATTCTTGTACTTTGTCTTTGGGACAAGCAGTTAGAATGTCATCCACATACCTAAAGAAAAAGGGTGGTTTGAAGTTCATATTATTTAAAACATTTTCTTCAACATATTCCATTATCAAATTAGCACAAGATGGACTAACAGGTGAGCCCATTGGACTACCAAAAATTTGCTTATATGCTTGTTGATTATATGTGAATTCACAATTTTTCAAAACCATTTCTAATCCTTCGATAAATTGTAACTTTGTTAATTTAAGATGGTTTTTTGAAAACCGAAACAATTGTTGGATAAACAGTTTAAGAAATATTGTTTTATTTATTGGCTTTAACCAAAAAATTTATTATTTACAAAAATAATATACAAGCCAAATATCTCATCATATAATATATATATATATATATATATATATATATATATATATATATATATATATATATATATATATATATATATATATATATATATATATATATATATATATATATATATATATATATATATATATATATATATATATATTTATATATATATATATATATATATATATATATATATATATATATATATATATATATATATATATATATATATATATATACATATATATATATATATATATATATATATATATATATATATATATATATATATATATATATATATATAGAGAAATAAAGCTTTGTAACCAAGAAATAAGTTGTTCATCTAAGCCGTATCATCTCAATTTGCAAATAAGATTATTGTGCCATACTTTATCAAATGCTTTGGTAATATCAAGAGCAACGCCAAAAGACTCACCATGGTTTTCAAGCAACTTGTTCCAAATATGCGTGACAAAAGAAAGTAAATCTCCTGTCGTTCTTCCTTTACGGAATCCGTATTGTCTTTCTTTAAGTAATTTTGACGACTCTAAGAAGCTCATAATATTAAAATTAACATATTTCTCAAATACTTTAGAAACAACCGATAAAATTGATATAGGTCTATAGTTTCTTGGATCCGTTTTACCACCTTTCTTTGGAACTGGTTGTACACTAGCCATTTTCCATATATCAGGAAAAATTCCTTTCGTATATGACAAATCGAAAATTTTTGTTAGGATTGTGCTAACTCCTTAGCAAAAGTCTTAAGGATAATTGGAGGAATACTATCAGGTCGAGATGCCTTATTAGTATTGATTTGTAAGAGCATTTTCCGAATGACATTTTTACGAAAAATTATCCGCCCCATTTTGTTAGAAACTCTAGGAATTGGTCTAGGTAGGAAATTGGGTTCTACTAATGTAGAATTTAATGAGAAACAGTTACCCAATAAATTAACTTTTTCTTTAGGGTCAATAACAGGCATATCGTTATCAATAAGAGGAGGTATAGAAGACTTACAAAAATTTTCTTGAACAGCCTTGACGGCTTTATAAAAATTTCGTGAACCAGTGAGCTGAGCACCCTAACAAATTTATTAGTTTTTTTCCTAATAAATAGATGTTTCTCTGCTTCTATTAACTTTCTACATAAATTTCTTTCTATTCGGTATAATCTGAGGTTTTCATCAGATTTGTTTTGAATAAACTTTTGAAAAGCCTTTTTTTTAATTTTAATTGCTTTTTTACATTTACTTGAAAACCATCGATCAACCTTCGGAACAATCAAACTATTTGGAATAAACCTGCGCATACCCATGTGTATTATTTCTGAAAAATTGGAAGCAGCGATGTTTGGATCTTGGCTCTGCTCCCAAGTCCCTGCCAATTTGCAGCTTTATAATCCCAAACAAGACGAGGATTAGCATTAAACTGTTTAGGTACTTGTATATTTAAATGTGTGGAGATCAAATTATGATCTGATCCACCCAAAGGCTCTGATACTTTAAATTGAACCAACGAAGGGTCATTTATCAAAAACAAATCGAGTAAGTTACCACTTTGGCCAGGAATATCAGGATCTCTGGTAGGCTGATCTATTATCTGAGTGAAATTATGATAAAGAGCAAAAAGTTCAGCTTCTTTACCTAATTCATCAGTCTTAGAGCTGTGTGTAAGCCATTCTTTATTATGAACATTGAAATCACCAATAATTATAATTTTAGCGTTAGGATATATAGTCAACCTATCTATGTTTTCAGATAGGACATGAAATAAATTTATGTTCTCCGGTGAGTTGGGCGAGCGATACAATAGCAGGCAATCTTAAGGGAAACCATATTGTGAAATTTGGAATTTAATTCAAAATTATTTATTCTCACATATGGTACAGAATTTCTAATAAACGCACAAACACCATGCTTAAAGTAGAATGAAGATTCAAGCTCATAGTTAGGATAAACATATTTAGTTTTGTCCAACGATACAGCTCTCGCGCTGATAATCGTTTCCTTTAAAAAGAGAATATCAGGCTTAAGATTCTCAAGATAAAGGTGCACTGCATTAAGATTGACGTTCAATCATCTTATATTAGCAAAACTGATAGATAATTTCGCCATTTAAAATTACAATTAAATCTAAAAATAAATCTGAAAAAAAATCCTCAAAAAAAAAAAAAAATTCCAACAAACAACCAAATAAAAGATCAAAGTTGATATCTAAATTGACAATTTTAACAGCTGAATAACTTGATACTAAGTCTTAGTTTAACTGTCAAAATCGTCAATCCAAACAAAGGATTAATAATTAATGGTAAGACATGAAAGTTTGAAGCAAAAAAATTAAACCAAGCCAAACAACAAAATTTGATGAAAAGAAGACCGTGAAAGAACAGAAACTAAAATAAAATTATCAACGACATAAAGATTTACAAATAAATAAATATTAAAATTGAAAGAAAAAACTTATCTGATTTCAAATTTTTTTTTCGTACAATACTATTAATTCTTATTCTGTTGTGTACTATTAATTCTTATGCAATTCATATCAATCTATGCCAATAAAATTTTCGCCAATCTTGTTCTTTAGAAAACTCTTACCTACAAAAGAAAAAGAAAAAGAATAATTATTAATATGCAGAATATGGATCCTAAAATTAAAAAATTGTATTAAAATAATAATTTAAAATAACAATTTGATATAAAATAATTTAATTTGAATAAAATTGTAAATAAAAAATTGACAGCAACAAAAAATAACGTCTTCTTGCAACCGCTACTGTGATTATTGATATATATATATATATATATATATATATATATATATATATATATATATATATATATATATATATATATATATATATCTATATATGTATATATATATATATATATATATATATATATATATATATATATATATATATATATATAAATATATATATATATATATATATATATATATATATATATATATATATATATATATATATATATATATATATATATATATATATATATATACATATATATATATATATATATATATATATATATATATATATATATATATATATATATATATATATATATATATATATATATATATATATATATATATATATATATATATATATATATATATATATATATATATATATATATATATATATATATGTATATATATATATATATATATATATATATATATATATATATATATATATATATATATATATATACATATATATATATATATATATATATATATATATATATATATATATATATATATATATATATATATATATATATATATATATATATATATTCGACTGGTCGTAAAAAATTAAATTTTCTGAGACGCGCCCTAGAAAAATTATTTGTGGTCAAAAAACAACGAGGGCATTAATTTTTTTTTTTAATCAAAAGAACACGTGCCGCATAATCACCGAAGTTGATTTTTTGATAAAATCGTTAATATCTCATAAAATATGCAGATGTAAAAAAAATCACATAATCGTTTTTATAGGAAATTTAATTATCTACGAAAAAGGACAAAAACATTTTTTTCCTGAAACCTATATTTCTGATGATATATTGAAATAAAACTTGAAATTCTTGAAAATCGTAAAAATGATGAAATTTTTGACGAAAAAGTACTAATTTTGATTTTTTTTGTCACGATTATTTTTTGAACATTTGATTGTATAGCATAAGAAGAAAATTAGGTCTTTTTCGTCATTTTTATTTCTTATGTTTTTTATAATAGGGGTTTAACCTCAGGGGTCACTGATCTGATTAGACCGTGATACGGGACTTGGCGAAACCGAGGTACCTGAGCTAAAGTGGGTTCTAGCATGCTATTGCTAACCGTAAACCTGTTGTTATGTCTAGCAAGAACGGGGACCTTAGCTTAGCTGCCCGGGTTGCGGGTTGGTACTTCCTTATTAGCACCCTCTGATGGGTACACACTAGATAGAACCCTGCATGAGTTCATTCCATGAAAAGTACCAACCTCTGTGCTCCTGTCGCCCCCAGTTGTATGTAAACTTCTAACAGGTATATAGACGAAGGCCTGTTGGTGACCTTTATTGAGTCTTAGCTCGTGGGAACAATATGGATAAATATGTTAGTAACCTTTTAAATTTTTTAAAAATTTTGTTTTCACTTGTTTATTATTTCTTACATCATGAAATATTGGCCTATATTATATTTTATTATATGATAGGATTTATTGTTTAGTTACCCATTTTTAAAACAAATTATATTTGATCAAATGACTATTACATTTGATAAAAAATTTAAAATACGCATCCAAAATATTTGTGGATTGAATGCCAACCGTGCCGCCATGCAACATCATCTCGAGCACGACCAACTGCATATTCTTTTTCATACAGAAACACAAGTTTCTGAAAACTATCCCTATGACGTAACACTAAATCCTAGATATAGGCTTGAATCAGCTTTTAAACTTCATCAAGGTGTATGTGCATACATTCATGAGTGTGTTGCATATAAAAGCTTTCCAAATTATGAAGTTCATGGTGATGGCTACAGAAGTATTAAAGGTTTGTCTACATGAAATTTATTTTTTCACAAAAGCTCTATACCGGTCCCCAAACAAACATAATCCCAATTTTTTTAATCTCTTGACTAATGTTGTCGACGAAATTATAGCACAATTTCAAAATTGGGTGACCGGTGACGTCAACGTCCACAACAAATCGTGGTTAGAATTTTCCAAAATGACCGACGACGACAACAATGGAAGGCAGGTAGAAATATTTGGTGCATCGCACGACCTGACGCAGATTGTAAAAAGCCCAACTTTTACTCCTCGCAATGGTGGTGATAAAAGTTGTCTCTTAGATCTTTATCTCACATCTATGCCAGATATTACGAGTGTCGATGTCGATAGGGGTAGTATTGGAAATTCTGACCATTATCTAATCAAATCAATTATCAAAACTGATTTGCTACACACTAAAGTTCCCAAGCTCCGTAAAATATTTCCCTTTTTAAAAATGGAAACCAATGGTCTCCGAAGTTTTTTCAAGGTTTCCCTTTTGATCATCATTGTTTTTATACTGATGATGAAAATGTTTCTGCTCAAAACTTAACTGAAACCATTCTATTCACTATTAACAAACTCGTTCCCTTTTCAATAATGAAACAATATTTGTTTTCGATAGCAGCCAAATTGGCTCTTAGAAACAAACGTAGATTATTTAATATTTTTGTTCATAAAAAGAACTCTGTTAATCGATCCCAAATTTTAAAGGCTAATAAAATATCAAACCAGTTAAATGAAAATGAAAAAGCAGATATTGACAGAGCGAATGCGGCAAAGCTTTCGAGTATGTCAATTTCTGACAAAAGTTTTTACAATGCCATTAATTCTTTAAATTCTGGTACTAAACCTTCTATCCCTCCTATCATTGATGGTGACTCAATCATTACTGACCCTGCAAGGAAAGCTGCATTGTTCGCGGAACGATTTGCTTCAAATTCAACAGTTTTAGAAACTCCTAAAGAAATGCCCCAAATCCAGTCTTCAGAAATTAATATGAAACAATAACATTTCAAACCCAAAATTTTCGAAAACTTTTAAGGGGGTTAAACAACAACAAAGCCTGGTCTGCACAAAATTCCTCCTGTTATTCTAAAAACTTTTTCAAAAGAACTTGCACCAACTCTCACCAAAATATTCTATAAATCCTATAAATCTGGTATTTTTCCGTCCTGCTGGAAGTTGGCCAATTTCCAGCTTGTCCTAAAAAAGGAACAAAATGTGATATTTTAAATTATAACCCAATAGCCTTACTTCCAGTCTTGTCTAAAATATACGAGCACTATATTAATTCACACATATTCAAATTTTTGGAAGACAACCATTTGATATCATGACAACCAATACGGTTTTAGAAACAAAAAATCAACAACCGATCTATTGAACTATGTGGCACATCTTTGGAATAGCACACTTGAGAAAGGTGGTGAAACGTACGTGATCGCATTAGACCTCTCAGAAACATTTGATCGAATCTGGCATGCCAACTTGATCAACAAGCTCGTTGCGCACGGTTTTCATCCCGCAGTCGTGAAGTTCATTCAAAATTTTCTGTCTAACCGATACATTGAGGTATCTATAGATGGCTTTTCTTCTGAGTCTATAAATTAATAACCGCTGGTGTACCCCAAGGCTCAGTTTTACCACCCACTTTATTTTTAATTTATATCAACCAACTGTTGCAAATCACTAGTTACGAGATAAATAGTTTTGCAGATGATAGTACACTGCACAAGTCATTCGTCCCCCTATCTTCAAAGGGTAAACTGCATGAACGAATAAATCCCACCTGGAGAGACGCTGCCATAAATGTAAAAACAGTCGCCGATTGGGGTGAGAAAAATTTGGTCAATTTTAATTCCACCAAAACACAGCTATTGATTGTTTACAATTTCCCAACGATATTTCAATTGATATGTGTGACGACCAAATAGACGCATGTGAAAGCATTCGTTTATTGGGAGTCACAATATCCAATGACTACTCTGGAACGATCATATAATGGCCATGACAAAGAGCGCGTCAAGAAAACTCGGCCTCTTCAATAGATGTAAAAAATATTTTACTTCGCATCAATTACTCCACATTTATAAGTCCTATATTCGTCCCTGTATGGAGTATTGTTGTCAAGTTTGGGGCGCTGCATCTGTTACCATCTTTGGCCTTTTGGACTCTGTTCAAAAGCGTGCTAAACGAATTGTTGGTGATCGAAATTTACCATTAAATCTTGACTCCCTACAACATCGTCGCACTGTTGCTGATCTCGTTGTTTTTTATAAATATCGTCACCAGCAGTGCTCGGATAAAATCAGGTTCATAATGCCTAGACATATGTTTTTCCCCGTTTGACTCGTCAATCGGTTTTTGCAGGCAGTCGGACTGTCGAGATTACTAACTTTCATAGTAATAAAATTCCAAGGGATTTCTTTGTGCGTACATCGTACAAATGGAATGCTTTGCCCGAATCAATAGTCTCGAGTGCCTTCAATCGACAAAGATTTAAAAAAAGCATCCACCAATACCTCAAGACGCATGTTGTTATGGGACCTAGGTCTTAAAAGGTTCCTAAGGCTTCCTACTACACAACACTTTTTATTAAAAAGAAAAAAAAAATGAATTACAAAAACATACAAGTTCATTTTTAAAATATCTTGAGAACTATACGTTTTAGGGAAAAAGTGACTTGGATTTTTTTTTGTAGAGAATTTTTTTTCCTAAAAAAAATGCTTGTGTTGTTTTTTTGACATCTGCATATTTTATGAGATATTTGAAAAAATCTACGAATTTTTCAAAAAATCAACTTCGACTTGGCCCAGGTTTCGTTAAATTTTAACTCCCTATATAAAAGTAACAATGTGAAGGTGATAAAACCTCAGGCTGTGAGGTATCAAAACTTCGCTCTCTGTTACATTTTTAACAGCTTTTGGATGAAGGCAATTATGCTGCAATTGTCTTTAGTTTTACGGAAAGCAAAAATAAAATTCAAAAACAAAATCAAGGTTGGAAGTGCTAACGGTGACCGAAAAGAGCTCATCTGCCCGAATCATTAGGATACCACCTTTACTAGTGATATTTAACTAATGTGATATATCACATATCACTGACAATATGTGATATATCATGTTAACTTGCATGTCAAAAGCAGGGACTAGAGTACCCGGAATTGTCAAATCCGTAGATAAAAACGAAATAAAATTTAGAAAACATCAAAAACTGATATCTGCATTCGTAGCTATAGTAACTAGATAGCTTGATCTAAGATCAAGGGTTTTACTTAAAATATAATTCAATCGCAATTCTGTCTAAAACAAACAATGAAAGCAGTAATAATATAGCATCGCTGCGATTGCATTCTGCTTGAATATAAAAGAAAATAGATCTAACAAGATGGAAGTAAAAATTATATATAGTATATTGCAGAGGTAGTTAATTTAACCTCACCATTCTGACAACTGACTCATTTAAAACTATGTATTTAACAGTTATTAAACTAGTATAATTAATAAAACTATTGCAACGTTAGTTTGGTTAAGTTTTCGCAACAGATACTTGCATGTTACAAGGCAAAATATTTATTGCTTTAGTCAACGATATATATTATTAGATAGTATAGACTCAAAATTCAAATGCAATACATTTTAAATGAAAAGCCAAAAAGATAGTAAAAACAACGCTTAAAAACTAAAGTTAGAAAATAGCTAAACATCAAAAAACAATTTAAATATACCATCATAGCTGATAGCCCTATGAATTTTAAAAATTCTGTTCGTTGATAAAAGCTTAAATCAATATTTAAAATGATTGTTGAAAATCAATTTTTTCCTAAATATGTAAAATAAAAGTATAATTAATCAAAAAAAATCCATATCTCGATTTGTTTATGCATTAACCAACAAAAATAATTAAAAAATTATCTATTTTTGCACATTAACCACATCAAAATTTTGATAATGTAGCCAGAAAATAAAAAGAGAAGGTTGTTGGTCATTTACGATTTATTAAAAGCTCTGTCTAAATAAATAATTTCATGAATACAAATATTGTTAACAACTTTGAAATAAAGCTACATATGTAAATGAAAAATTAACCAAAAAAATTGAATATTAATTTTATCAAACACAAAAAAATATATTTTTCTCTCTTATTACAAAATTGCATTACTTATAGTTATTTACAAACACATTAACCCAACAACTAAAAATCAAATATAATTTTCAGAAAATGCATATCAAATACATTTATAGAGACAGATACAAAACAAATACATTGAAATATTTTGGGGTTCATTAGGGTGGTTTTATCCCAAAATAATAAAAAAAAAAAGCAAAATCACAATAACAACGTATATTTTACGTTTATATATTGTATATAATATATATAAAGGAAAATTTCATTTCATTTGTGAAAGTAAATTTTTCATTTTTCTGTGTTTTTTTAGTATCATTCTAGAAATATTTTTTGCACATCGAAAGTGCAGTGTTTGCATCGTGCTTGATGCATGCAAGTTCGAAGAGCCTAAACCTTCAAAATAAAATATACATAAATACACTCAAAAAATAGAAAGAAAAGTTTCTATTGAATAAAAGTTCTTAATAAGAGTTGTACTCGGTTGCTTTTGTTAAGTTAAAAATAAACAAATATAAAAACAAAAACGAAAATAGTTTCTGGATACAAATAAAAAGTTAAAAGTTCAAAAAACAAAAATCCGAAAAAATAACAACAACTAGAAGAAAATTTCCATTTCTTTTTTTCATTTTCTATTTTGTTTCTTATTATGTTATATTATTTTTTTTATTACTTTTTATTTTCGTTCAAATATTTTTGGTTACTGTTTATAAAAAAAAAAAGTTTTCTCTAAATTTTCTTGTGCGTGAAATTAAAAAAAAATTGTGAATAACGAAAGCAAAACAAAGTGAGTTAAATATATGATTGGTAAAATATTATGTTCAAAAATAAGAAAGAGAATAAGACAAATTTAGAGAGGAGAGAATTAAAATTAATGAAAAGAAAAGTGTATGAAAGCTTTTCTCAATCAAACTTCCCTTTTCTCAATTCTTAGAGAAATAAATATTAGAAAAGTTATAAACAATGTGGCTGTTTGAGTTTTAAACATATTTCACAGAAGAGAAATGTTTGAATTTTCTCAACAATTGTCAAAACGTTTAAAATTTGTGAAAATTAAATTTTCAGTTTTTTCACTATATAAAATTTTATTACTTTAATCAAAATTAAATAAATATTATTTTTTATTTTCAGAAAACTCAACAAACATCGACTTTCATAAAACAACAATTAATTTAAAATTTTATCATAAACTTTATTTATTAATTTTAATTATTTTGTTTATTTATGATTTCGATAGAAAATTAAAAAAATTTTACTAATTTCAAAAACTCTCTGATAACAGAACATAAAAAATGTTTCAAAATCAAAAATTAAAATTAAATAAATTTCAGGAACTATTAAAATTAAATTAACAAAGAAATTAATAAATAAAACAATTTCTCAAACATAATTTAATAAATACAAACAGAAACTTTAAAAATAACAATTTTAATAAAACACAATTACACTGACACCGGAACATACAGTTTTAAATACCATTTACCATTTAGCTAGTATTTCACTGGATTCACATAATCAGCGAACTATTAGTTAAAACATATAATCCTCCCCCAACACATTAACCAATACACAACATTAACAATTTTAATTATTATTTAAATAGATTTCGAAACATTCCCTAAAATAAACGAATTTACAAAAAAATTTTAAAAAATCATAGGGCTCATTCGATTATTAAAAGAAATTTAAAATTCGTTTATTATATAATTATCTATATGCAACCACAAATTTTTTAAATTCCATCCAAACATACATATATATATATTTTTAGATATATGCATATTTTAATTTAAAAACACACAAGCACACATATTACAAATTTAATCAACTTAATGCAATAACTAAATAATAAGAAATAAAACGAAAAAGGGCTTAACACAGAATAAAAAACAAATAGGGAAATCACCAAAAATACATTTTTTCCTACCTATAATTTGTTTTTCTTTTAAATTTATTCATTTTAATAACAAAACACAAATTTCGATAGATTTATAAAAAAATTATAAGAAACAAAGTAAAAAAAATATTTTTAATAAAAAAAAAATCTAAATTAAAAATTCAACCGTGATATTTTTGGCCTAAACTAAATAAATTATTGAATTAAATTAAATTTAAATTTAGAAAAATAAAAGATTCAGAATGAAACAAAAAAAAATTGTGATTTAAAAATACAAAACTAAAAAAAACATATTTTATAAAATCAAAAATCTATATATTATTAACAAAATTTGTTTGTTTAGACATTACTTATTAATTATCAATTTATAAAAAAGCAACTTATTATAAATTAAAAAAAAATCTATCTACCAAATTAATGTGCCTTAAATTGGCCTTAACCCCAAAAATAAGTTAAAAACTAAATTAACAAAAATCAAAAAACTGATTTGATTAGTTATTTTATTAATTTAAATAAATAAGAATTATATACATATATAAAAAAAAATTCAGGAAAGAAAAATTTATATAAATAATTAAAAAAAATTAGTAAAATTGTTTGTAAATATTAATTTTTTAAATCGTTAATTTTTTTTTATTATTATTTAGTTTTTTATTTTATTATTTAAATTGAAAATAAAAGTACAAAATTAATTAAATAATAATAATAATATTAAAATACGAACAATAAAACGGGCTATAAAAATAATGAAGAAAGTTATGATACCAACAACTGAAAATGACACCTAGTTGAAACAACACTACATCAATTATAAACAACACAATGTTAAAAGGATAATGGTAAGTGATATTCCCTTTTTTTATATTAAATTTCAGTTATTTTGAAAATCGTCTAATGCTATACTGTTCACTAAAAATGGTAGAATTAAGCTTGAATGGATCAAACAGCATTGATGTCACGTTACTCCCAACCTAAGCCAAGTACTTATATGGGTAGTTCTACAAACATAGGAATTTTGGACGGCTCTGCTTATTTCAAATATTAATATGAAAAAAAAAATTTTGTTTTCACATGAAATTTCTAAACCTTAACTATGTCTAGCTGGTCACCCAAAATAAACCCGTTTCGAAATATACGTCTTAGAAAAAAAATTATTCAAAACGTCAAATTATCAGTCCCCTGGCGTGTCCCACCTTGAAATTCAAAGCTGGGAAACTAAATAATCAATGATTCTAAGTGTGTAGAGACAAATTTACTCTGTAGTAATAATTTTGAATAATGATGCTTTAAGAATGTGTAATTAATCATAACATAACTCTATATTTCATATTAGATATATCCTATTAAAGTTTGTCCCACCAATTTGTTATTATTCTCCTGCCCAATCAAAACACATTGAAAATATTGGAAATTCATATTTCTATCAAGTTATCGCTCGTTACAGGAATTAATTAAAGTTCAATAAATGTAATATTGCAAGTATTTTACTTAGGCCGAGGTTTTATCATTCAAAACAGTCATCAATAGTAGCAAGATAGTGTGTTGTCCAGTCAAATTATCAGTCCCCTGGCAAGCATTTTCGTAAAAAATATTTTAATTACAGGTAACTTTGTAATTTTATACGTCGTGAATATGTATTGCCTTGGTATAGAATCGAAATACGGGTAAATTATCAGTCCCCTGTTCTCAGTCCCCTGGAAAAGCGGGCAGACTTAAATAAATGTTTATTTCGTATTTTGAGATAATATTGAGACAATTTTGAGTTAATTTAGGATTAAGAAGGATATTTTTTAATTTTGACTCTTGTACTTTTGTGTTTTTTATTTTTTTTTTTTTTGACTGGCCACATTCAGAACCGTTGCAAGAACGTCATCAACTTTAACTAAAACTAGTTGCCAGAACTTATACGCAAAAAACATGTCGTGCCGTAATTAGCTCCATTTTCTTCCTTCGTGTGTGGAACTACCCATATATTTTTTTTTAAAACAATTACAGTATGTGTCTAAAGAATTAACTTTCAGAACAACATGCGTTCGATCACATAAAAAATCACGACATAGGCCAATTTTTCATGATAGGATGCAAAGAAAATTATTTTTAAAAATTTGCAGAATTTGGTAAATTAAAATAGGGTAGCCAATTGCCGTAAACTATGTTCAAGTGACGATTTTTCGAACTCATTTCTTTGAGTAAGAAATTGCTTGCAAACATCACCCCCCTTCACATTGGCTAATGATATCTCACTTCTATTTTTTGGTCTCTTGCTTGTTTTTATTTTTCCTATCCTTTCATGAAATATTGGTCTATGTCATCTTTTATATGTGATAGGATTTATTGTTTAGTTGTTCCTTATAAAAAAAGAAATATAAAAACAACAAAAAAACAAATTCGCGTTCATCAACACGTTGGAACGTATGTTGTTGTGGGACCCGGATCTTAAATGGTTTTTATGTGTTGTTGTGACACATATTGTAATTCCTACTACACATTTTATTAAAGAAAAAAAAAGAAAATATGCAATGAATGGTTGATATGTTCTTCTATTTTATGCTGCATGTCTATGTAGTCCAGATTATTGAGCCGTCATGTTTGTATGCCATTTGGATTTGCATCTTCAAGTATTCGCATTACACTGTCTAGCACTTGTAGTATTGATCAATTTGTTGTCCTTAATATTGATTTCTGTTTCCAGCATTCTGGTACATTTTTCTGATTAGATCAATAATTTTCTTCAGGATGCCTTTTTTGAAAATTGATTTCCAGATAATTGATGGAATTAAATGAATTAAAAATGATAGTTTATGGAATAGTTGATGGTTGATGGAATTAAAAAATTTCCTCTGTTGATGGAATCAAATGTACGTTCGCAGTTTACGAAGATGAGATACACCCCAGCAGGGTTTGCTAGACTTTGAAATACGGCCAAACACTGGTACATTAATGGTTAACAGTACCATTCATCTGCCGTTCTATGGTTAACAGAAAAGAGCCAGTACATAGTTACCTTTGAACAGCCAAGCATTGGCCCATGGAAGGTAAACAGTACTTGGCAATTGTTATTGGGCCACTACTGAATTTAATGGGTTTTCCTTGATGAATTTAATCCTCAAGGCTTTAAAGTTAACGTTCATAAACTTCTCAGAGAATCTTAATTTGCATTCCATTCTTATCCCTAGTTGGCATGGTATCTTCGGATATTCAGAGACGTTAATTTATAATTTATTATAATTAACACTAAACATGCCTAACTTTGAATAAAAAAAAAAAAAAAAAAAAAAAAACTGGAACCATGAATCGGCCAATCTATAGATTATAGAAAATAGCCAGTACACTTTATATATAATGGCAAATCAATAGCCCGTTAATGAGTAACATTAATTGGCTATTGTTATTGAGCCAGTACTGCAACCATGCATTTGGTCATTTGGTTAAATTTCACCAAAGTATTATCCGTTTTAGAAATATATAGTTTGAAAAATTTCACATATATAGTTTAGTTATCGCTTCTGAGAAAGACTATGATAATATTGAAAAGGTTAGTAAATATGTTTTAAATTTTTTTTGATTTCTATTTTATTTTAATTATTTTGTAAATAATTTATTTAAATTTACATATTAAAATATTATTTTATATTTTTTTAATGGCCGAGTCCTGGCAGTCATGGATCATTACGGAACCAGTTGTTTTGGAAGTTATGAATTTTTTTCCGTCATTTTTATTTTGTTTTAAATTATTTTGTATTTAATTTATTTAAATTTACATATGATAATATTTTATATTTTTTTAATAACCCAGTCATGGTTGCCAGTATTTGGCCATGACTACAATACCAGTCATCATTATTGGTTCGTTACTAGGTCAACTGTACAACCTTGTATGGGCCATTGCTGTTGTTTTTTCTCTGGCCCATGCGAATGGTAGCCATTTATTGTCCGAAATCATCATGCCGTAAAGTTATGTTAATGGCCCAGTCGTGGTTACCAGTAAACTCCCATTGCTGCATTACTGGCTTCCAGAAATGGACTATTACGACTATTAGACTTCTTAGTAAACACCATCACTTTGATTTTAGCTCTGCTTGCAGTCATTGTGAATGTTTATTTTTTCAACTGGATCTCCCCTATGTTCAGTAGACAAATCAAATCAGTAGATATATCACTATGGTAACCAAAACTGTTGTTTTCTCAAATATTATACACATGGAACCCTCAGCGAGCGAATTATATTCGCACTTGCCTGACTATTTTTTTAAGGAAATATACATTCCATTCATTAAACCATATTTCCTTTCGAATACCTTATGACTGAAAAAAGTAACAATTGCTTTTGTTCGAATTTGTTTTAGAAGTTTTACAAGCACAAAATGAAATCAAATAGATCTAGGAGATGACATTTTTTACAACTGCTCAATGTCGGAGCGTTTTTGCTTATACTAAAAATAGAATTTTTTTGACAATAATTTAAAAATTGTGCACTGCAAATTCTAAAAACTTCAATTTTTCTGGAATGTGGTGCTCTTTCAAATGACGCCACATTCATTTGGGTCAAAAATCTTCTTTTCACACTTCCTTACTACCTTCCATACTTACTACACACTACTAAACACACAAATAAATTATTTGAGACTCACTATATTTTTCATTAAAAGTTTATAAAACTTTCTGTCTCTGAGTTTCTTCAAATTTTTCTGTCAATCAACTCTTTGTTGCACTTCTTTTACCATAATTCTAAAATTGTGCATCGCAAAATTCTAACAACGAATGCGCGGCCCAGCATCGAATTGCTAAATTTTTCTCACTTAAAAAGTAGGGTCTTCATCGGACCAGACGGTGGAAGTTATACTTCTTTGGCCATTCGCCCACACACACACTTAAAAAGTCCATGATTAAGTTGTGTCACTTAACTAAAATTGTAGTTTACTGGATGGTTGTTGGCCATTTGGAGTGTTTTTTGTTTTTCGCGTCACTGATATTAATTTTTATAAAATACAAATATTAAATTTTTCGTCAAGTGACGTATTTATTTATAATTTTTATTATTATTGTATAAAATAGAATAAAATAAAAATATAATTTTCCTAAACGCGTTTCGACAAATTTACTGTCATTATCAATAGGAGAGTTAAAACTAAACTTAATATTACGAAAATTATTTATTGTGGTGAAGGATTAGTTTTGAATTTTATTGCCGTTTCGTAGAGTTCGTTGTTTTTTATGGTTAGTTTGTCATTTAACAATATGTTGTTGTCTCTTTTTGATGTTTTGTATATATGGAATTCTTCGACGGTGTCCATAAGCTTGCCTTTTTGACATTTTTTAATTACTTCGACGTCTACTTCAAAATTGTTTGTGTGTGTGTGTGTTGTTCGGTAATTAGATGGGCTGCAAAGTTTGATTGGTTGTTGTTGGTATTGTTGCTAGGTAGGTGTTCCTTGTACCTTTTTATTAGTTTTCTACCTGATTGGCCTATGTAGAATTTTTCGCAGGTATTGCATTTTAATTTGTAGATGCCGGTTGAATTTTTATTGTCTATCTCTGGATTGTTCTTTAATTTATTTTTGATGTTGTTGTTTGTTTTGAATGAGACTTTGTAATTGTATTTTCTGAAGAGATTTTTGATGTCGTGTGGTATGAAGTTGGGGTATTCGGCTGGTATGTATTGTGTGTTGTTTTCATCTTCTGTTTTTAACAATTTTGAGAGGCTGTTCTTTTTCTTTTTTTGTTTTTTTATTAATTTATCTATCATCTTGGTGTCATACCCATTGGCTGATGCGATTTGTTTGATAGTCCTAATTTCTTGGTTGTAATCCTGTTTGTTCATTGGTATGGTGAGTAGACGGTGGACGAAGCTGTTATATGCTGCTATTTTGTGTTCTTGTGGATGATGTGAGGTAGCGTGTATTGTGACGTCACTTGTAGTTGGTTTTCTATATATACTAAATTGAAGTCTATCTTTATTTTTGGTGATGTTTAGGTCCAAAAAATTAATTTTATTATTGTTCTCAATTTCACAAGTGAACTGGATTCTTTTATCTATTTTATTGATATTGTTGCAGAATGTTTTAATTTGTCTTTTATTGCCTTTGTATATCACGAAAGTATCGTCTACATATCTGCTATATGATATAATCTTGTTGTGTTGCTTGTTGTACTCTGGACTGCATATAAATTTATTTTCATAGTAATTTAAAAATATTTCGGCCATCAATCCCGATAGTGGTGAACCCATAGCTAATCCTTGATCTTGAGAGTAGTACTCATTGTTAAACGAGAAATAATTTTGTGCAAGTATGGTTTTGAGGAGTTGTTCTATCTCGTAGATTTGGTGGTTGGTTAGTTTGTTGTGATCTTTTAGTTGTTTGACGGTTAATTCTATGGCTTTTTCGACAGGAATATTGGTATACATGTTCGTGACATCTAGTGATAACATTGTGTAATCTTGTTCTATTTGTATGTTTGACACTTTTTGGATAAATTCAGTGTGGTTTTTGATGCTATGGTTGTTCTTGATGTTTATATTGTTTTTTATTATTTTTTCTAGTTTTAGCGATAGTTTGTAACTTGGAGCGGTGGTAAAGTTTATCAGTGGTCTGATTGGTGTGTTTTGTTTATGGATTTTAGGTAATCCTGTGAGTACGGGTGCGATTGGGTTGATCTGTTTGAGATGGTTGTTGTATTTGTTTTTGAATAAGTTATTGCATTGATTAATTGTGCTGTTTATTATTTTGTTGTATGCTTCTGTAGGATCTTTATCTAATTTTCTGATGTTATTGTTGTGTATGAAATCTAGTGATTTTGTGATGTAATCTTCTTCATATAATATTACTGCGGTGTTGCCTTTATCAGCTTTAGTCAAGATGGCTTTATCCTTTTTTAATTTTGCTTTGATTTTGTTTATTGTCACTTTTTCCTGTTTATATTGTTTTTATATATTCCTGTATAATTTGCTACCTGATTTAATATTTCTTTTGATTTTATTGTTAAGTAATACTCTGATCTCGTTTTGTGTTTGGGTATCTTTTACATGTTTTATTGTTGTTTCGATGTTGATGACTTCGTTTTCTAAGTCGTTTTTGATATTACCGGTGTTGCTGATGTTATATTTTAATCCTTTGTTCAAGATTATTTCTTCGTCTTCGTTGAACTCTATTTGGGTATTGTTGATAAATCTTGGATAAAACTTGTGTTCGTTTATTGTGACTTGTGTCCTTTGGATATTGTTGGTTGGATTCGCATGTTGTAACAGCTTTTCAATTTTCTTATTTTGTTGCGATGTGATTTTGCCGTTTTTGCTTAACTTCTGATACCGGACTATGATCTTATTGAAACTTAGTATATAAGGTTTTAGTACTGTTTCCAATATTTCTGCATACCAACTTTTGGTTTATCACTTCCGGTTAAAAAGTTTTTTTTTCAGGTGTTTATCCCTACTGTAACCTACAATTACCGATCGATTTTCATGAAACGTTGATAAAAGCTTTTAAATAACATGAGAAAAATTTTATCAGCTTTTGGAGCACATTGAATAAAGGATTTGGGGGTCCACCATACAACAGGTGGTTTTTTCCACAAAGTTTTTATGTTTGTTGGAAGCATAAAACATTCATTCGTGACTGAATTTTGATGAAACTTTGGAAAAAGATGCAAACATGTATTACAAGGAACTGATTAGTTTTTGAGCGATAGTAAACAAAATGGTGTGGGGTCCCTGAAGCACCTGTTTTTTTGCAAGCTCTATAACATTTGTACCTTATAATCGAATTGGATGAAACTTAGTACATGAGCATGTAGTACGGCTCACAATAGTTCTGCATCCCTGCTTCCGGTTTTTCACTTCCGGTAAAAGAAATTTTTTTGTACTTTTTTGAAGTTTTTTCAGTGTCTTTATGCACACTACAGCCTACAATAATGAAGTGATTATGATGAAACTTATGAAAAGGGTTCCAATTAGTGTGAAAAGATAATTATCATCTTTTGGGACACATTGATCAAAGTGGTGGGGGGTCTACCATACAAATGCTGACTTTTCACACTTTGTTTTTTAAGTTTGTTGGGAGCATACAGACTTCATTCATTATTCAATTCTAATGACACTTTGAAAAAAGATGGAGATTTAAGTAACAAGGAACTGATTAGTTTTTGGATAATATTGGAATAAGTGGGGGGGGTCCTCCCGAACACCTGTTTAATGTGTAACACTTTTTTCAATGTTTGTTGGGATCACACAGCATTCGTTCATGAACGAATTTTGATGACACTTTGGAAAAAGATGCAAACATGTATGGCAAGAAACTGATTAGTTCTGTGCGATAGTGAACAAAGTGGTGAGGGATGTCCGATACACCTATTTTTTTAAAGCTCAATAACATTTGTACCTGATAATCGAATTGGATGAAACTTGGTACATAAGCATTTAGTATGGTTCACAACAGTTCTGCATTCCAACTTCCGGTTTTTCACTTCCGGTAAAATGTTTTATTTTGTAAATTTTTGAAATTTTTTCAGTGTCTTTATGCACACTACAACCTACAATAATGAAGTGATTATGATGAAACTTATGGAAAAGGGTCCAATTAGTGTGAGAAGATAATTATCATCTTTTGGGACACATTGATCAAAGTGGCGGGGGGTCTACCATGCAACTGCTGACTTTTCACACTTTGTTTTTAAAATTTGTTGGGAGCATGCAGATTTCATTCATTAATCAATTTTAATGGCACTTTGAAAAAAGATGAAGACTTTAATGACAAAGAATTGATTTGTTTTTGGACAGTATTGGGATAAGTGGTGGGGTCCTCCCGAACACCTGTTTATTGTTTCAATGTTTGTTGGAAGCATACAACATACGTTCGTTAAGTAATTTTGATTACACTTTGCAAAAAGATGCAAATATGTATGCCAAGCAAATAATTAGTTTTTTTAGCGATAGTGAACAAAGTGGTAGGGGGTCCTCCAAGCACATGTTATTTTGGAAGCTCAATAACGTCTGTACCTGATAATCGGATTGGATGAAAGTCGGTACATACACATTTAGTACGGTTTACAACAGTTCTGCATCCTAACTTCCAGTTTGTCACTTCCGATAAAATTTTTTTTTTACTTTTTCTCGTTCAACAGAATTTATGTTTGTTGGGATACTACTGCTTGCTTTAATATTTTTATTATTAGAACTAATAATATTGGTCCATAATATTTGTTAGCTTTTAGTTAAAGTATTTGATGGATATTAGCTCATTATATATCCAGAACACTATGTTTCCAGAGCTGTGGTGAAGTCAGCCTATGCATCAGCATCGCAATATTTAAACATGTATTGGTTAAAAAAAATTTTAAATAATATGATGCTTTGGTATATGATCCAGGCTCACTTGAAAAGTGAAAATGGAAGATCTGAGCATTTCGAAAAGGGCAAAATGGCGAGAGTTTCCTTAACACCTTAAAGTTTTATTCTTCAATTACTTTTATTCTTATGTTTCAATCTTATTGAGACTCGATATAAAAAGTTCGCAGTAGTTTTGCGTATCAACTTCCAGTTTGTCACTTTCGTTTAAAAAGTTTTTTTTGAAGTAGCTTACAGTAACAAATCGACTTTCATGAAACGTTGGTAAAATTTTTCAATCAATATAAGAAATATTTTATTAGCTTTTGGGGTACATAGGCCTAAGGGTTGAGGGATCCACACTGGTATACAAAATTTGTGTGTAAATAAAGTTTGGTGACACTTTGACAAAAGATGCAAATATGTATGGCAAGAAGCTAATTATACTCTGAACGATATTAACGTAAGCGGCCCCCAAGGTCCCTCGAGCACCTGTTTTTTATAGCTCATTAATAAAGTACCTGACAATCGAATTCAATGAAACTTTGTACACAGCACCTAGTACGGTTCTGTATCTCAACTTCCGGTTTGTCAGTCCCGATAAAAATATTTTTTTGTATTTGCATTTTTTCCAGTCTCTTTATTCGCACTACAGCCTACACTAATGCAGTGATTATGATGAAACTTATGAATAAGGCTTCAATTAGTGTGAGAAGATCAACGATCAACTTTTGCGAAACATTGATCAGAGTGGCGAGGGGTCCATCATACTTCTGCTGGCTTTTCTCACTTTGTTTTTAAGTTTGTTGGGAGCATACAGATAGATTTTTTTAGATTTACTTTTTATTGATTTATTAACATGAAAATTAAAATATTATAAACTATCTCACTCGCACTTATGTCAGACTTTCAATTTTTCTGGCAAGATGTAAGTAGTACCAAAATTTTCTGGCTGCTAAGAAAATATCTGCTAATAGTTTCTCAAGTAACATTTATAAAATTTATCTTTTATACTATGTATAACGTAAGTTTAATTTTAATTCATTAAAGCTTAAGAGTGTCTGGCAGGGGGAAAGTGTTTAGAAATGCAGTGTGTAGTATCTAGAAATGAATGACGTGATTTCTAATACTATCCCGAAGAATATATAAAAAAAGCACCCTTTATGCTTTCACGAAACATTAAAGGAATTTTATGTCCCTTTGTTACCTGTTCCCTGCCACACCCACGATGACCCAAACTTCATATGTCGCTAATTGTTCCTAACTGAGTAGGGGGTATGCGCAGACAAACTTTCAGCTTTTATAAAATAACAAAGGTCTGGCCGTCGCTGGCTCTTAGTCTATAATTGACCACAGCTTTGTATAGTATACAAATGCAAATGTTAGAAAGGTTTTGGCTTCAACGACATCAATAAACGCTTAACTCAGATCGCCTGTTATTTTATCGAATGGTTGTTAACACGTTTTTCTCAAATTGAACATAGGTTCCATTTGTCCTATGCAGAACCAGAGTCGGATTGATGGAAGTTTTGTGAAGACGTGTTGTAAGTTTTATTTTGGGTTTGGCTTTTGGTGAAGAGGAAAAGCTTGTTTTTTTGGTTTACTATATTTTCTCCAATTTCTATGTTAATCTTGGATGGATCCCACATCATTTAAATATGCCTAAAATTTAATGACGAATTGGAACACCAGTCAGATTATTCTGTGTTATGTGGAGTAGACACGCAGAATATGTTCTGGATATTTTCTCAGTCTTAAAAATCAAGCCTAATCTTTATATTTGCTGCTTTCTTCCTTCAAAACATATTGCAGATGTCAAATTTCTCTTTTATGTTCATCCAGAAAAAGTTTGGACAATCTGATTCCGGGCCTGGATTCGAATACTCCCATAGGAATCGCAAAGTTCAGAAAGTCAAACCAACCTAACACAGGGATACCGCACTTCTTGCGGTACCATGTTCTACCGAGAAGGCGTCAGCAACTGGTAGCACTGCTTCGGGAATCTCAATAGAAATGGAAGGACCATCCACATCTGCCTCTGTAAGGAGCGCTTCTAGCTCGGTGTCTGCTAACCTGCAAACATCGAAAACTAAATCCTCCTCAATCAGAGTAAAACAATCACGTCCCAAAATCACCAACCTAATCCAGAAAGAGCGAACTGTTGCGTCCAAGGAAACTAAAGCAGCGCCACGGAAAAAACAAGGTCTACCGAAGTCCCCCGCTGGACCATCATAGTCGTCTGGAGAAAGAAAGATAAAAAAGAGAAGAGAGAAGGAAAAAAATGGCTAAGGTAAGTTGCGTTCAAATTAACCTGCACTGGTCAGCAATGACTTCAGCTAATTTGAACCGCTTTATCCAATTGGATGCTCACGATGTTGTGTTTACCAGGAACCATGGGCCGACAGTAAAAAAAAAAAGGCCTATCGATAAAAAAAACATACATCTATACTTCTCATACATATACTTCTCAGACCAGGAGAGACCCAGAACTGCGGTGCTCTTCAACAAACGCTTGAAAGTATTTCCCTTCACAGAATTCATTTGCAGAGATCTAACAGATCTGCAGATTGAAATCCCTCTTCCCAACAGCAAAATTCACAAGTTCATCTTAGCATCTGCGTACTTTCCAGGAGATGACGAGGTAATACCACCTGATAAGGTAAGCTAATTCGGCCTTGCAAAGACAAACACTACAACCTAATAATTGCGTGCGATGCCAATGCTCATCACACTGTGTGGGGTAGTAGCAACATCAACAAAAAAGGTGAGTCTCTGCTTCAATACCTATATACAAATAACCCACCTTTAGAAACGCAATCAGGAACGAGGTCCTGGACCTAACTCTGAGCAACAACATGTTCGAGAATTTATCAGTAGCTGGCATATCTCGGACGTAGCTTCTATGTCTGACCACGCATACATATGCATTAACAACACCAAATGAAGAGTACTCCCCATATAAGGAACCCCAGGAAGACCGATTGGGACCCTTTTAAAGTAGATCTTCGGGATAATGTAGGTGATCGTGACAGGATCAACTCCACAATGGAGCTCGACCTTGCGTCAAACCACCTGCAGGGTGTTATTACCTAAGCTTACCACCGCAATTCTCCAGTTACCAAGTCTAAAAGGACTGGAGATGTGCCTTGGTGGAATGGTAATTTAGAGAGGATGAGGAATAAAGTTCGGAAGTTTTTCAACAAAACAAAAAGAACTAACACCTGGACGGAGTACCAATCAGCTCTTACCAATTACAACAAAAAACTCAGACGATCAAAAAGGGATAGTTGGAGAAAACTCTGCGGAACGATTGACAGTCTACTGGCTGCAGCTTGACTCCAAACATTGCTTGCGTCTGATGCTGATCACACAAATCCTCTGGGTTCAATCTGCAGGCTGGACGGTACCTACACTACCAGCTGCAGTGAAACTCCAGAAATACTATTACAGACTAACTTCCCGGGTTCTACATGCGTGATCTCGGAAGAGGAAAATATACCAAGCTATGGTCCGTTGGATCCTGAAACAAAGAAGGTTTCAGACCAACTGGCCAAAAATTTTTCTCCCCCAACAGAATGACTTAGGCAATCAAATCGTTCGGATCGTTCAAATCCCCAGGAGGTGACGGAATATTCCCGATCTTCCTGCCAAAAGGTTTAGCTACCATTCTCCCATACCTCGAGCGGTTGTTTATAGCAAGTTTTAGTCTTGCGTACATTTCTCAGATATGGAGAGAAGCTAGAGTAGTATTCATACCCAAGCCAGGAAAGAAATCAAACGAAACCAAATCATACAGGCCAATAAGTCTTACCTCTTTTCTTCTGAAAACGATGGAAAACTTGATGGACTACTACATTCGGCATGTATATCTTAAACAAAACCCTCTCAACTCTTGCCAACATGCATACCAGACTGGGAAATCTACGGAAACGGTATTGCATAAAGTCGTGAAAGAGATTGAGAGCACACTGACATACAAGCAGGCACTTGCATGCACATTTATGGACAATTAAGGGGAATTTGATAATGTGCATTTCGAAGGTTATTGCTGAAATGGCCACAAAGAAAAATCTAAACACTCACATTTTGGCGTGGATCATCAATCATCAACATGCTACAGAGTCGGAAAGTTACAACTGCACTAGGAAATACATCGGTAACTGTCAGGGCCTCCAGAGGATGTCTCCAAGGAGGGGTACTCTCTCTGTTGCTCTGGCTGATAGTCGCTGATGATCTTCTAAATAGGTTGCAAAGTTCTGGATTTAACACTCTAGGTCACGCCGACGATATAACAGTCATGGTGAGAGGGAAATATGACTCTACTTTCAGTGATCGAACCCAGGCAGCCCTGGACCTCGTTATGAATTGGTGCAACGAAGTCTTAAGTTGTGTCTTAAGTTCCTAATGGTAGTATGGATGGATCACAAACTAATGAAGGTACTGGTGCAGGGGTGTTTGGTGCCAGGGCCAACGGGCGTTAGCACTAGTTGTCTCTGCAACAGTATTTTAAGCTGAAATCTTTGCCATTACCTACTGTGCAATGCTGTGTGCCGAAAGAGGATACAACAACACAGATATATTCATTGTTTCTGATAGTCAGGCGACGCTATTGGCTCTGAAGTCGTCGCGCTTCAACTCAAAGCTAGTATGGGAATGCTACCAGAATATACAAAAAATTGCAGAAAATAACCGCGTTACACTTGTGTGGGCACCTGCTTACACAGGAGTATACAGCAATGAAGTAGCAGACTCGCTAGCCAAGAAGGGTGCCACTACAAAGCTCATTGGTCCAGAACCGTGCTTTGGATTAACCAATAGCTCGCTCAAACGCGTTATCCAAAGTTGGGAACAGAAACAAAATAAATAACTATGGTGTATGCGGGAAGGTCTGCTGCACTCAAAAAAGTTTTTAGACAACTTCCCCGTCTCCCCTCTTAAAACAATTGATCTTGAGAAAGAGTCTCTGAAGATATTAACATGGTGCGTGACAGGACACGGTCCGATAAATCACCACCTTAACAAAATAGGCCTTGTAGCCTCCGACAGATGCAGATTATGCAACTCGGAGGCAGAGACCATGGAGCACATTATCTGTATCTGCTCTGAACCGGCATGGCACAGATACATTAAAGTCGGTCAAGGGAGACTATAACTTCCTCTACCAAAAAGTATCAGTCCAATCCAGCTAATTAACTATGTTAAGGAGCTCGGATTCGACCACATTGCACATTCTGCGGTGACATCGACGTCATCTGCACTATAACAACATCAGGGTTAAGCACAATAGATCTCTAGGTCGCAGTGCTACTCGAACTAGCTAGCTAATTAGTTCAGCTTCGAGACCCACCAATAAAAAAAAATATATGTATTCGGACTTGATTTGGGTTTTCGTATTTGATCCTTATACCTGAAAATACCTTACTAGGGTAGAAAATACCAATTTTATATCTCAAATTTGATCAGGGCCTGATCCAACTATCCCAATCAGGGCCAGATTGGCCATAAGCGTTACACTCATAATCAGGGTCCTATCAAACTAGAGCAATCCTGATCAGAGCCCTAATAAATCCCTGCTTGGGTTTACTTTAATTGGAATATGCAACTGACATGCTTTACTCTAGATTTATCAAGTTTAATGGCTTTTTGACTGTTCTTCTTAATTCTGACCTGCATATTTTTCTTGATGATTTACATACAGAATAAAAAAAGAATTTTTAAAATAAAATAAAATATTTACATAAGCTGAAATTTCTTGACTTTAAATAGCGGTTTAGAATAGTTTTTTAAATGCTAAAATTTTTAGGTTAATATCCAATCCATTATCAGATCGTATTGTTTACCCAATGATACTACTCATGCGATTCATAAACTATTTTATGGTTTGATTACCAATCATTATATCTATTTCTGCTCGCTTTTTACTTTTTATCCACTAATTTGTGTTTTTTGTGTCGTGTTAGACTTCAATTTCACTGTTGTTGTCCACACTCCACGCTTTTGTTAACACTTACCACATTAACCCAACTGTAATAAGGCTTTTATATGGTTTTCATAAACTGCCACATAAATAGTTAGCTACAAAAATAGATTGTTATGACAAAAGGATCATCTGATGAATTATAATCTAATGAATGCTCGTTGAGGCATTATGTACTAGTAGAACATCGACCATTCTTCAGCCTTGAACCAAACCCAAAAAACCCAACCAAAAATTACAACAATTGTTTTAAAAAATACGAACAGATAAAAATTCATAAGAAAGTATAAATAAAACAGTTTTTTTTTTTGTAAATCTACAATGACCTGCCTCAACTCAAAATTCAATGTCTTAAATTTTAAAAGCAAGAAAAAAATTATTTTTAACAATTTTTCTTTGTTTATTTTTTTTTACTATATCGCGATTTATTAAAAGCATACATTTTTTTTGCATACACCAGATGTTAGACTTATTAGATTTCATTGAATTAAATATATAAAAAAAATTATTTTTATCTTAAAAAATAAAGCAATAAATAAGAAAATAAATGCAAAAGAGAAAAAAATGCAAAATTGTAATATTGTAGTAAGAAGATGTTTATATTTTTATTTGGTTAAGATGATAAAAACCAGAATAGAATTAGGAGTTCTAACGGACATATAAAATTAAGGATCTGAGTTTTCAAGGCATTCAAAAGATTTTTTAAAAACATCCTTGCAGTAATATGAAAAACACTTAAATTTTTTTTTATGAAAGTTCGTCCAATGTAACAAACCAAAAATCTACTAAAACTTTAACTATTCACTATATTTTATTCTTTGGCGCCACATGACGGCTACGCGATCATATTAGAAAATTATAACTTTCTTTTTAAAAACATCTTGGTTTTGATAAGAAATAAACAAATACACAAGACTATCTACCCTTAGCATATACGAAACGACATGTGTATGCGAATATATCTTTATAGCGAATATCCAACAAAACAACTGTTTCTTATACAAATTCTTCAGTTTTCCTTATTTTTTTCTTACTCTAGAAAATGTAACAACAACATCAAATTGCAAGAAAAGAAAATTTACTTTTATTCGTTGATTTTATTTATTTTATTTTGTATACTTTTTTAGAAAATACAAGACACAAAAAGACGTTTAAGAAAGAAAATTGAAATTTTGAATTAAGAAAATTTTCAGTCATTATTCGTTATTCGTGGGTGGAAGATGTATTTCTTTTAAAAATTTCTCTAAGAATAAGAAAAGTTTTTTTTGCGTAAATTAAGAAAATCGTCTTTTCTTATTATTTTTGAATTTGTATTGGAAAATATTTTTAAAAAAAACGTTTGTCCTTTTTTTTCAGATTCACATTTCTTATTCTTAAATCAACAAAAAAAATTTTTTTAAATAATAAAACTTAACATAAAAAAATATTTGTACCTGAGGAACTTCACTTTTTGTTATGATTTAAAACAAACCAAATTTTGCAAAAAAAAAATATTTTTGAGTTTTGAAAAGTTTTTGATTCTGTTTTTAATTTAAAAAAAAACGCATTTTAAACAAATGTTCATTACAATTCCGTTACAATTGCAATTTATGATTTGTATTTCTAAAATTTGTGAAAATAAATTTAGTGAAAATTTTTGTGCTCAAAAAAGTGTTCAAACAAAAAGGCAACATTATGTAAAAAATAGTAACAAAAAATAAATAAATAAGAAAATAATGAAAAAAAATAAATGACGTCAGATATAGAAGTTCAATTAAGTAGTAGTAGTGCAAATTATTTAAGATTAAATTTAAATCAAGTAAATACTATAACTAAGATGAATACTGATTTTTGGCAACATAATCGAGTTCCAACATTAAATAGTAACAATAATAATAATTCAACGAACAATTTATTACTTTCAACAACACCACCAATAATCAATCATAGTAACAGTAATAATATCAATTCAAATCATATACATCAACAAATCGAACAACAACATCAACTATTAAATCAACAATTATCATCGTCGACAAATGGTGCACCACAACTAGGAGCACATCCAAATACAAATGGATCACCATCTATAATACAACAACAAAATAATAATAGTAATTATTTTATATATAGCTGTGTATTTCTTACATATCGTTAACTCTGTCTTAAAGGTTCAAATCACATGCAATTGCAAATATCAAATCAACACCAGTTAGCACAACAACAGCAGCATCTTCATCATCCACCTCAATCAGTATCGCCAGGAACTGTAGGCTGTAGTGTTGGTGTGAATAGTAATAGTGGATGTGTTAATAGTGTTGTGCATGGAACAAATGACAATTCCATTCAAGAGACAAAAATAAACACGGAAAAACTTGTGAATGAATTTCAGGTAAGACGTTTTGAATTTTTGTTTTTTAATTTTCTTTACAAAAAATTTTGAAATTTTGTTCATGAGATAATTAAAAGTCTGATAAAATTTTAAAATTTTGAAAAAAAATTATTGATACCTTTTGTAAAACAACAACAACGATAACGTGTTTTTTAATGTGTCAAAGTGCAACGTAAAACTAAAACTAAAAAAATTGACAAAGACCCGTAATCAAATTTTTTTTAAGTAGGCGGGGTTAAGTAGGTGAAAATAACGGAATATATAAACACATTTTTTTTCGTCCTGTAATTCGACCAAATAATAAACAACATAAAAAATATGAATGTTTATAAACTATTCCACTATAAAAAAAACTTTCATCTAAATCACCGGTTAGAAAGAATAATAAAATAACATGGAAGGGTTGAAAAAATTTAAAAAAAAAATTATTCCACCTCGGACAAAAGAAAATAATTTCCCCTACAAAATTTTCTTTAAATGAAATAAATAACATAAAAAAATTGTTAGATAGGGTGGGGGTATGAATGAATGACTTTTTTTCACGGTAAAATAAGAAACCCTCCTTATTTGATAAAAAATAACTTTTGAATTTTTTTTTTCAATTTTTTATCCTTTTCTATTTTTTTCCACAATTTTCTTCAACATGAAAAAATAAAAAAAACCGTATACTTTTTCTCGCTTCTTCTTCTTATTTTTTTCATTTAAGAAAAACTTTTTTTGTGTTTTTCGTTTTGTTTTTCCGACGAATAAGAAAATTGAATAAAAAAAATGTTCATATCAATTTTTCTTTAATCGTTGTTCGTTTTTTGAATTTTTTTCTCCTTTTTTTTATTTATTTTCTTTATTTCGACTTCGAGACGGGCACACGTTACTTTGGTTTTCTTTTCTTCTTCGAATTTTTTTTTGAGTTTTTTTAATGTTGTTCTTTCTTTTTTCTTTTTTTTCAACTTAATAAAAAAATTTAATTTAAAGAAAGGAAAAATTTCGTGGGTTTCTCAGAAGGACTTAAGCTTTCGTTTTAAAAGGATATATAAAAAAGGAAAATTAATTGTAAGAAAAAAAAATTTTATAAGTTCGCGGTTTACTCTACATTTTTTTTTAAGTTTTTAATTAATAATTAAATTAAAAAAAACTTAAGTTTAATAGTGAATTAAATAAAAATGATCTTAGAAGCTACTCATGAAGAAGTAATTCTTAATAAATTAATATAATGTGATTTTTGTTATGAAATAAAAAAATGTTTATTTTAATAAATTTTTTTAATTTTTTATTACTGTTGTTGTTGTTGTTGTTGTTGTTAAAAAACATAACTTTTTGTTTTTGTGTTTAAACTAAATACCGACGGCTTTCCTTGTAGCCTCTTATATCAATAATTTTTTTTTATATTTGAATATTTTGTGTAAATATTTTAAAAAAATAATTATTAATTTCTTCAATTATTTACTTTTATTCTTGCATCCCAAAAAAAATTTAAAATTGTGGAAATAATTAGCAATTATCACGATCTAATAGTGCAGCAGCAATAAGTGAACGTACACTTGAAGAATGTTGGTCAACCCTTCAACGTGTGAGTTGGCATCTCTTCCGTTGTGTATAGTACTCTTCCACAAAAAAACACAAAAATACAAAGTACCATCTCCTATCCTTTAACAGATTCCCAATTTCCTAATAATTGTTTTGAGTTGTTTTTATTTGAGTGATTTTTTGAGTGATATTTTATTTCATGTTAATTTATCAATTGTATATTATAATTATGTTGCTATATAGTGATTGTGACATGTTTTGTGCAGTATTTATTATAATTTCTGTGTGTGCTTTGCAAACGAAAAATTCTTTAAAAAAACTAACCTAACGCAAGAAAATAATTCTTACCCAAATTCTTCTTATAACAAATCACAATTTGTTTTTTTCGTTTATAAAAAGAAAATGTTTATGTATACACATGTAGATTTTGCGGATACAGAAATGTAAAAATAAAAAACAGACAAAATATACACATATCGCGATTTCGGTTTAGTTATTTTTATTTACATTTTGGTTTGCATTTACAAATGCATAAACGACAAAAAAAATTGCAAAACGAATACATCACACACAGATATAAAATTGTTGTTATAAAACAGATCATTGTGTTTCGAAACAAAAAATCTTTTAAAAAAATTATCGTATAAGCATAGCCGACGGACTTAAGTTCTTATTTAGTAAGAAAACGACTCACAACACTGAAAAAAATTAATGTAAATATTTATGAAATAATATTACCACAAACACCGACGGAGAATAGAACACATATTTATTAATATTTTTGGGATTTATGCTACATGCAGAAACGTTGCCGAATTATGGAAGCCGATTTTATGAGGTCGTTCAATACGTCGGTATTCTTCCTCATTTCAAAGATGTACCGGGTCTTATACTTTCTATGGTCTACCTTAAGGAGAGCTCAAATGTAGCATAGCATCTTACGCTCAAAACCAGATACATGTAATTCGTCAGATTGTTTAAAGGTTCACGTTTGTGACCTTAACATAATTAAAGTCTTGGATAACCGAGTTTGTTGTTGGTTGACACATACGATAATCAGGAGCGGTTTAATTTTTTTTATTTTTTTCAACAGAGTCTCTCATCTCTGGAATGGCTTACCTTCATGGGTCTTTCTTTATAGCTTCAATCCTCAAAATTTAAAAAATTTAAAATTTTAAATTGATTTTAAATTTTAAAGCTAGTCCATAAATTTCTTATAACTTAATTTATTCAAACTTAATCCCAATTCCTAGTTACTTTTATATTTTTAAAAGTACAGTACAAGTCCTGTTAGCTAAAATGCTTGGGGATATAATCGAATATCTCGACTAACTGAATTGAAATAAGTTTTATTAAAATAAGAAACATTGTAACGATTTTCTTTAATTTTATCAATAGTGTTGTTTAATTACTTTCAAAATGTTCACTAGAAAACAATTTTTTCGTTTATAATTCGTAAATTATATTTTAATTATAAAATAATAAAAAATATCAAAAAACTCAGCATTTGTCATTGTTGGAACTTAATTTTCGTGGAACAAGTTCTAAAGTTCTTGTGCAAAATTCTGCAAATATTGTTACGCAAAACATCTTGTAATTGGACTTACAATCCTGGCTTCCTCTGAATTTGAAATTAATTTCTCTGTTTTGTTGGGACTTCAAAAGTGTAGAAAAGTTTATCATTTTTAAAAGTTTGCACAGTTTCTTAGTAGCTTCACTTACTAGCTTACCAGGTTCAAAATGTGTAATTTTAGCAATAAAAACGAACCTCAAGTCAAATACAAAATAATTTTTCAACATACAAGAAATGATGAAAAATTATTTTGTATTTGACTTGAGGCTCGTTTTTTGCTAAAATTACGCATTTTGAACCTGACTTGTAAGCTTGATCAACTAGCTCGTTGCGTACGGATTTCAACCCGCAGTTGTAAACCAGATTCAAAATTTTCTCACCAACCTATACACCTTAGTATCCATCAATAGCTTTTATACTGAGTTTAAATTAACTAAGGCTGGTGTACCTTAAGCCTCAGTTTTGTCCCCCATTCGATTTTTAATTTATACCATCTAACTGTTTAAAATTACCATCAATCCAAGAAATAGTTTTGCAAACGAAAGTCTACTACGTAAGTCGTTCGTCCTCATATCTTTAAAAGATAAAATGAGCGAAAGAATTAATCCCACCTGGGAAGACGCTACCGCAAATGAAAACGAGAGCCTAGAAAAGTCACCGATTGAAGTCACCAATATGTGGTCAATTTTAATTCCACTAAGCCAAAACTAATGATTGTTTCCAATATTTCAATTAGTATGTGTGACAAACAGGGTTGGTTGGTAGCCAAAGTTTCCAATTACTTACTTTAGGACGATCATATAATAAACTGAAGGATGGCCGAAAAGCCCATCAGGAGACCTCAATCTTCTCAACATGATTCAAAATATTTTGCGGGGCTTCAGATTTTTTTATCAATTCGTTCGTCGCCGAACATCTAATCTATTTTCTCAACATCCCTTGAAACATTCATATATTTGCTTTTTTAATAGCCCGTATTGGCGAGCCAAGCCTAGGCTTGTTAGCTTTGGTTTCAGTCTGGGCCAGTTGTAAATGCCTAGACTGAACCAAGGTTCAGTTTATTATATTACGCGTTATTAAAGAGTGTAATGTATTGCAGGCCATATAATGTTTATCTTTATTTTCATGTATGTTACTCTTTAAACAACCTCTTTCCACACATTTAAAGGAGATCTGGAAAAAATTGGTTTTGATAGACTTGACCCAAGTCTTATTTGCCAGACTTGGCCCAAGCCTGGTTGGCCAGACTTGGTCCCAGGACATCAGTCCAAGCTTGGCCCAAAAGTTTGTGACGTTTAAAAATGTCAAGCCTGGCCTGTGGCGCGGACTTGGCCCAGGTTTGGACCCTTAGCTTTTTCTTACCAGGAATTTATTTGTAAACCAATTTGTCCAGCAACCCTCTGAGATAACTTGAAATGTTTACCCATTACAGCTTTACTTCGGTTAGGGATGATAACGTCATCTGTTTACGCAATCATCTGTACTGGGGCCCACTCCCGAACACATAAATGTGAATGTTATGCAATACGAAAGCCTGTCATTATCCACAATATTCTCCAAATTCACATTTGTATGTTTGGGAATAGGCTTCCAGAGTTTATGACAAGTTGTAGTTAGTCATTTTTACGGTACACATATTCTAAGGCTAAATTAAAGAGTATATAGGTGAGATAGCATAGCCTTGTCTTAAGCCGAAATCAACATTTTTTTTTAAATTAATATGTTGTTCTCTATTCGCACACAGTATTTAGATTGCTGTACTGTCATTCAACATAGTGGACACATATAGTGAAATTCATCCTTGTCGAGAAAAGTACATCGGTGGTACCCCGGTCTTGCCAAAAATCACACTGATATTCTGAAATCAGTTGTTCAGCAAAAGTGTTTATTTTGGCTAGTAGAATATATTAGATGACTATATGTCTTAAGAATTATTATCAGCAGTGCTTAATTCCAGTGTACATGTTATATTCATAATTTGGTCTCATAATTTGGTCGAAATCTTCCATGTCGAGAAGTTAGCAAATGGTTGCTTGACAGTGAAAGAAACAACACTAATATCCTCCAAACAATGCTCCTTAGTTCCTTAGTGTAGCATGCTCTCTCTGTAGTTTTCAAAAATTAAATGATTTCTTTTGAATGAATTAGTGCTGTGCTGACAGTGGAATTGCTCTCCAGTGGCGATAACGGACATTTCCTATCTTTATCAAGCAAGCAAGTCCAACTATGGGATACAAAAAAATCCATCCAAATATTTTTGTGGAGTAACTTTGTCCCTGTTCACTATACAAAGCACCGGTATAAACAAATCATGTTTCACAGTCTATGAATTGCCGACGGGTTTTGAATGATGCGTAAACATTTGGTTTTTTATGTTAAATGTAATTCATGTTAATGTTCAATGTCATGATAATGTCTTTTTTGCACTACACAATGCACCTCTGTTTTTGATAAAGCAAATATCAAAAAGCAGAAGAATTTGGAAAGCCAACACTATAGAGCTCTAAATAGGGTTATCACAATATGTAGATTAGGTTGGCCCTAAGGTTACTCTAGAATTTTTTTTTCAGCTAACTCCCCCCCCCCCCCTATTTCGTGTCAATACCCATAAAAATATAATTTGCAAAATTTGAAATCAATTATTCAATTCTTAGGGGTGCCACGGGTAGTTAAAGTTGAAAGGTTTTGTTCTGAGTCTAAAAAAAAATGAAAAATATTTGATGGGAAGTCTTTAGAAGTTTTGCAATTTATCTGCTGTTGAACATGATATTCTATAAATGTATGTACATTAGAGTGGCCCTTAAAAAATGTTTTAAATTTTTTGTACGACATCCTCCCATTTCGTGTCAATACCCATAAAAATATTATTTGCAAAATTCGAAATCAATCGTTCAATTTTAAGCCGTGCCCCTGGGCACTTGAAGTTTTAGTGGCAACTTAAGTGGCTGGGGCACGCCTTAGAATTGAACGACTGATTTCAAATTTTGCAAATAATATTTTTATGGGTATTGACATGAAATGGGAGGGTGCCGTACAAAAAATTAAAAACATTTTTTAAGGGCCACTCTAATGTACATACATTTATAGAATATCATGTTCAACAGCAGATAAATTGCAAAACTTCTAAAGACTTCCCATCAAATATTTTTCATCCACACAAGGTAATTAAAAGTTTGCATTTTGAGATATAGAAAATACTCAACGCCAGAAATTTTGTTTTCGTCCACTGACCACAACCCATACAAGGTTGTACAACTGGTCCAGTAATGGACCATTACTGGCAGCCAGTAATGCAGCAATGGGCGAGTACTGGCAACCACGACTGGGCCATCAACATAATTTTACTGCATGATAACTTCGGACAATAAATGGTTGCCATTCTTGGGCCAAATACTGGCAACCATGACTGGGCCGTTAAAAAAAATATACGTTATTATCATATGTAAATTTAAATAAATTAAATACAAACTAATTTAAAATAAAATAAAAATGATGGAAAAAATTCAAAACTCCCCATACAACTGGTTCAGTTGCAAGAATGGCTGAGTAATGGCAAACACCGCCCTGACTCCACCATTAAAAAAAATATAAAATAATATTTGTTATACATAAATTTAAATAAATTATTTACAAAATAATATAAATAAAATAGAAATGAAAATAAATTAAAACATATACCAACCTTTTCTATATTACCATAGTCTTTCAACCGACAAGGCCATAACTAAACTATATGTGAAATTTTTCAAACTATGTATTTCTAAAAGGGATAATACTCTAGTGAAATTTAAAAAAAATGACAGATCGGCAAATTCATGGCTACAGTACTGGCCCAATAACAATAGCCAAGTAATATTTACCATTCATGGGCCAGTGCTTGGCCATTCAAAGGTAACAATATACTGGCTATTTTCTGTAAACCATAGATCGGCCGATGATTGGTTCTAGTATTGGCCCAGTAACAATAGCCAAGTACTGTTAACCATTAATGGACCAGTGCTTGGCCGTATGTCAATGACTGGCAAAACCTACTTGGGAACGGTCAATCTGACTCTGGTTTCACATCCACCCGATTTTGCCAAACAAACTGTTGCAGACGGTTGCATAACATTATAAATTTGATGTTTGTAATTGGTAGAGAAGTTAAACCAAACAAGAGCGTTATCATGTCTTCACAAAGTTCAATACAACTTGTGTTCCACATACTACGGCTAGCGCCAATTGTATTGTCTCCGCAGTCCTAACTTTGAAGCAAATGCACTTCGCAGAGCTTCAAGCTCATTTCTATATCTATCGAATTGTGCCAAATCACAATCACACCACAGTGATTTTGAATCCAGGTGTATCTAAATTTTTTGTTACAATTTTTGTTATTTCGATTTCTTCAGAACAAAACTATTTTTAAATAAGTAAAACGGCTAGAATTCGTTCAGTATGTCGTTGTCCATTTTCTCAAAATATAGAACTATTTCAATAACTTGGTTCACATAAACTACTACAAACTTTTAAGTCCTATATTTCAGTCTGTATGAAGTATTTTTATCGAAGTTGAGCTGTTGTATTTGTGAGCATTTTTATCTTTTCGAACTCTGTTAAAAAAACAAGCTATACGAGGTTCGGATGATTATTACTTAACATCAAACCTTGAATTCAAACGGGATTAGCAAGAGCTGAACCCCTAACGATATATCGAAATTAAAGATTAGTGTGATATTGTCTACGCCTGTCATTCTTTTCATAACCTGGTATATCTATGAAATAGCGAATTTTTTTTTTCCGATTTTCTTCATATTTATAAAACTCCAACGTGCTTGGAGCACAGAAAATTCAAAATAACGATAGCAACCATGCTTAAGCATTGATGCACCATATAGTTTGTCAGAACTAATAAACAACTTTTACTACAACAGATCATTATAAACACAACTAAGTCAAAATCAAATAGGAGATTACAGACTATCGTCACTTTTTCGAAGAATACATGACTCTTATTAATCTCATCTCCAAACTTCGTGTTGAAGCCGTATATATTTTTCCCTACACCCTATATCCTTTTCCTTTTCGAGAAAATTTATACTACCTTGATCGCGACGACAGAAAAAAAAGATTAAAAAAATCTATAGCAAAAAAGAAGAACTTTTTTACTTTCTATACCAAATGGCAAATACCATTACTCATTTCAGAATCCCTCGAACATAAATCATATTTCAATTTCATGACTTTAGTAAAAGTTAAGATTTCTTTCACTCTTCTAATTTCTGCTTCTAGCTTTTGATGAAATAAGCAAAATATTAAAGATAACTCATTTTTATTTAAACAAATAATTAAGAATTTTTATTTTCTCAATCCATTTTTTGGATATATATTTTCTACCTCTTATTCTAACAAAATTGAAAGCCAACTTCAAAAAATTACAAAAAAAAAAGATTTCTCACCTCAACAATTTTTTATTTTTGTTTTACAAATTTTTGTTTGGTTAGTTTTTTTTCAAACTTTCTTTTTTTGCTTGAACTTAAGAAAAAATTTCTTTCAAATTTTTCTTACGAAAATCCTTAAAGAAAATTACACAAAGAATATGAATGTTGAGTTTTTAGTCGTTATGATTTTTTGAAAGGACTAATGAAAAAAAAATTCATAATCAAAATTTGTAATTGTTGCTATAGCAAGGAAAATGGTGTTGGCTTGATTGGAATGAAGTAAATACAGCAGATACGGCAAGTCTCTGACTACTTCTAAATATAAACCTCTTCGATTTATAACAAGTAACAACCATATTCATTACTCATATTTCACGTTAATTCACAACAATAATAAATTACATAAACACCGAAAATATTTTATTTTGGTTGTAAAATAAAATTAAAATTTAAAACACAATTATTGCATTTCACAATCTTCATGACAATGAATAATAACAAATTTACCTTGTCGTAGGTTAGTGATCTGTTCTGGAGTAAATTTTTTTTCGTACATTTTTTTATCTTAAATATTTATTTTTGCGATTTTATAAGATGATTCGTAAAGACAATATAGAGTAAAAGTTAAAATTTGGCTTTAAAACGAAACTGAATCATTTACACATAGATATTGTAAATAAATTGTTCATTTCAAAAACGAAAGTCTTATGTATTTGTCGATATTATCTGTCGTAATAAAATGACACATCTAAGCAAAGCATATAAATAACACTATGAGACATAGGTCATATAAACGGATACGGCACGAACTTTTAGGTGGAAGAGTTATATCACTAAATTGTATCATTGTATCATTAGCGTTATCTAGGGTTGGGTAAGGGACTGTACATTTGTATTTATCACAACAGCAACATGGGCAGCTGTTTATCCTACGGTCCATAGCCTTGTACAAACAAATAATAAAATTCTTACAAGAAAATCCGGTGTCAATTTCTTAATGAAAAATAAAGGCGAATATATTATTATTATGCGTATATTATTTATTCACAAATTTGAATACAATTTTATTTTTTTATACAATTTATAAGCGAATGTCAAGATGATCTAACTATGTTTTTGTATCATCAGTTAGTTGGTGTAGTTCCATCAGGCTGCCATCAAATCGCCTGATGGGACACTCGCAATAAATGTGAGAAACGGTTTGATTGACATAGCCACAGTCACATGATGGTGAAATATTTTGGTCATATCTATGAAGTTCTGCATTTGTAAGTCCATGATTGCATCGGATTCTATTAATTGTAATCCATCGTCGACGAGGATCATTAAATCCAGGAACTATAGCATGTGATTCAAGTATTAGCTCTTTATTGACAAAATTTAAACTTGTGAATTCTTCTAGCCATATTTCTTGTACTGAATAGTCGTTTCAACTTCCCAAGAGATAGATTTTAGTCCAGATACAACATCTTGAAATCAAACGATTTTCATTTCTACCAATAAAGTCTTCATGAATTGGTACATTTGGACTGTCGAGAATTTTTTTTGAATTCTCTTATTAGTGCCATGTCTCGTCTAAATTTCGGTGGAGCAATAATATTGGGAACCATGTTAAAGGTGTTGATTTAATGACGCCAGAAATTATTCTCATACAAGTATTCAACTTTATATCTATATGTCGTGTATGTGTACTGTGACTCCTTAAAGTGCACAATACTCAGCTGCTGAATAGACTAGTGATAACGATGAAATACGGAGTGTTACCATGAGCTCCCCAATCTGTTCCAGATAGCTTTTGAATAATATTGATCCTCGATTTTAGTTTTTTACTCAGATTATCCCAATGGAAACTAAATGTTAATGATCGGTCTATCGCATCTCTCAAATGTGTATGTGTTCGATTAAATTTCAATAAACTTCCTTTCATATAAGCATTAAGCGTATCATTGGCATTATGAGTAGATAAATGAAAATACGAAACTTCCGACTTATTTGGATTTGTTGTCAAACGCCAATCTTCGTAATAGTCAGTCAGTATAGTTATGTCTGACGATAGTGTTGCTTCAGCCTTCCTTGTTGCAGATGGATTATATAAGAATTGCACTACAATTACCAAGTCATCAGCATATTTTTAACAGCAATACATTTTTTTGATATTATAACTGGGAGATCCGATGTATACAAATTAAAAAGCATCGGTGCGAGAACCGAACCTTGTGGCAGGCCATTGTGGACATGTCGTATTCCGCTTTGTCTATTTCTCATATGAACAATAAATTTACGATTGGATAGAAGTGCTGAGATGATATTTACGATTTTATACACTTTATTACTTTTGAGAGTTAATACAGTAATCCCTTTTTCCGTACAGTGTCATAGACCGCGGTAAGATCAATAAACGCCACAGTAGTTTGTTTTTTATCCTGAAAACCTGATTCGATATGTGTGACCAACGATAGCACTTGATCACAACAATTTCGGTTAGGACGGAATCCTGCTTGTTCTGGTGGAATATTATTATCAATTGTGGTTGATATACGGTTAAGTAATACCACAGATAAATATATACAGATGTTTCATTACAAAGAAACTTTTGGTTGAACAAGTGCTGCCAATTTTTTTAGTGGTTTTTTGCGAAATTAAATCAAATAAAGTACATATCTACTCTATTTGTTTCTTTGCTACAATTAAAAAAAACTACAAGACTTTTTCTGTGTATGTATTAATTTTTTTTTCTTTTCTCTTTATTGTTTTGGACAAAAATATTAATGTACATATAGTAGAATTTTTTTGCCAGCGAATTTCTGACAGCTACGACGCAGCAAGAGATAAAAGATAAGACAAAAAGTAAAACAGAGATGTATTATTTAATTTGGGATAAATTTGTTTTCAAAACAATTATATTAGTTAAATTTCTACTTCTAGTTCGTACCATTTGTTTGTTGTGATATTTGTTTCCATAGGCGTCGTTATTTTTATTATAATTATTTTTATTTATCAAAATTTTGTTATATTTCCTACAAAATCATTAATATTTCTACTAGTTTTTGGGTTTCTATTATAATTGGTTGAATTTCAATAGTAATTTATAAATTTTATGCGTTTTTTTTGTCCATTTCAATGGGACCCCAATAGTTTTTTTTAATATTTTAATCGAGACACTGAATGTGCAAACAATATGCGCATGTGCATGCGCATGTGCAAACAATATGCGCATAACAAACAAATTTTGTGTTCGCTGGCAAAAAAATTCTACTGTATATTTTCGTTTTGTGTATTATTAGCCAAATTTTACTCGTAAGGCAAATAATAAATATTAAATACATATTTCAAAATAATGAATGAAAAATATCTTTTCCTTGGTATATGTTTCCTTGGTATAGTAAATCCAATTTGTTTTAAAAATTGTTATGATCAAAAAATAAGTACATAGTTTGAAATTTGAATTTTTCATTTCACTATAATTTTTAGGATAGAAGTGGATTTCGATTGTCAAGGAATCGTTTGATTTTAATTTTGAAAAAAAAAAACGGGGTATGAAATTGATGGGAAACTTTTAAAAATCTTATCATGTACTTGATATTTTTCGACGCTTTGGGCCATAAGGAGTCTTGATAAGCTAAAATATGTATGTCTGACCCGGTGATCCGTTCGGACGAGGAAAATTTGAAACCTTTGTCTGGATCGTTTTGAAAAATTTTTGTGTCTAAAACTCCAATTGCCGTCAAAATGGTTGAGGTGACAAATTATAAGTACTTGAAAAATGACAAATTATAAGTACTTTGAGTTTTTTACTTTAATAAAATTTTTAGGATAGAAGTGGAAAAGTCATGAATAAATTGTTCGCCTTTACATCGGTCTGAAAAGGTTGAGGAATTAAATTCCGACGGGTGAGTGGATGTTTGACAATAACGCATGTGATCTTGATGAAAGTTAATCCGACTGTATTGCACTCGTTTATAATATGTAGCTACCTTTCGGTGGATATCTGAAGTGATGGTTACTGCTGACATGTCAATTTTACTGTTGAATTTTGAGTCACATGCACTTGAATATTTGTGTTTGTGTTGCCGAAAAGAAGATGAGAAGATGGGCTGATAAATCAGGCACGAGTGAATTTGCATTTAATGGGTTGGGTGATCCGTTTAGAGAAGCATAACTCTCGTCTTTATTTTTGGAAGAAAGTAAAATTAATTAATTAATTTGTATGACATGAAATTTTATTATTATTATAGAGAATTATGGCATTATAAGTTTGTCAAAAAAATAATGTCAAGTGTGTCAAAAAATTATTTCATTTATTTTTTTAACCACCTTTTTGTAAAAAAAAATTTTTGCTGTTTTTATGACGTAAATGTAATTGAAAAGAAATTGGACATTTTTTGAATTTGTTATAGCTTTTGAATTATTTTTGGAGTTTTGAAAAAAAGTTTGTATTTTTGATTTTGTAATAATTTTTGCAATATTTTTAGAATTTTGGAAAAACTTTTAATTTTTGTTTTTGTTATAATTTTTGCAATATTTATAAAATTTTGAAAAAAATATTATTCTTTTATATATAATTTTAGAATTTTGAAAAAAGTTTCAATTTTTGATTTTGTAAGAATTTTTGGAATATTTTTAGAATTTTGAAAAACTTTAAATTTTTGATTTTATTATAATTTTTAGAATTTTGAAAAAAGTTTCAATTTTTGCAATATTTTTAGAATTTTGGAAAAAGTTTTAAGTTTTGATTTTCTTATAATTTTTGCAATATTTTAAGAATTTTGAAAAACAATTAGAATTTATACATATGTATTTTTAGAATTATGAAAAAAGTTTCAATTTTTATTTTGTAAGAATTTTTGGAATAAGCATTTTTAGAATTAAAAACAATTAAACATTTTTGATTTTAATATTATTTTTGGAATTTTGAAAAAAGTTTCAATTTTTGATATTGTTATAATTTTTGCAATATCTTTAGAATTATGGAAAAAGTTTAAATTTTTGATTTTATTTAATTTTTAGAATATTTTTGGAATTTTGAAAGAAATATGAATTTGTGATTTTGTAATAGTTTCTCGAAATGCTAAATATACATCGCTGACCAAAACTAAAAACAATGTCCTCATAAAAGTTTTTTGCCGAAAACTATATCAAAATCCTTAACCCAGACCGAAGTCTTGATATCTCAGAGCTTGAGATTTCAGCCCCTCCATATTTTCAAAGGTTACTTTTGTGGGTTATTTAAAAGGTAACGTCTAGATTAATTTTTTGTCTGCAACGGTTTGGTCTATGTTTATACTGTTAGGATTTTACATATTCATATTTTTTTAACTTCTAGTCATACTTAGGTATTATATTGATTTTATTTTATTTAAAATTTTATGCATAATTTATATCTTTATTTGTTCGATATATAATATATGCAATATCAAATATATGCTATTTCTATTATTTACTATTCTAATCAAAACATTGTGAATAGTTTATAATTTTTTAGAGCTCCGTTTTTTATACGGAACACTATTGGTGAGAGTAAAACGAGTTTTTCACATTATATCGATTATCTCGTAAACTATAAATGTTATGGACCTGAAATTTGGGGTGCGTATAAAACTAATCTGTCCACATAAGATGACAGATACAAATAAAACTAAAGTTGAATGATTGAAAAATTAGTAAGTTTTTTATGAAAAATATAGGGAAGAAACACATACTCATAATTATATTTATTAAGGGGGTGGAAATGACGAGGGGTAAAAACACTATTTAAAACGTGGTCAAGTCGGGTGTCGTTTGAAAGAGCACCTGATTTAGAAAACATTGCAAGTTTTTTTTAGAATTTTGCGGTGGACAGTTTTTGAGTTATTGTCGAAAAAGTCCGACTTTCAGACCGTTACCTCTCTCCCTACGTTTCGACACTGATTGACAGAAAAATTTGGAATGATTCACAGAGTTAGGAAATTTGGTAAATTTTGTATGAAAATTATAGCGAATTCTCAAATAATTATATTTATGGGTGTTTAGGGAACGGGGTAAAGAGGGTAAAAAACATCATTTTTAACCCAAGCGAGTAGGGTATCATTTGGAAGAGCTAATTTAGAAATCATTGCTATTTTTTTAGAATTTTGCTGTGCACAGTTTTTGAGTTATTGTCAAAAAAGTGCAACTTGCAGACCGTTCCGCCGCCTCTAGTCTCAAGTAATTGTATTTTTGTGTGTTTAGGGGATGGGTGTGGGGAGAGTAAAAAAAAATTATTTTTGACCCAAATGAGTGGGTATTATTAAGCGAATAATTTACAACAAATATTTAATTTTTTCAGGGATTTTTGAGAACAATTAAACTCAAGTAAGTAAGGAAATATTTGAAAATTTTTCACTGCAAAGGTATGGTTGAAAATTGGAATTTACTCAGAAAAAAACTGCACCTCCCAATTTACGTGTTTCGTATTTATCCTTTTCTTTAGTGTATTTTATTCTAATTTTAGAACTAAGATGGATCCTCACTGATGACTGATGTAATATAAAAATATAAAATAAGTTTATTATAATTTGCATTTATTTTCCTTGTAATAATATGCGCCAGTTCGGGTTACGAGCATTAGTGTAATTTTTTTTAATATATTTTTCTGCCAACCACGTACAATGTTTTCTAATTAATACTAAAATCATGAAATTTAAAGTCGCCGTGTTATGATGATGACAAGGATTGTGTTCACTATACAAATCCTTATATGTAATACTTGTGTTAGTAATGCAAAGATTAACAATTCGTTTCTTTAAATCTTTAAGCTCAGCGTGTTCCGCAAACATTCTTGAAAATAAAAATATTTGACCTTTGCAAATGTTAAAGAAATTATCAGTGGGTGCTTTAAGCTTACAAATATCACCTTCATCGCCATAATTTTTGTTGCAAATTAAATACTCCGAGGGAGCCTCTAAAATAACATCACTTTTAATAAATAAATTTTCACATCTGGAACATTTTATTTTTCTTATAATCTTACACGCTACGTAACCTACAAAATATCTCATAGAAGTCTCCTGTAATGGAACATCCAGGTTAAAGAAATTCTCAGATATATCGGCAATTTCATCATCATTGCTGGTATTAGTAGATATTAGGTTTTCATCTTCACTCGATTGCTCTGTTGTTATGGTTTCGACTGCAATTAATTCGTCCGTATCATTTTCACAATTAGATATGGAAGAAAAAGGAGTAAGAATTTTAATTGTTATAATCCTGGCAATGTTGTGATTAAAATCATGAACTGACGGGTTTCGGTTGTTACCATTTGCAGCTCTTATTTGAGCAAACAAATTTTCAATTGGATCCTGGTTGAACCTTGAAGTTAGAATATAATCAATCCCAATATCTTCTGATAGTAGCTGTTTGGAAACTGTTTGAATTCCTTTAATGCTTTGGATTAAACCTTTAAAACAATATACTGTTGTTTTATTTGCTATTTTAACTTGTGAAATGTAGTGTATCATATATTCTAAAAATTGATCAACTTCTTTACCGGTAATAAAGGCACATCTAAACATATTTTTATCATACTTTGCTTTTGAGTTTAGGCAGTCGAAAAGTTTATCTATTTTTTCTATAAATTTATATGTTGAAATCGCTGTTTCTTCACAACGGGCAGATATTCTTTTCAGTTGAACAGCAGTTTTAATGCCTGCCGCAACGCTTCTGCTAAAAATTTGTGTAGCTAATTTAACTCTCATTTTTTCAAAGTTATTTGGATAAATATGTTTGGTTGAAATTTTTGGGCAACATTTGGTAATTGAGTTTATTTCCAAGTTATACAATTCTATAAGTATGTTCCAGCTGACCAATCCATCAAGACATAATATGTCTGATTTAATTAAAGTATTTCTCACTGACTTTATTAAATGTGGTACGTCATATAAAGCTGCTATTTCGATTTCATTATACATGAACACTGGTCGTTCAATGGTTATACCAAACAAATTGAAACATTTTCTATTATTTGGCCCTTGATCACAAATCACAGCTCTTATATTAATACCCAACTCACAACACTTTTTCAAATTTTCTTGAACAAGCAAAAATAATTTATCAGAAAAAATGCTATTTTCAGAAACAACATAGCTTAAAACATATTTCCAATTTGATGATACACCTCTAATCATAAAAGAGCAAACCAATTTTCCAATTGCAGCTTCTCTGTTATGCCCATAATCAACAAATCCATCAATTTGGTCGGAGAAAGTATTATATACAAGATCACTTCGTATGTGCATTTCATCGAATATCAAAACGGCCTGTTTTGATTTTGTACACATTAAATTAAACTTTTCTTTTATTTTAAGAAGGGCGATTTCATTAAAACCGGGACTCAAATATTTAATTGGCTGCCATCGTATCATAGAAGATTTAGACGGCAAGTTAAAATTTAAACTGTCTCTCAAATATTGATATGTGCTTGACGATCGATAGAAAATATTCTGAGCTATTATTTTTTGCTCTTCTGGCCATTTTTGATTTTTTGGATGCATACTTACTAGCATTTTGCAGAAATTCTTACCATTTTCGGTTATGTTCAATTGGTCAATCTGGTCGTTAATATTATTTTTAGATCTTTGAAATACCGACAATTTTAAATGCTGTCGTTTAAGTTTTCTTCTAAAGTTGTTGCATTTTCGGTTTAATTCTGATATTTGTCTGTCCTTAGATTGAGTATTTTTCAACATTTTACAATATTTTAATCGATAGTAAGTCTCGTTTTTAATATTTCGCAAACATGTGTTACATGTAGGTGGTTCAATCTCGCTATTAATATTAGCAGTAAAGTTTTCTGGTAAACCAGATAGTTCCTCTAAGGTTAATTCGGAATAAATGGAAGTTTTTAATTGGTTTGAGTTTAATGTAACCGAAGGAGGAAAACATGGTCTTCCGCTATCATGCATCAGAGCATCGCTATCAATTAAAATACACGAGTTATCTGCAATTTCTGAAAGGTGTCCGACTGACAAACCAGTTACCATTTCAACATTATCAGAATCCTTGTTACTTTCAAAATCGGTTAATTTTAGTGTTGGAATCGCATATTTGTTTAATCCCTTTTTGTTGAAATATTTTTTTTCAAAATGTTTTTCACATATATAAATATCCTTTTTAGTTAGATTTTTCAAATTACAATTTAAAATCCATTGATCACGTTTCACGTGATTTTCTCGCAACATAAATAAACGAACATTTTCTCGCCTTGATAACTTGCAGCTCTCAACTGCACATTGACTTCCACTTTTTAGTTTATTCATTTTGTCAAAGAATTTAACAACAAAATAAGTTTAAAATAAAAGCTGTATCCAACAAACTTTTTTATCCAATCAAAATATAACAAATTAATTTAAAGGGTTTAAATCAAAAAAATATTTGCAAAAATAATAAATTCAAAAGAGTATCCCCAAACAAATATGATTATCGTTATACTACTAAAAATGCAAATCCTTATACAATGTATTTTCAAAAAAAAATCAATTCAATTAAATAATATATTAAGATATCCTTAAGCAAATATAAGCAAAAAATATGAATATCTTCAAGCAATCAATAATAATTATTAAATATTTGATTTAGATCAAAGTAAAAATGCATTCATCAATTATTTATGCAATCCAAAATTTCAATTCTAATTTTTTTTTTCATAAACATCTACTTCTTACAAAATTCAAAGTTGTTTTGTGTAATTATCGGTTGTAATACCACGAGTCATTGAAATTTTTTCGAAAATTTTTTGATTTTACGAATTAAATTATTTAGCAACACTGCGAATCAAAGCGCACAATAAACCACGAGTCCGAAGGACGAGTGGTTTAAGTAGTGGTTTGATTGAGCAGTGTTGCTTAAAAATAATTTAATGAGTAAAATTGAAAAATTTTAGACAAAAATTTCAATGAAGAGTGGTATTTAATGAGATAATTTTTTTTAAATTATAATTTTATTTAAAAGATAATAATTATTAGTTTCTAAATAAAGTTTTTTCTACAAATTATTCAGCTTATAAAAAATTATGTAAAATTGCAAATAATAAAAATGTCCGTTTTCATTCATAAATGATTGCTTGTTTATGTTTATTTGTCAAACATAAATTACAAATTTATAGCATTTATGCGCCTACTAAGATAAAATTATATTTCATTTTGTTAGAAGAAAAAATGACAACAAAGAATTTTCATAACGACAAGCAAAATTATCGACGACAAGAAGAATTGCCGACAGTAAAAACAAAGCCTACTGTTTAAATACCATAGTTTGTATGAATGAAAAATAAAATATCTGACAGCAAAAAAAAATTATCAAGTAAAGTTTTTAACTTACTCAAGTAAAGCAAGTAAAGAAAACGAATTTCAAGTAAACAAAACGAACCACATGCATACTTACAAACTCCACAGAAAAAAGGATTTTTTTGTACGTTTTACTTACTACATTTACTTTTCTTTACTTTTTATTTCTTATATATTATATATATATTATATATATACATACATAGTTAAATATACACAAGCAGTTTTTTCATAAAAAAAATACTCATAAGAAAAATTATAGTAGTTTTTGGGATAAAATTTTAATTTAAAATATTTAGCAGAGAAACGAACGCTGGGTGAGCAAATGGGTCAGCAAATGAGATTCAAAAAATAAATCAATTAGTAAAGTGGCAGCACATTTTGTAACCAAAATTTTCTTCCCAATGGTTCATCTGTATATATTTATCTGTGGTAATACTTTCAAATAGTTTGTATGTAACACATACTAAAGATATAGGGTGATAGCTTTTTGGTAGCTCTTTTGGCTTTCCTTGTTTTAATATTGCTCTTACTTTCGTTAGGTTCCAGATGTTTGGAATTTTACCCTTATTGTAGCAATCAGTGATAGACATTTTAGTGCATTTTTTGACAAGTTGATTAGAACCTCTGGAAACAACTCATCAACCCCACATGCTTTACGTCTTTTTAGGTGTTTTATCGCTTCATTTACTTCCTCAATCGTCACAGGAAAACCATACGGTTATTCGGTGTTAAAATTCTTAGATTTCCTAAAACGGTTTTTATTTTTCGATTTCTTAATTTTGGAATAGGAATGTTTGAGTTCTTTACCATTCTGGACGCAACTTCATTTGGATGAACTGTATTGCATTTGTATTTGATGAAAATTTTGAATTTATTTCTTCAACAGATCCCACGCCTCACGGCTAGAATGGGAGAAATCCATGGTTCCCACCAAATTTATCCACTTTTCGGTGCGTGCGCGATTTAACTCACCAATTAGTTGATCAGCAACATCCGACGATTCATTTTCTTGATATAGATTCCAAAGGTGTTCACAATCAGTGTTCCATTTAGAGATGTAATTTTTGCGATATCCCCTTGGAATATACCTTTTTGCTGCTCCAAGTATAACACCCCGAAAACGATCATAGTTTTCTATATTGGGAAGTATCCACCGAATATTCATATCTACAGCCTTTCCAAATGCAGTCCAATTTGCCTTTTCGAAATTCCATCTCGGTTTAGGCAAGGATTGAAACATAGGAATTTGAATACCGACACTTAAACTAACTACTCGGTGTTGACTCCTAAGGAACTTATTTTCATCAATTCTGACGGCTATTATAGCTGACATGGAATCATCTGTTGAAACAAAACAGAGATCTGGATTGGTGCCACTATTCCAGCGACCAAAATGTACATCTTTTGCATCAAATATTAGATGTATTCCATTTGTAACCATTCAGTGCACAAGGAAATCGCTATTTTCATCAGCATCGTCATATCCCCACAGACTATGATGACTGTTAAAATCTCCCATGTAAACTGTTGGATGAGAAAATGTTGGTAGTATGAGGTCATCGGAGGTTTATACACATACAAAATTGTAGTACTAGTTATCTTTGCTACTACCCAAGTAGGTTTTGCCAGACACTGACATACGGCCAAGCACTGGCCCATTAATGGTTAACAGTACTATTGTTATTGGGCCAGTACCAGAACAATTCATCGGCCAATCTATGGTTTACAGAAAATAGCCAGTATATTGTTACCTTTGAATGGCCAAGCCCTGGCCCATGAATGGTAAATATTACTTGGCTATTGTTATCGTGCCAGTACTGTAGAAAATTGCTAGCGCAGTTTACTTTGAATGGCCAAGCAAAGGCCCGTTAATGGTTAACATAATTTGGCTATTGTTATTGGGCCAGTACTACAGCCATGAATTTGCCGATATATTTCACTAGAGTATTATCCGTTTTAAAAATACATAGTTTGAAAAATTTCACATATAGTTTAATTATCGCTACTCGGCTGAAAGACCATAATAATATTGAATAGGTTGGTATATATGTTTTAATAGTTTTTCATTTCTATTTTATTTTAATTATTTTGTAAATAATTTATTTAAATTTACATTTGAAAAAATTATTATTTATTTTATATTTTTTTTAATGTCCGAGTGATGGCAGTCATGTTTGCCAGTACTCGGCCATTCTTGCATTGCTGGTAAAGGATCAATACTAAACCAGTTGTATGTGGAGTTTTGAATTTTTCCATCATTTTTATTTTATTTTAAATTAATTTGTATTTAATTTATTTAAATTTACATATGATTATATTTTATATTATTTTAACGGCCCAGTCATGGTTGCCAGTATTTGGCCATTACTACAATACTGGTCATCATTATTGGTGCGTTACTAGGCCAACTGTACAACCTTGTATGGGCCATTGCTGTTGTTTTTCTCTGGCTGATGAATGGCAACCATTTATTGTCCGAAGTTATCATCCAGTAAAATTAAGTTAATGGCCCAGTCGTGGTTGCCAGTACTCGCCCATTGCTGCATTAGCGGTTGCCAGTAATGGACCATTACTGGACCAGTTGTACAACCTTGTGCGGGTAATATAGCGATATTGTTTTCAAAACTTTTAAGTAACACCGAGCATTCATTGCCTATTGCAGTTCTGACATTGCAATTTCTTGATGTGGATGATGAATTGCATCAATGTTAGTAAAGTTCTCTATTATACCACATCTTCCAAAATGATCCATATCTCTAATGTGAGTCTCTTGTAAAAGTAAGACATCACATTTCTTTTTATTCATCAGTCTTGATAAATATTTCAGTTTTGCCCTGGTTAATCCCTCAACATTGATTTGACATATTTTCAAAATCGTTCCAACCTTTCGATACTGTTGCTGGATTTCTTCCTCATCTTCACATAAAAATTTTTCTTCATCCTCCAAATTTGTGGCATCGGAGGATTCAATATAGTTGAATTGATTCGATGAATGGTTTTCCAATATTTCATTTTTCATTAGAGAATCTGGTGGACCTATCAGGTTGTTGGAATCCACATAGGCAGCAAATTTCACTAATTTACATTTTTAATAAAATAATAAAAATTTAAAATAATGAAATTTCTTTAAGAGAAAAATCATGAACTTTTTAACTTGACAGCTAGCCTACTTGTTATAAAAAAAATATATTAATATATAAAAATAAGAAAAGAATATATGAAAATTTGTAACGTAAACATCGACCTATGGAAACGTGGTTAACGGAAACTCAAAGATGTGACTCCAACTGCTTGAAATATGACAATAGCTGTTTTCACAGTTTGCTATATTCACTGTTTGATGCTAGAAAAATGGAGTGCAACATCAGTATTCATCACATCTCCGTAAATTCCAAGAAAAGCATGGTATTCTCTTTCTGAGATCCCATTGAAATGAATGATATTCGACAGTCAAAAGCAAAAAAATTACGTCTTTAGCAAATGAGGCCAATCTTCGCTATACTAAACGCTATACTACTTCAACTACTTCATCAATGGCAACATATCTTTCGGTAACCTGGATGCCGACGACAACCAGTTCAAAGTTTCATGCAAACATCGGTGTTTTGATAGCAGTACGGTAGTTTTGTCATATAAAGTAGATTTCGGAAATCCGATTACCATATATCGCTTGCAGTTGCACATAGTATTCATTCGTTGGAAAGTCGTTGTTTTCATTTGGTGTTTGTGGATCGTAGATCTTAAGATAGTCCTACAGTTGACTGAATAGTATGCATTATCCAGCACCTCTAAAATATCACCTTGCCTAGTGATATCTCACTAATATTACCAGTGGTATATGAAATATTCATTATTTGGGCTCTTTGAATATCGGCAGATACCATGTCAACTAGGAAAGAATAAGGAATGGGAAAAGGAAGGAATGAGGATAGGGAAATGGTTAGTAGTACTAAATGGCGATGGACATTTTCCCTAAAAATCTGAGGGGTGAATTCGTCAGAGAAAACTGAGAGGGACAATGAATTCCACAATTTGGTTACATCTATTGAAATACTGATTCTGAAAAGAAAACTATTCTACAACGAAATATCTGGACACCAAATGGGTGAAACATTTTTGAAGTTTGAATTTGCACACACGATATTTTGGATTACTTTAAAGAACCATGAAAATCGTTTTTGTAATAGACCCATACAAGGTTGTACAACTGGTCCAGTAATGGTCCATTACTGGCAGCCAGTAATGCAGCAATGGGCGAGTACTGGCAACCACGACTGGGCCATCAACATAATTTTACTGGATGATAACTTCGGACAATAAATGGTTGCCATTCTTGAGCCAAATACTGGCAACCATGACTGGGCCGTTAAAAACAATAAACATTATTATCATATGTAAATTTAAATAAATTAAATACAAACTAATTTAAAATAAAATAAAAATGACGGAAAAAATTCAAAACTCCCCATACAACTGGTTCAGTTGCAAGAATGGCTGAGTAATGGCAAACACCGCCCTGACTCCGCCAGTACTTCGCCATTAAAAAAAATATAAAATAATATTTGTTCTACATAAATTTAAATAAATTATTTACAAAATAATTCAAATAAAATAGAAATGAAAATAAATTAAAACATATACCAACCTTTTCTTTATTACCATAGTCCTTCAACCGACAAGGCGATAACTAAACTATATGTGAAATTTTTCAAACTATGTATTTCTAAAAGGGATAATACTCTAGTGAAATTTAAAAAAAATGACATAGATCGGCAGATTCATGGCTACAGTACTGGCCCAATAACAATAGTCAAGTAATATTTACCATTCATGGGCCAGTGCTTGGCCATTCAAAGGTAAGAATCTACTGGCTATTTTCTGTAAACCATAAAGATCGGCCGATGATTGGTTCTAGTATTGGCCCAGTAACAATAACCAAGTACTGTTAACCATTAATGAACCAGTGCTTGGCCGTATGTCAATGTCTGGCAAAACCTACTTGGGGATTAACAATTTGTCAAGATTTCTTCGGTGTTGGAGTGAAGCAAGTTGATCAGTTACCGCATCAATCAACCGTATTGCTTTTCTCCGCACAGACCCATACAAAGTTGCACAACTGGTCCAGTAGTAATCCATTACTGACAACCAGTAATGCAGCAATGGGCACGTACTGGCAGCCACGACTGGGCCATTAACATAATTTTACTGGATGATAACTTCGGACAATAAATGGTTGAAAAATTCATGGGCCAGAGAAAAAACAACAGCAATGGCCCATACAAGGTTGTACATTTGGCCTTAACGGGCCAATAATGATGACCAGCATTGTAGTAATGACCAAATACTGGCACCCATAACTGGGCCGTTAAAAAAATATACATTATTTGGGCCGTTAAAAAAATATACAAAATAATTTAAAATAAAATAAATATGACGGAAAAAATTCAAAACTCCCCGTACAACTGGTTCAGTTGCAAGAATGGCTGAGTGATGGCAAACATGACTAAAATAAAATTTTTTATACATAAATTTAAATAAATTATTTACAAAATAATTAAAATAAAATAGAATTGAAAATACATTAATACATACATCAACCATTTCTATATTATCATAGTCTTTCAACCGACAAGGCGATAACAAAACTATATGTGAAATTTTTCAAACTATGTATTTCTAAAAGAGATAATACTCTAGTGAAATTTAAAAAAAATGACACTTTGGCCCAATAACAATAGCCAAGTACTGTTAACCATTAATGGGCCAGTGCTTGGCTGTATGTCAATGTCTGGCAAAACCAGCTTGGGGAGTCTAGACATTTTATAGTTCACTGATAAGCATCACCGAAACATGACAGCAATATTCCATATACTAGGCGAATAAATGGCTTATAGATTGATAAAAGTTGCTTAAAGTTAAAAAACTTCTTACATCAGCTCAAGTATCTTAATTATTGTATTGCAGATTTTCCTAACCTGAACACATGTTTGTTCCATTTCATGTTACTTTCAATGACAACTCCGTGAAGTTTAATCGATTTAACCTCATGCAATTTTTCATTCGTAATGGATTATAATAATAAGGAAGTCTTTATATCTGTCCATGCGTGAAAAGCGACATCATTTGATTTTGACTGAGTTAAACTCAACAAGATTGGTCCACGAATTGATAGAACTATTAACAATTTTCTATTGTTGGTAGCTGTAGCTTGAGATCGATTCTTTAGAGATGCGCGAGAGGCATGCAATGTGTTGTCGTTAGCAAAACTTTGAATTGGATGCACTGTAGAGATAAGTAAATCGTTTATGTATAAAAGAAACATTAAAATCGACATGAAATTGACGACCTGTAAGAAAACTGTGAATCCGTGATACAGTAAGATAATCTATGCCATAAAATTTTTATAAAGCTATAACATTTCTTTGCCACACCCCACACAAGGTTGTACAACTGCACCAGTATTGGTCCATTAATGACGACCATTAACGCAGCATTGGCCGAGAACTGGCATTAATGATTGGGCCATTAATTTAATTTTACTGTATGATAACTTCCGACTATAAATGGCTGCCATTCATGGGCCAGAGTAAAAAACAGCAATGGGCCATATAAGGTTGTACAGTTGGCCAGCAACGGACCAATAATGATGACCAGTACTGCATTAATGGCCGAGTACTGGCCGCATGGCTGAATCATTAAAATAATATAAAATACTAGAAGACCCGAAGAACTTCGTACCAAATTTTTCAAATATGAATTTCTAAAATGAATTTCACTCTAGATTTATGCAGATTGCAGTACTGGTCCAATAACAATAGCCAATTAGTTTTAGCCATAAACTAGCCATTGCTTGGCCATTTAAAGTAAAGTATAGTGGTTATTTTTTATAAACCGTAGATGGGCCGATTTATGCTTCCAGCAATGGCCTAATAACAACAGCCAAGTATTGTTTACCATTAATCAGCCAATCCTTGGCCATTCAAAGGTAACTATATACTGACTCTGTTCTATAAACCATAGATCGGTTGATGAATGGTTCAAGTGCTGGTCCAACAATAATAGCCAAATATTGTTCACCATTAATGGGCCAGTACTTGGCCGTATTTCTGACTCTAGCAAACCCTGCTTGGGTAACTGTTCTATTTTAAAATTTCTTGCGTCTATGGTTTTTGAGGCCCATCTGTAGTTTTTGCGGTCCAAATAGCTCTCTCACGTAGCCACGCATGATTAGTATAATTAGCTTGTAAATTTGAAAATATACAGGTGCTTAAGAGACCCCCATACCCTCCAACAGTATGTCCAATGAACTCATAAGTTTACAAAAACCATTTTTAAATCGATGAAATTAAACAACTAACAGTTGTTAGGGAGCCATTTTGTCCAATTTTATCCAATTGTAGATCTAAACCATTCTAAGATCAACCTTATTGCACGAGAGATAGATATATGACCAGTTATAAAAAACTATTTTTAGCTACGCAGCTGACTCTTGTAAATTTAGTAATTTATTTGCCAATCCTTGATTTTGGGCTGTTATTAATTAGCTCACATATAGGTTTAGTGACCATCAGTTCTGTATTTTACCTTGCTGGCCTGTTTTTTTACCATCCTGTCCTCTGAGATTTGTTTGCAACAACAAATTACAATGTCCCTTTTTTCCTAATTTGATATGCACATGTCTTGTTTTTTGCTTAAATTTTACACGAGCATGAATATAAAATTATAATTTTTCTAAATTTCAAGTATTACAATCGCGAGCCAAATGTCAAAATCGTATGCCCACTTTTTTGCATTTCTCGGAATTAGGTCATAAATAAAAATTCTTAAAAAGCAAAAAAAAATGTTAGTCTGTATGCTGACCGGTCCGCCAACCAATCGTAACAAACGATGAAAAATGCTGGAGCGAAATAGGTTTCATCAATAATAAGAACTGCAGGGACGATATATTCGATGTATCGGAAAAGTGGGAAAAAATAGGATATTTGTTGTGCTTAAAAACGTTTAAATGATAATGAGCTACTGCTTTAAATGATTGAATGAAGAGAAATCTTGATGGTTGGCATTTGTATGTAAAACCTGGAGCTTGATTATTATAAGTATATAGCTTATATATAGCCCAATATAAAGCTTTGCCGATGACAGTACTATATTCCGTTCCTATTCTTTTAAAAAACAGTCATCTAATCTAACTACCAATAATCATCGTAGTAAAATGGTTGAATCTTTGGATGTAGATCTTGAATTAATTCTGGACTGGGGTAAACAGAATCTTGTGACGTGTATTGTCGTATATTGTCGTGCATTGTTGTATTGTCCCATAAAACCTCACCGTATAACACTAATGCAATGTTTTCCAGCGTAGCACTAATAAACTCACCTGTACTTAAACTGTTAGGTACTAATATCAATCAAAAATTGAAATGGTATGACTACATTCTTTTCGTGGCGAAATTGGGGTTCCAACGACTTGGATTTCCACGTCGCTGTAAAAGCTTTTCCTCTCTATCTGAAATTACTACGATCTTGAAAGCATATATACGATCGATCCTCAAATTCAACACCTATTACTAGGCTGCAGCACCAGAATTCTCTATAATTTTGTCGACAGAGTTCACAAGCGTGCACTGAAGCTGATTGATGAGCCATTGATAACATCAGGTATGGATTCACATCATCATAGAAGAGTAGTTGGAGCTCTTACACTATTCTACAGATACTATTACGATAAATGCTCCAAAGAAATTAATGACTTAATACCCCCATTACGTAGGGTTTTACGAGCCACAAGAAAATCTTTGCATTCCCATAAGCATTCCTTGGAGGTCTCATGTATGAGAACATTTGGCTCCATTCCTATTCCATCTCCTTGACTACCAACCTTCTAAGTTCCCTTTCCAATGGTTAACACGTGCATTAGAGGTCTATGACCTAAGTGAATAGGTTGGTTTATACGTACGTACAATACGTGTTTTATACGTTACCGTATTAAACGTTTCAAGCCTGAGATTTTTTTTTTGACATTGGTGGTTTAGTCGTTTCATATAAACACTAAAATAACCGAATTTGAAGTCAGTATAACTAGGATCATTCGGTTGTCACAAAAGAGGTTGTAGTAACTGATGTTTTTTGCAGTGTGCTACACTTGACCATCTTTCATTTCTTTTCCTGATTCAAAAAACTTAAATGGTGACCCTTGGTTGGATTAGGTATACTAATGGTTTACAATTGGTTTTAATCGACCTTCAATTGAATACCACGCTTTTGGTAGTGCAGCTGGTACCAAACCCAATCGTTTGAGTAGGACCAGTATCAGACTTTAGGTACGTTTTGGTTAAGGGTAACCACCTTGGTTACCGGTACCTAGAATGCTACTCTGAAGCATTTACCATAAAATTGACGATGTTAATAGTATATTGAATAAATTCAATAGAAGTGAGGATCAGGCTACTCTCTGGAGAGAATTTTGACTGATTGTTCCACTGTGTGTAAAATATTTCAGTTAAGTTTTGTGCTTTTGTAGAGGAGAACGTTTTCATGAAGATGAATAAAAATGTCCCCTCTCAGTTCTAGAGATTTTTTGCTAATGTGCATTAGTTTCTATGACTTTATCCTTACCATACACCCCATACACATCACACAGTCGTTAACAGTTTGCAAAACGTTGACAAACTGATTAGTTATTGGGATGACAACAACATAATTTCTTCTTTTAGACGGCATTTAGTATATAATCAATAGAAAATATAATCATCTCACCCCTTTCGTATATAAGAAAATTCAATATAAGAAGATACTAACAAAAACAAACATAACAATCAACTAAAAAACCATTTGTTGCTTGTTTTATTTTATTAAACCATTTTTTGCACCTCCTAACCAAGAATAATCCTTTAACCATAAAATCACAACAACAATAATAATTTAGTTCAATTTTAATTTTATTTATGAAGAAGTGTTTTTAAATTAAATTATTATTAAAATTTCGTATTTATGATTTTCTAATTTTCTTTTTATATATTAAAAATAATATGAAATGTTAATGAAATAAATAAAATAACATTTTCCATCAACCAATAGATATTTATGCATAAAAGTGCAATGCAAATGCAACATGCAAGAGATTTACAACGTGTTGGAAGTGGTAGTACTGTTGGTTTATCTGGAAGTGGGGGACCAGGATCAAATAGCGGACATGGTGGTAATATTGGTGGTGAAGTAAAGCCACATCAATGTCAACAATGTTTAAAAAGTTTTTCAAGTAACCATCAATTAGTTCAACACATCCGTGTTCATACAGGTGAAAAACCATATAAATGTCATTTTTGTGAACGACGTTTTAAACAATTATCACATGTTCAACAACATACAAGATTACATACAGGCAAGTTTATTATATTTTATTAAAAAGATTATAACATAATTCTCGTGAAAACTCTTAATTTTCAACCCTTTCTTAACCCTAAATTTTACAAAAAAACGAAAAATCTTTTGGCAATTAAAATGAACATTATCACTTAAAGCTTTTCCGTTTAAACGAAAAAAAAATTTCGCGGTTAATTTTTTTTATTTTATGTTTGTGGTGTCATCATCATAATTTACCTGGACAATTATGCAGATTCAAATGCTTTTCATAAGGATATTTTTATTTATTGAATGGTTTAGTTTATTTTTAAGGGAACTCTACATCTGAGTGAATATGAAAAATTATGTAAATTAAAATTACTCTTTTCACATGGATGGAATTTTTTTATAAATTAAAGCTACCCGAAAATTTTTACAACTTTTCAAAATCAACGTTCTAAATTTTTCTGTGTAAAAGAAAAGAATGAAACTTGTTAAAAGAAAAGTAAACTTAAAGTTTTCTGAAAATTTTATCGATTTTCCTTAAACTTATTTTCAATGTTATATTTATGGATTTTTTTTTCGTTTGTTAAATTTTGATATAAACGTTAGGTTGCTAGCAATTATTAAAGTAAAATGTCATTATATCGTTATAAACGTTACAACTTCATAAAACCTAAACAAAAAAAATCGATTTCATTCAAATTTATAAAACTGAAATAATTCGAATCTTATTTCTATTCTTTAAAATCATTCAAATGATGTGAAATATAAAATCAAGTTCCAGATGTTTTGTCTGACCAAAAAAAATATCTTTCTTCAAAATACACGAAACATTCTAATTAAAAAAAAAGAACAATTAAAATTAGTAAGAAAAAATATAAATTATTTTTCAACCCTTTACGTTAAAATTAAGAAAAAAAAATGAACGTATATTTTAAAACACCGTGAGATGATAATGATACATTTTCACTGCACGAGATATCTGAGACGAAATAACAAAAATATAAGAATAACTTGAGAAAATTCCTGAACACTGACGATGAAAAGGGGTTACAATATAAGGGTGACTCAAATTCAAAATTTGTCAGATTCAAAATTCTTTACATGCTTCTTAAGCGATTACCATTAAAGGATATACTCTTTCGGCCGAGTTCTAGAACAGAACCTCCTTTTATGGTTATAACTTATTTAATCACAGGTAAATTCAGAATCCACTATCTTGAGAAATTCTTTTTAATTAATTATTACTTAAAAAAACACTTAAAAAGCACAGGTAAAAAAAGATTTTTTTTTTTAGAATGAATGATGAGAATCACGATAAGTTATGAAAGAATATTTTTTTAAGGATATGTAAAAAATAAGAATTATATTTTAACGAGTTTCTTACCGTTCTTTTAATTCCAACTGTATGAAACAATAATGAAAAAAAAAGAAATTAACGCGGAAGAGAATAAGAAAGGGCTGTGATTTTTTCTATAACATAAAGGATTTATTTTGTGACAACAAATTGCGTTTTTTTACACTAAACAGGTTCCTAAAGGGATCTGCATTTGAATAAAAACAGGATATTAGCAAAAAATAAACAATTTTTTTAAAGATTTATAGAATTTTTTTATTAAAATTATATTGTGCATAGTGCTGATAAGGGTTGATTGATTTACTATAAATATAGGCATATAAACAAATAACAAGACCTATCCAATGGAGGAACAATCGACCTTTGATTATGACCTATAAAATTATTACAACCAAAAAAAATTATATTTTATTTCCGTTTACAACTGAATCGTCCTAAAACAAAAAATCGTATCTCAACAAAAAATTCTTTAACCCCTTTCAAAATATTATAAGGAACATCTACTCGTTACAGCACGAACAAAAACTGTGTAATCTAAAATGTAGTTTTATTAAAAATAAATCTAGCTATTATTAAAAGGGTTAATGAAAGGAAAGAATATTTGAAAAGGGTGAACTGGTTTTTCATCAAGAAATTGGAATCATTTTTTTTAAAATCGCGAATTTTTAAATGCTTTCTAATGAAAACTACGAATGTGAACTTAAAATATTAACGTTTAGATGGATTTAGCAAAGACGTTTTCGTTTTTCAGTATTGCTTAATACGATAAAACTAAACTCAGTTGCGAATTTCGATCATGTTACCTATTACTACTAACTGCTGAATCCTATTACCACTAGCGCTAACTGCTAAAACCTGGACCTAAACTTAATAGAGACACATAAACTATATCAAAATGAGTAAAAATAACTTCTTGACGCCTTTAATTTAAAAACAACGAAATTGTTGTCTGCTAGCTTAATTCTTTTTTTATAATGAAGGACGATTACGGACGATATCAGCGCATAAAAATTATGGTATTAGCTTTATACTAGATCACTGTAGCTAATAGACAAATAAGATGCAAAGAAACATTAAAGACCTCAATATAAACATTTGAAGATTAAAAAAAATACCCACACAAAATGTTGGGTAAATTCTATTAAAATTATTAAAATGATTTTAAATTAAAAAAGTCCAAGCAGCAAAAAAGTCCAAGCAAGTCCGCTTGAAATAATTAGATTTCTTGATCAAACAGATATTCATAAAGTAAAATTGGATGTGTAAGATTAGTTAGAATAAAAAAAGTCAGATATGTGCGAATATATCTCGCTCGTCGAGGGTTCCGTGTATATAAAATTCTACGAGAATATTTTTTCTCAAAAACACAAATTTATAAATAATTTAAAAACGGTGATCTTAAAAATTGTTTTAAACTACAAAAAATTCACCTTTAATATGACACCACACTTGTCAATGACAACCTACTCGTGTTTTTGAAAATATGTCAAAAACCTGTCCTTTCGAAAATTACAAGAAAAATTGTAAAAAAAAATAATCTTTTGTATGACTCACGACTTGTACGACCCCACTCGTCAAGGTCAAAAATAATTTGTTTTCGAAATTTTCTACTCACAACCCCCTCCAAATAACATTTCAAATGATGAGCCGACCGCTATTTTTTTTTTTTTTAATAAGAAGTGTTGTGTAGTAAGAATTACAAAATGTGTCACAACAACACATAGATTCCTTTTAAGACGTAGGTCCCACAACAACATGCGTCTTGAGGTATAGGTGGACGCTTTTTTTAAATCTTTGTGGATTGAAGGCACTCGAGACTATTGATTCGGGCAAAGCATTCCATGTGTACGATGTACGCACAAAGAAATCCCTTTGCATTGTCCGACCGCCCGCACAAACCGATTGACGAGTAAAACGGGGAAAAACATATGTCTGCGGCATTATGGACTTGATTTCATCCGAGCACTGCTGGTGACGATATTTATAAAAAACAACGAGATCAGCAATAGTGCGACGATGTTGTAGGGAATCAAGATCTAACGTTAAATCTCGATCACCAACAATTCGTATAGCTCGCTTTTGAACAGAGTCCAAAAGAGCCAGGATAGTAACAGATGCAGCGCCCCAAACTTGACAACAATACTCCATACAGGGACGAATATAGGACTGATCAATGTGGAGTAATTGGTGCGAAGTAAAATATTTTTTACATCTATTGAGGAGGCCGAGTTTTCTTGACGCGCTCTTTGCCATGGCCATTATTTGATCGTTCCAGAGTAAGTCATTGGATATTGTGACTCCCAATAAACGAATGCTTTCACATCCGTCTATTTGGTCGTCACACATATTAATTGAAATATCGTTGCGAAACTCGGTCTTTGATCTGGAAACAATCAATAGCTGTGTTTTGATGGAATTAAAATTGACCAAATTTTGTCACCCCAATCGGCGACTTATTTAGGTCCTCGTTTACATTTAGGGCAGCGTCTCTCCGGACGGGATTTATTCGTTCATGCATTTTACTATCATCATACTATCATCTGCAAAACTATTTATTGGGTTACTGGTGATTTGTCCACCCATGACATGGAAGAAAACGGTGCTAGCTGAAGCAAAACAAATTGGCAAGACATGGGGTGAATTGGAAGCGATTGCCCCCAACAGAGTTAGATGGTCCAGTCTAGTAGACGCCCTATGCTCCTAAATGGATATAAAGGACAAAAAAAAACTGGTGATTTGCAACAGTTCGTTAATATAAATTAAAAATAAAGTGGGAGATAAAACTGAGCCTTCACCAGCGGTTATAGATACCGAGATGTATCGGTTTCTATAGATACCGAGATGTATCGATTAGACAGAAAATTTTGAATCAACTTCACGACTGCGGGATGAAAACCGTACGCAACGAGCTTGTTGATTAAGTTCTCATGCCAAATTCGATCAAATGCTTTTGAGATGTCTAATGCGATCACGTACGTTTCACCACCTTTCTCAAGTATGCTATTCCAAAGATGTGCCACATAGTTCAATAGATCGGTTGTTGATCTTTTGTTTCTAAAACCGTATTGGCTGTCAGATATCAAATGGTTGTCTTCCAAAAATTTGGATATGTGTGAATTAATATAGTGCTCATATATTTTAGACATGAGTGGGAGTAAGGCTATTGGTCTATAATTTGAAATATCACATTTCGTTCCTTTTTTTGGGACAGGCTGGACATTGGCCAACTTCCAGCAGGATGGATAAATACCAGATTTATAGGATTTCTAAAATATTTTGGTGAGGGTTGGTGCTAGTTCTTTTGAAAATGTTTTTTGAAAAAAAGGAGGAATTTTGTGCAGACCGGAGGCTTTGTTGATATTTAACCCCCTTAAAAGTTTTTCGGCAATTTTTGGTTTGAAATGTAATTGTTTCATATTAACTCCTGAAGACTGGATTTGGGGGATTTCTTTAGGAGTTTCTAAAACTGTTGAATTTGAAGCAAAACGTTCCGCGAACAATGTAGCTTTCCTTGCAGGGTCAGTAATGATTGAGTCACCATCAATGATAGGAGGGAAAGAAGATTTAGTACCACAATTTAAAGAATTAATGGTTACAGTGCCAACTTTTGTCAGAAATTGACATACTCGAAAGTTTTGCCGCTTTCGCTCTGTCAATCTCTGTTTTTTCGTTTTCAATTATCTGGCTTGATATTTTATTAGCCTTTAAATATTGGGATCGATTAACAGAGTTCTTTTTATGAATCCAAATATTAAATAATCTACGTTTGTTTCTAAGAGCCAATTTGGCTGCTTTCGAAAACAAATATTTTTGTTGGGGTTTCATTATTGAAAAGGGAACGAATTTGTTAATACCAAATTGAATGGTTTCAGTAAAGTATTGAGCAGAAACATTTACATCGTCAGTATAAAAACAATGACGATCAAAAGGGAAACCTTGAAAAAAACTTCGGAGACCATTGGTGTCCATTTTTGAAAAGTGAAATATTTTACGGGATTTGGGAACTCTAGTTTGTAGCAAATCAGTTTTGATAACTGATGTGATTAGATGATGGTCAGAATTTCCAATACTACCCTTATCGACATCGACACTCGTAATATCTGGCATAGATGTGAGATAAAGGTCTAAGAGAAAACTTTTATCACCGCCATTACGAGGAGTGAAAGTTGGGCTTTTAACAATCTGCATCAGGTCGTGCGATGCAGCAAATATTTCTGCCTGCCTTCCATTGTTGTCGTCGTCGGTCATTTTGGAAAATTCTAACCACGATTTGTTGTGGACGTTGAAGTCACCGGTAACGATAACCTCACAATTTTGAAATTGTGCTCTAATTTCGTCCACAACATTAGTCAAGTCATTAAAAAATTTGGGACTATGTTTGTTTGGGGACCGGTATAGAGCTATTGTGAAAAAAGAGATTTCAGGTAGACAAACCGTTAATACTACTGTGCTGTAGCCATCACCATGTACTTCATAATTTGGAAACCGTTTATATGCAACACTCTCATGAATGTATGCACATACACCTTGATGGAGTTTAAAAGCTGATTCAAGCCTATATTTGGGATTTAGTGTTACGTCATAGGGATAGTTTTCAGGAACTTGTGTTTCTGTAAGAAAAAGAATATGCGGTTGGTCGTGCTCGAGATGATGTTGCACTGCGTCCCGGTTGGCATTCAATCCACAAATATTTTGAATGTGCATTTTAAAATTTTTTTTATCAAATGTGATAGTCATTTGATCAAAATATAATTTGTTTTAAAATGAGTAACTAAACAATAAATCCTATCATATAATAAAATATGACATAGGCCAATATTTCATGATAGGATGTAAGAAATAATAAACAGGTGAAAACAAAATTTTTTAAAAATTTGAAAGGTTACTAAAATATTTATCCATATTGTTCCCACGAGTTTAGACGCATTAAAGGCCACCAACAGGCCTTCGTCTATACCTGTTAGAAGTCTATATACAACTGGGGGCGACAGGTGCCCAGAGGATGGTACTTTTGTGGTTTGACCCTGCAAGAGTCCTCTCTAGTGTGTACCCACCAGGGGTGCTAATAAGGGAGCACCTTCCCGCGACCCGGGCGGCTAAGCCAAAGTCCCCGTTCCCGCTAGACATGACAACAGGTTTACGGTTTGCAATAGCAGGCTAGAGCACACTATAGCTCAGGTACCTCGGGTTCGCCAAGTCCCGTATCACAGTCTAATCAGACCAGTGACCCCTGAGGGCAAAAACTTTACAACGATCCCAATAACCATGAATTTTTTTAATTTTTTTCATTTGTAATATTCGAAGTTAAGTGGGGATGGGAAAAGAAAATATTTTATCCACGACTACATACTATAAAACATATGCTTTCCATGTGTATGTTTTCCATTATAATGTTATACATTCTCTCACTTGATGTAGAATGTAACGCAATCGTTATATTCTACAACAGTTTCATAATTTATTAAATATTCGTTCAACAAAATAAAAACTTTTAATTTGTTGGTATACTAATATCAAAAGGTTAAAACGACAACAATACATATATAAAATTAAAAGTTTAACATTTTCCGTTATGTCAATTATTTTATTTTTCCATGCTGTCTATGATGTTTTTCAATATGGTGATAAAAACTATAGCAGGCAAACTGGAAATTGTTCGAAAAATTTTGCAGTCGTGGATAAACTAGCATCTTGTATTCGCATAGGATGATGGCAATTCTTCATTCGGATGATACCCTCTACTCGCTTCGCTCGATCCGTGAAACTTTATCCTCGTGAAGAATTGCCACCATTCTTAACTCATACAAGAATCTACTATTCTCATTTTATATTTATATAAATATTTCGAAAACTATGCTGTCGAAAATTACAAGAAAAATTGTTTTGGATTAAGAAAAAATAATCTTTTGTATGACATCCCCCATCCCATCGAGGTCAAAAATAATATTTTTTCAAAATTTCGCTATAGTTAGTGTTTAGGTTTTACAACATTTTCTATAACCGTGAATATTTTCAAGTCTTTTCTTTTGTAATGTTCGAAATTAAGAGTGTGGGACAGGAAAATAAACGACGTTTTGGTTAATAACTCAAGTCCGACTAATATTCTAATTGTCTATTATTTTTTCGAATAATTTATATCATCAAAAAATTTTAACCACTGAAGTTCGAGAAAATAATGGACGGTTAGAATTTTAATCGGACTAAAAATCTTTAAAATTAAATATCTCAAGAACACGAATTAACAACACCTCTTTGTATATTTCATATATTTTAAAGTAAGGTTAGAGCTATATTCAAAAAAAAAAGTTAAAATTTAATTGACTTTAAAATTTTTTGTTAATGGAAGTTGTTTGAAAAAATGAAAAAAAATCTTTAAAATTAAATATCTCAAGAACAAAAATTAACGCTTCTGAGTTAATTTGATATACTTTAGAGTAAGGAAAGAACTATTTTCAGAAAAAAAATTAAGTAAATTCCAATTGACCTTCGACCCTATCGCCATCTTTAAAAAAGTTTTTTTAATATTTTTATTTAAAAATTAATTATAAAAACAATTAATTAATTTTTTTTCAAACGATTAACTAATTATCTATCAAAAAAAAAAAGTTTAATAAAATCGATACAGTCGTTCTTGAGCAATTTAATTTCAAGGTTACATCAGATTTGCATAATTTTCATTTTTCATGCATGTTGGGGTGCCCCTATGCTTAAACTATGCACTTTAAAAAAATTTTAAAATAAGTTATATTTTTTATTTTGTCCATATTACTTATATGCCAAGTTTCAAGAAAATCAAAAATGGTCAAGTTCAAATTTCGACTTTTCAACTGCGTAGATTACGTTTTTCATCAGGTGTGGACAAATGCCTTTTATAACTATAGAAAATTACAAGTTAAAAGCACGTATAGTTTGTAAGAAATTCGATTATGGATGAGAAACGTGATCTACGCAGGTGAAAAAGAGATTTGAACTTGACCATTTTTGAATTTCCTGAAACTTGACATATAATTAGTATGGACAAAATAAAAAATATGACTTATTTAAAAAAATTTTTAAAGTGCATAGTTTGAGCATAGGGGGAATCCCAACATGCGTGAAAAATGAAAATTCTGCCAATCCGATGTAACTTTTTTTTTTTTTATTCAAAGTTAGGCATGTTTAGTGTAAATTATAATAAATTATAAATTAACGTCTCTGAATATCCGAAGATACCATGCCAACTAAGGATAAGAATGGAATGCAAATTAAGTTTCTCTGAAAAATTTATGAACGTTGACTTTAAAGCTTTGAGGATTAAAGTCATCAGGGAAAACCCAGGATGGTAAGACTTCCCAAAGATGAGAGACTCGGTTGAAAAAGTCACGTTGGAAGGCTACAGTTCTTAATCTAATTATTTGAACCGTAAAGGGATGAGCCGCTACAGTTGCTCTTGTGTGACGCAAAAGGTTTGCTGATATAGGTTAAATCGATTTGATCTCATCAGAAGCTCGTTCATCCACAATATACTTATAAAATATAGTCAAATCAGCAACATTTCTTCTGTGCTTCAAAGAATCAAGACCGTTAGTATGACTCGAGTTACAATATTAGTTTAATAGCTCTACGTTGTACAGAATCAGTTTAGACTACTCAAATAAGCTCCACCCCATATGTGAGAACAGTATTCCATGCAGGGACGTATAAAAGATTTATAAACTAAAAGAAGCTGTTCGCTATTGAAAAACTTACGACATCGCTCTAAAAAACCTAACTTTTGAATAGCATTCTTAGCCAGACTAAAAATATAAGAATTCCACTTCATATTATTTTAATCTCAACTCCTAGAAGTCTGACAGACTCATTCTCTAAAAGATTTTTGGGGCCAAACGTTAATGGAAAAGGATTAGGTGTCATTATTCTAGAAAAAGGAAATTGAATGAAATTGAAATGAATTTGAAATTAAATTGCTCAAGAACGGCTATACCGATTTCATCAAACTTTTTTTTGTTTGATAGATGATTAGTTAGTCGTTTGAAAAAAAAAATAATTTATTGTTCTTGTAATTAATTTTTGAATAAAAATATTAAAAAAAACTTTTTTAAAGATGGCGATAGGGTCGAAGATCAATTAGAATTTAATTAATTCTCAACAACACGAATTAACACATCTTTGTAAATTTAATATATTTTAAAGTGTATATGATATATATTTGGCTTGTGAATTATTTAAATTAAAATAGTTTTTTGGTTTAAGCCAATTTTTAATTATATTTTATTTCGTTGTTACCCGACAATTGTTCCGGTTTTATTTTAAAACCATTTTCAAGGGTATTATTCAGACAAAAAATTCTTATACAAAAAAAAAACTAGTAATAATTAGGCAAAATATTGACATAAATATCAAAAAACAATGTTTTGGAAAAAACTGACATTCCAAAAAAAAAAACGCTAGCTATAATGAAAATTGATAAAAGAAAAACAAACAATTATACAATGTAAAAAGTTGAAAAAATTGCAAAAGACTAAAAAATATGGTACTGACAATTAAAAATTTTTTCTTTTCAAAAATAATAATCTAAAAAAAAAAAAAAATTGTTTAGTTACGTAGAACAAAATCATACGTGTTGTTTAAAAAAGCTGTATCAGTTTGTATGTTCATACAATTATTGTGTTGTTTGATACGTATCATTTCCAAAATCCTACGTTTATTAAGGTTTTTTTCTCTATCCAAAATTTTAAAATTTTGGAGAGGTAAATTTATACTGCAGCTTCTTTTATGACTAGATAATGCGCTCATGTTATCGTTTTTTTGTTTTTTTGCGTCACTAAGATGTTGTTTGACTCGTTTTCCTAAATACTGTTTTGTTTGCCCTATGTATGATTTACCACATACACAATCAGCTTGGTAAACCAAATTCGATTGCAGATTAATAGGTATTTGATCTTTTAATTTTGTGAAAACAGTGTTATGTAACGTCTTATTGGCTGTTCCCACGACTTCAAAGTTAAATTTCTTCAAAAAATGTTTAACTTGCTCAAAAAGACATTTTACATAAGGCAAAGTCATATAAATTTTGTTATTGTTCTTAATAGATGTTTCTTCTGAAATTGGGTTGTCTTTGCCATAAATTTGTTGATTAACTAATTTCTTTATAAATTTTTTTGGATAATTGTTTTTTTCAAGTGTTTCGAAAAGCAATTTAAAGTTTTTACTATGAAATTTTGGATCCGATAAAGTCAAAATTTTTTGAACCATCAAGGTAACCGTGTTTCTTTTATAAGATTGAGGTTTGACCTGACCATGTTTTTCTGTGGAACCAATCAGTAGTTAAATATCCATTATTTAAACGGTGTATGACCAAATCCAAAAATGGTAAACAGCGATTAATTTCTGTTTCAAGAGTAAATTGAATCTTGTTGTTGAAACTATTAAATTTATTAAGAAACTCTTGAACCTTATCTCTTGGTATAGCAGTTAAAATATCGTCAACATATCTGAAGAAAAATTGTGGTTTTATGTCCATATTTTTTAAAACTGTTTCTTCAACATACTCCATAATCAAATTTGCACAAGATGGACTCACAGGAGACCCCAACAAAATTTATATGACTTTGCCTTATTTAAAATGTCTTTTTGAGCAAGTTAAACATTTGTTGAAGAAATTTAACTTTGAAGTCGTGGGAACAGCCAATAAGACGTTACATAACACTGTTTTCACAAAATTAAAAGATCAAATACCTATTAATCTGCAATCGAATTTGGTTTACCAAGCTGATTGTGTATGTGGTAAATCATACATAGGGCAAACAAAACAGTATTTAGGAAAACGAGTCAAACAACATCTTAGTGACGCAAAAAAACAAAAAAACGATAACATGAGCGCATTATCTAGTCATAAAAGAAGCTGCAGTATAAATTTACCTCTCCAAAATTTTAAAATTTTGGATAGAGAAAAAAACCTTAATAAACGTAGGATTTTGGAAATGATACGTATCAAACAACACAATAATTGTATGAACATACAAACTGATACAGCTTTTTTAAACAACACGTATGATTTTGTTCTACGTAACTAAACAATTTTTTTTTTTTTTAGATTATTATTTTTGAAAAGAAAAAATTTTTAATTGTCAGTACCATATTTTTTAGTCTTTTGCAATTTTTTCAACTTTTTACATTGTATAATTGTTTGTTTTTCTTTTATCAATTTGCATTATAGCTAGCGTTTTTTTTTTGGAATGTCAGTTTTTTCCAAAACATTGTTTTTTGATATTTATGTCAATATTTTGCCTAATTATTACTAGTTTTTTTTTTGTATAAGAATATTTTGTCTGAATAATACCCTTGAAAATGGTTTTAAAATAAAACCGAAACAATTGTCGGGTAACAACGAAATAAAATATAATTAAAAATTGGCTTAAACCAAAAAACTATTTTAATTTAAATATATTTTAAAGTAAGGTTAGAACTATATATAAAAAAAAAGTTAAAATTTAATTGATTTTAAAATTTTTGGTTAATAGTAGTTATTTGAAAAAATGAAGAAAAATTCGAATTTCAGTCGTACTAAAAATCTTTAAAATTAAATATCTCAAGAACAAGAATTAACGCCTCTTTGTAAATTTGATATGTTTTAGAGCAAAGATAGATCTATTTTCAGAAAAAAATTAATTAAATTCTAATTGATCTTCGACCCTAGCGCCATCTTTAAAAAACTTTTTTTAATATTTTTATTTAAGAATTAATTATAAAAACAATAAATTAATTTTTTTTCAAACAATTAACTAAAAACAAAAAAAAGTTTGATGAAATCGGTATAGCCGTTCTTGAGCAATTTAATTTCAAAGTTACATCGGATTGGTAGAATCTTCATTTTTCATGCATGTTCGGATGCCCCCTATGCTCAAACTATGCACTTTAAAAAAATTTTAAAATAAGTTGTATTTTTTATTTTATACATACTACTCACTGAAAAAAACATGTCCTATTTCCAAACGAAATGCAATTGTCTCAACCTCATCGTGCAGTCACATATGGCGAATCAAACTACGAAATTGCTTCAACAACTCTACAATTATAAATCGATGAAGTAATATGACGAAATATCGATGACGAAATATTTATGTGAAAATAAAATATAGTTCAATTAAGCTCAAATACTTAAACTTTAAAATGAAAAATTCATGATATAAGGCCAAAGAAAATTTTTTTCAGGGAAATAGTTATTATCTTTATTCAACTACTGTTATATTGGATATAACACTTTATATTTTAAATAAACCTCATTCTGTTGTTAGAAAAATGTTATCGTGTAGTTGTCCCACTCACAGTGAAATTGTTTGCAAATAATTTTTCTTTTGATGAATAATCAACTGCCAACTTCGAGATGAGGTTGTCATGATCTTCAATTTTTTTTCAGTGCTTATATGCCAAGTTTTAGGAAAATCAAAAATGGTCAAGTTTTCACAACTCTGTCTAGAACACGTTTTTCATCTATGTAGAAATTCGGACGTACACCGAAGTCTCACCAATAGGGTACTGTTTTTACTTTTTCAAAGTATGGAAACCTAAAAACTAAGTAGAAACAGAATTATACAACAAATTTCACAAAACAAATTAAACACATTAATCGAAACTGCAATGCAATTCCGGAACAATTTTTTTTTAAATTTTGTTAAAGTTAGTCATAACATATTAAATCCACCAAAAAGCAAATGAACGTCCTAGCTACGTCACGACTATAATACCACCACAAATAGTTTATTATCGAATATGATCAAACAATTGCAATTTAATGCACAAAATCCCATATAATGATTAAAATTATTTTATCCCACAAAAAATTCCAAATATCTATCAATTTTTATTCATGCAATTAAAGAAAACTTTGGGAAAGTGTAATTAATATTTATTATATATTTATTGCATCAAAAACATTATCATATTTTCAGCGAAAATATTATTACTTCGGTCTGAAAGACCTAAGTATTACATTCATGAGCTCAAAGTGAAATTCTTACCCCCACTTTTTTTGACATTTCTTGATCTTTTGGGACCTGCTGATTCTAAAAAAGCAAAAAAAAAAATGTATGTCTGTCTGCCGGCCGCCGTCATTACCTACGCTGCAGGGAAAACCGCTGGAGGGATTTCAAAAATTTTTTTTTCCAAAAATAGGTATACTCAAGTGACAGGTCCGAAAGGACGCTGTGTTCGATAACTGTACCAGAAGTGTGTCAAAAAAATCATTATGTCAAAAATAGCAAATTTTCATATTTTTGGCTTAAAAAACGTTCATTTTAAGTGATTACGAGTAGGAACATTAAATTTGGAGATATCTTGATGGTAGGGATTGGTATGTGAGATCGAAAACTAGATTATTGAATTATAAGTTTGTCAAAAAAATGTTGTTTTTATTTAGCGTATGGTTTTGGTTGTGACACATTAAAAACAAAAATAAAACTTAAAATAGATAGATTTTCAGATGAAATCTACATAAAACAAAACATGAATAATACACATTAAATGAGCTTACAATCAATATGATTGCGGGTCTTTTAGTTAAAAATTAAAAAGTAAAATATTAAAATATTTGAACATTGGGCAGTATATTTGAACATTAGATATTTACATCGAGTGAGTTTATCCATGCTACTACATTGGGAGTTGCCAATTGGATGTCTGAGATGTCGCCATTGTATCGTCGAAGTGGGCACACTGTTGCAATGTGTTTTATGGTTTGTTGTGGAGCTCCGCAGTCACATTGAGGGGACTCTGAGATTCCCCACTTGTAGAACGAATCAGCACAACGTCCATGATTCGTTCTTATTCGGTTTAGTGTGGTCCGTGTTGTCAAGTGTGTCAAAAGAAAGATTTTTATTTATTTTTTTACTCAACTTTTTGGAAAAAAATAAAATTGTTTGTTTGAAATGAAATTTTTTATTATTATTGAGAATTATGGCATTATAAGTTTGTCAAAAAAATATTGTCAAGTGTGTCAAAAAATGATTTCATTTATTTTTTAGCCAATTTTTTGGAAAAAAAAATGTAGATGTTTTTATGACGTAAATGTAATTGAAAATGAAATTGGACACGGAAATTTTTGAATTTGTTATAGTTTTTGAAATATTTTTGGAATTTTGAAAAAGTTTGTATTTTTGATTTTGTAATAATTTTTGCATTATTTTTAGAATTTCGGAAAAAGTTTTAATTTTGATTTCGTAAGAATTTTTGGAATATTTTTAGAATTTTGAAAAATTTTAAATTTATGATTTTATTATAATTTTTGGAATTTTGAAAAAATTTTCAATTTTTGATTTTGTAATAATTTTTGCAATATTTTTAGAATTTTGGAAAAAGTTTGAATTTTTAAGAATTATTATTGGAATTATTATTGGATTATTATTGGAATTTAGAAAAAGTTTCAATATTTGATTTCATTCTAATTTTAGGAATATTTTTGGAATTTTGAAAAAGTTTGATTTAATTTAATTTAACAATATTTTTGGAATTTTGATTATAATTTTCCGGCAACGTATTGATGTTTCGTGTTAGTTTTGTAATAAATTTTTAAACAGAGATAAAAAATACTTGTAGTTTAACAAAGAGTTATGTTTGATATACATCGCTGCCCAAAACTAAAAACCATGTCGTCATAAAAGTTTTTGCTGAAAACTATATCAAAATCCTCAACCCAGTCTTGATATCTCAGAGCTGTGAGATTTCAGCCCCTCCATATTTTTAAATTCAAAATCTCTTTGTTTTTGTATCTCTTTTGTTTTTGTTTAATTTTTTTTTCGAATGGCTTACTCAGATAAATAAAACACAAACAAAAGAGAATTTGATAATTTTCTTATCGGTATTCAATGGCTTGATTATTTAGTACATTAGGTTTAGTATAATACTTAGAAAATTGGAACCTCTGGGGCTAGAAGGCTGAAAATATCTGATGCTACAGTTTGAAAGTTTGCTTAAATGAATGAATCAATTTAAATAAAATAAACTCAAAAATGATGAAAGTATTACCTTTTTTGTTTGTTTTATTTCAACAGCCCTAGGGTCTCAACCTCTAGAATTGAACAATTTTTTTTTAATTTTGAAAGGATTTAAGTTGTATCAACGTATGAAAAAGTTTTAAAATGTTAGTTTGGTCATTTCCATCTACATCAGGAACACCAAAGTTTATTAAATTTTTATAACAGCTGATTGTTCATGAACCTTAAACACGGAGGGTGTCATTTTAAAAAAAATGATAAATAGTTCAAATATTCACTATTTATAAATTTTATTTAAATATTAAGAGGGTGGTTCAAATTCCCTAAAATAATCGACTTTTAAGTAGGGTTTGCAATACCGGTTAACCGGTAAATCGCGCCAAAACACATTATCAAAAAACCGGTAAAGTTCTAAGTTTTTACGGGTTTCGGTAAAAATTAAACAAACTTATATTTATGCTTATTATGCTAATAAGTTAATTAATAATTATGATATTATGAAGAAAATTAATTAATTTTTAATAAATAGCATAAACTGGACCTAACCAAACATATTTTAAGATATGAAAAAATCCAAGCAAGAAACCACTCAAAAGATACGGTGAAATATTCCTATTCAATATTCTAACAGTTTACCGCAAGTAAAAAATCGCAGATACATGATGTTCGTCCGTTCAATGCAAATACTGTTTTTGGAATCTTTTTCTTACCATCTGATAAATGTTTAACGCTGTTGACCAACATGTTCAAATGTTCAAACTTAATAGAATATTGATTCAGTGTTGCCGTTAGGAGAAAAGTAGATTATTTGATTAATGCTTATCGTCAATTGTGTTTATTTCATTCAGCTAACGGTTGTAAATATTTTATATAAGAAGTATCAGCAATAGTCATGTATATGGGAAATAGATCTTTTGAAGAAACAGACCTTTGGAAGAGGAAGAAAATTTTACAGTATTATTTGCAGTACTATCTTATGTTGTTCATGTTTAGTAAGACGAAACAAGTTCCGTAATAGCAAAAATTAGCAAAGTTGTAATGTTTCGCAAATTACCAATAATGAGCGACAACTTACAAAAACATGGTACAAATGTGATCAAGATCAAGCAGCCTTTTTGCAATATTAGAAAAATTTTGTAAAGTTGAACGTGCAATCAGGATAAGTTTAATCGCCATTCAATCCGATAAAAACTTTTCAGACAGTGAAATCGTTTAACTTATAGTCGTAAGCTCTTGCCGTAATATAGTTTCTGTAAAGACAGTGTCGATATGACGTAAATTTATATGTTTCTATAAATAATTGAAGACGCTGTAGGCACTAAAATAAAATAAAATACTATATGTTTCTGATATAACAATAAAATTTATGTTAGATGAACTTAGTTCACAAAAAACATTCATTTTTAAAGATTTTAAGGAGCTCTCGTTAGAAACGTACATATATCAAATAAAAGGACATAGATTTTTCAAATATTTTGCACTAATATATCTCGACGATTTAAATGCCATTAAAGTATGCAATGTATGCTATAAAAAATTTAATACAGCAAAAAAGCCCTTGATAAAAAAAATTGTTGAATTAATTAAACATTTTGCTTTCAATGATGGATCTGAAACCGAAAGCTCAGATTCAGAAGTATGCACTTCCAGTGATCGACCAAGTACAGGGATGTCAGAATTAACAATAACAGAATAGTCGCAAAGTACAAATGAACAGAAAATGAATAAACATTTTTTGGAAAGCAGTACTGAAAATGACCTAAGGGATTCACAAATATTATTAAAAGTTATATTGACTTTTTTCGAACAACTAAACAGTCGTGGCAAATATTTAGAGAAAGTTTTTAATAAATTATTTGCCATACGAGCAACAAGTGTCAAATTCGAGCGTGCGTTTGCAGCAGCTGGTATGATTTGCACTAAACTAAGGTCGATAACAAACTTGTATGATAACAATTTAGAGACAATGTGTTTCTTAAGCCAATATTTTAATAACCAAAACCTTAAAAAATTTCAAGATTTAAATTAGTTTTAAATTTTCTTCTTCAAATGTGTTATTATTTATTATTAACGTCAATTTAAGTTGTAAATAGTTTGCTTAAACTTATAATTAAAAATAGTTAAATCAAAGTTTATTATTTCTTTAAATTACCGGTTAACCGTTTTATAAAAGTTTTTTACCGTATTATCCGGTAAATAAAAATGACGGTAAATCCGCAAACCCTATTTAAAGCTCTAGGCGCTTAGCCGGTACCCGGATATGACCAGTTTACGAACTTGTCAAGAAGATTATTTGCCCGGAACATTTTTAGAAAAATGTTTGGTTTAGGTCAAAAATGCGACCTCATATTGTTATATATGTCGTAAAAAAAGCAGTTTCCCGAGTAGAAGTTAGTTAAGGAAAACCGGAATATAGTATTTACTGAACAGGGTCTGGTCAGTAGAGAAAGGGCAAGTTCTATTAGGGCAATCTGATGTGGGCCTGACTTAGAATACCTTTCTAGGGTTAACCTTATTTGATTATATCCGATCCTCAATAAATCCGGCCCTATATCCGACGAAAACAAATCCTATTTCTTTTGATAAAACCATTTAAGAAATATATATTTAAAATCGTTTCATCATCATAAATATATCAGGGCCTGGTCCAGCTATCCCAATCAGGGCATAATTCAATTATCCCAATCAGGACCTGATTCAATTATCCCAATCAAGATCAGGTCCTATCCTGATCAGGTCAGGTTATCTCAATCAGAACCTGATAAGAAAACAGCCTTATACTCATCGATCGATTCATAAGCAGACTTGGGTCTCACCGAATGGAAACACTCGAAATCAAAATGATCACGTGCTAGTAACAATACGTTTTTTTCGAGCGTTATGGATGTGCCTTCCTTTAGAGGTGCATACATTGGAAGTAACCGCTTTCTTGTATGTGCTAAGATAAGGTTAAATTTTCCAAATTCAAAATTAAATCAACGGAACCGTTTTAACATCTAATCACTAAAGAATGATCAAACTGAAGAGAGATTTCAAAACCATATTGCCGAAACATTAGATAAATCAGAAAGCATTAATGAATACGTCGATATAGGTCATGGTATTTATAGGTCATGATAGGGAGCTACAAGTAGACCTTAAAAATATTTTAGATACTTGGGTTGCTTATTTTGAGAATCTTTTCAACTTAAGTGACCAGCAGCAAGTCGGACGACGAGCAAAGCTTATTCGTGCATCAAAGGTACATGTAGATAAACCCACAAAAGAGGAATTCGAAGTGGCGCCTCAAAATTAAAATGTAATAAAGCACCTTGTATCGACCATAAAACATCCGAAATGATTGAACATGATGGTGAAACTCTATATCTTCGCGATTGTTTGAACTTGTATGAATGCTCTGGAGGACTGAAACAATGCCACAGAGCTCGAACTTAACTATGCTGATACCAATCCATAAAAAAGGTAATCGCTAACCATGTGCAAACCACAGAGGAATCGCTCTGCTTTGCACAGCATATAAGATTTTTTCATACATTTGGTAGCCAAAATCAATCCTTTTGCTGAACAACTATTTGGTGAATATCAGTGTGGTTTCCAGAAAGACCGAGGTACTACCGATGCACTTTTCTTGATAAGGATGATTTTGGAAAAGTGTCGCGAGTTCAACATACCTGTGTACCAGTTCTTCATTGATTGCACTCGAACTAGATACTTTATGGTCTGTTCTTACACTGGTATCAATGGAAATCCCTGATAAACTCGTTTCACGCCGCAAAATGACAATACAGAACTCTCAATGCTGTGTACGAGTAGAGAACGAAAGTTCTTAAAAGTCGACTCCGGTTTAAGACAAGGTGATGTTTTCTCACATATAAACATATACTCTTTAATTTGGCATTGGAATATGTATGCCGTCAAAAGAAACTATACCAACTAACAACAATACTTCTCAATAAACTCAGTACATATGACCGCTTATGCTGAAAATATTGTCATCCTACGTCGTAGCGAAGCTGTTATGAGTGCGACTTCCGAGTCACTTGAGATTGGTGCTAAAAAAATTGGTCTGCAAATTAATTACCTTAAAACCAAACATATGAATGTTTCAAGGTAGGCTTAGAAGAATGATTTGATGTGCAGCGATGAACGAATTGATGGAGTTGAATCTTTTAAATATTTGAGATCAATACTTGACTCAAACAATAGCATACTTACAGACATAAAAGCTCGAATCGCTGCAGGTAATCGAACTTTCTACTCAATTTAGCCTCTCCTTGGATCACCATATATGTCAACTAACACCAAGCTCAAGTTATACAAGACATTGATTAGACCAGTTGTGATGTATGGGTGGTTACAAATGTGGACCCTTACACAAAATAACGAATCACATTTTTCTGTATTTCATAAGATGCTACGCTACAGCACAGAACCCGATATAACATTGAGATCAGAGACTTCCAGAATCTATAGCGTCCTGATACAATAGGTTGTATCCGTTCCAACAGGATTACATGGTTTGGGCATGTTCTACGAGCCGATCACAGTCTGGAATAATTAAAAAAATATACGTTAGTACTCGTGTAGAGCAGTCGGCCACAACTACAATGGGAGACGGACATAATGAACGACCTTAAAGAATCGAACTGCTGTTGTGAGTGACCGTGGTGAATATACGAAGCTGATTAACTTGGCAACGCTCCTACATGAAAAGTGAACGCCACAAAAAAAAGTATGCTGTTGTTGGATTCAAGCATTGGCCCCATATATTTAAAATATGCCCCCTCAATTCATTCATCGCCGCACCAAAGCTACTAATTGCGCCTATGTGCTTTATCACAATTTAATTGGTGACAGGCCATGTGCTACATGGGCTTTGGCGATCTTCGATGTATATGATTTCTCACATGAAGGCAACTCCTGTTAAAGCATGGAATTCTGTCCATTTGTGGTTTGTATTTTGCTTGCCATTTAACCAACCAAACCGACTAGTTATCAATACAGAGAGAGAGCGGTCCTCTACTATATTGTAGCAATATTTAAAATTACTTTTAAAATGTTAGTTTTGTTCTGAAGTTGTTTATACCCTGGCAAAGAGTTTGGGTCAGGCTTAAAATTTTCAAACGACCCAAGATTGAACCTAGTTTAGAATGATGTCCTGAAGCCAACACTAGCAAATCAGACTTGGACCAGGTCCACGAAACCAATTTTTTTCCCAGACCTGGTGGAAAGAGGTTGTGGGAAGTGTGGAACATGTGTAGAAAGAGGTTGTGGGAGAAGTAACAGGTACGGGTACAGGAATTTTTTCACATTTTTGAACATAACTCAAAAACTGTGCTTTTGAAAATTACAAAAAAAAATTGTTTTAGACTAAAAAAAAATTAACCTTTCGGCAAATCCAAAGTTGCGGGTGTGACATTTACACGAAATAAATTTCCCATCAGCTAAAATATTTTGGAGCAATGCTTTTAGTTTTTATGGATTTCAATGAAGATCACTTATGTATACAATATTCATTTAATACAAATCTGCAGGTTGCACGATATGTTATTTATTGTTTAAAAGTTGCACGATATGTTATTTATTGTTTAAAAATTTAATTTCGTACTGATTTGACTTTGTCCCAGCGTGCATCGAGCATTTTCACAACTTCTTTTGAAATTTCACCTTCAGGAAAATAAATTACTTTTATTTTTTTAAGAACTTTTTCTGCACGCATGGCAAAATCTGATTCTGAACTAATTGTTGCAGAGCGTTGAAGCACAGCTAGCGATACCATTTTCTTTGCAACTGCATCGACGCCATCCACAGCTCCTTTACCGTGCGATATTGCAAAATAAGACCCTGTGATTTTTATGTCATAGTCTTCTTGAATGTATGACATGGACAACATATTGTACCTATTTTTTAATTGGGCTGCACAACCATCGGAAAAGACATGTAGCGTTTCTAATTTATGGACTAATGTCTTTGATTAAAGTGGACAAATAGCCCTTTGATTAAAGGGTCTACACTGCATATTTCCCGTGCTTTAAATTGTCTGATACAATGATATATGATTGGTCCTTATCAAAGTATGTGGCAACGGCAGCAAATATAGTAACTTGCGTATGTGCCCAATGAGCAGCTTGGATTTCATCTTGTATGACAGTGGAATTTTCGGCAAAATCAACCTGTAAAGCGACTTCACCTTCTGCTAAAACTTTCATGTTTTCATGATTTGTTGCTATTTTCATAATATTGATTTTTTTTTTCGTGTTAAATAAATAAACGATAACGTAAACACAAAATGAATATAGTTAATGCTGCCCTCTACATGCTTTCCAGCATGCTATTCTTACATAATTTTACATAAAATTTGTTTAGATTACATTTTTGTGCAATTGCAAAAGAAATTGTGGGTGTGACTTTAATTAAATGTCACGCCAGCAACAGGAACATGTCACACCCGCAACACATAAAAACTATAATTCAAGTTTTAATAAAAAAAATTTTATCTGTGGAATTCAAGGTACCTTAATAAACTATTTTTGAAAATAAAGTTTCATAACTTATAGTCAAAGTAATTTTTCTGTGGACATATAAATATAACTTTTTGTTGCGGGTGTGACACAATAACTAAGAGTAATTAAATATGCTTACCTTTTGTAACAAAGATTAATGAACACTTCTTTGCAAGCAAAAACTGTTAATGATAGATGTCAGATTATATAGCCAAGTTTGGAGATTTACAGAATTATTTGTTCAGCTGTATGAGACCAGGAAACGTAAGCATTTTTGGCTTCAATGTATTTCAGAGACACATTGTGTCACTTTACTTAAAATAAATATTTTAACTCGATAAAACTTCAATTTTTTTTTTAATAAAATATGAAATAGTAATGTTTTGACAGTTAGTATGTTTCAACCATATTCAAAGAAATATAAAATTTCATTCTCATGTCCACTTTTTTTGTGGATTGGGCGCTTTCCTATGACACCCCATTCGACAAGGATCAAAAGTAATTTCCAAAATTTCCACCCTCAAAATAACATTTGAAATGATGAGCCGAGCGCAATAGTTTTCGTTCAATCTTTACAACATTGCCCATAACCATGAATTTTTTCAAATTTTTTCTTTTGTAAGGGGGGGGACAAGAAATTTGTTTCACATTTTTGAACATAACTCAATAACTGCGATTTTGAAAATTACAAAACAATTTGTTTTAAACTAGAAAAAAATTAACCTTTCATATAACACCCACTCGACCAGGTCAAAAATAATTTTGTTTCAAAACGTCCACCCTCAAGTCTCTCAAAATAACATTTGAAATGATGAGCCGACCGCAATAGTTTTCGTTCAATCTTTACAACATTGCCCATAACCATAAATTTTTTCAAATGTTTTCTTGTGTAATGTTCGAAGTTAAGGGGGTGGGGGACAAGAGAAAAATACTCGTTTTTAACAATATCTAAATAACTACGCAGTTGAAAAATCAAAGGGAATTTTTTTTAAATATTTTGATCTTTTTCAATTTTTCTAAGCCAAACTCGATTCCTCACAAAAAACTTTTGTTTTACTATCTCCTTATCTATGTTCATAAAATATAGATGAAAACAAATATTTTAATTGTTTTTGTTATCAGTAGGCGAGGAAAAACACATTTAAAAACTGTAGAAAATTTCAACTTGATAGCATTTATAATTTGTGAGTAAATCGATTAAATAGAAACTACCGTACCGTTTTTACTTTTTGAAAGTACGGAATCCTAATAAAGATAAACATAATATAGCTTGCACATGTTTAAAATGCACTAGACTGGTGAATAACGCGTAGTATTATAAACTGCATCTTGGTTTAGTGTAGGCATTTACAACTGGCCCAGTATGAAACCGAAGTTAACTAGCCAAGGCTTGGCTCGCAAAAATTGCCCCGAGTTTGGTTTGATGTTTAATATTGGCAACTTCTACCCGGGTAATTATTTCAATTTAAAGCCCTTTACTAGAACACAATAAGCTTTAAAATATTAGTCTTTTAAATAATCCTTTAAATAGTCAGTCGTGGGTAACATCTTATGCTAAAGATTAATATTTATACAGACGAATATGTATCGTTTTCGTTGAAAGATGCTATTTGAATCCCAGCAAAGTTTTTTTATGTTACCTTCACATACTTAAAACCTTTATCCTTAAGATTATAATGATAAATAAATTATAAGATGAGTTATATGTTGTAAAAATTATTTAGCTTAAAATGTGTTTAATTTTTATTAAAAAAACTGATTCCTATCTTTTCAGTACAAACCGAAAAATAAACTAAACATTTAACCAAAAACTAAAAATACAAAAAAATAGTTTCCTGTCGAAAATATAAATTAAAAAAGCAATTGTTGACGAGAACAGATAAAGTAAGAATAGCAGTAATAATAACAGACCAACTACACCACAGCCATACAACTTATGTTACAAAAACTATTTATGTTTTATTATAATTGCAATAAATTATTGCCAAGTTGATTCAATTGTAATAATTGTATATTTTTTGGATTAAAAAAAAATTTGATTGATTAACGTACTTGTTTTTCGAATACATATTTCGTTTCCTTTACTAAATTTTTTTGTTTGTTTATTTTTTAAATTTCCAGGTGAGCGACCATACAAATGCCATTTACCAGATTGTGGACGAGCTTTTATTCAATTATCAAATTTACAACAACATTTAAGAAATCATGATGCTCAAGTTGAACGTGCCAAGAATCGTCCATTTCACTGTAACATATGTGGTAAAGGTTTTGCAACAGAATCGAGTTTACGAACACATACGTCGAAGGTCAGTGTCATATTTGATTTATATTTTTTTATTTTCATATCAAAAATTCTATAAATTTTCCTCAAAAAAAATAAAATTTGATTTTTTTTATTTAATTAAATTTTTTTTTTAATTTTTTTTTGGGATATAGTAGTTATCTGTTTCAAAAGATTTGACATAGACGAACAGTTTAATTTTGATTTATTTTAGTTTTGGTTTGTTGGATATTTTTTCTGTCAATGAGGAGAGCGAGTGTGTATTTCTCTGTGAGGCAGATGTCTGATTAAACCAAAGGGTTTTTGGGGTTATTTTTATTTTAACAAATTTTCTTAAATCATAAACAACAAAAATATTCTTTGATAACAACTAAACAAAAAATTTTTCTTTTTATTTCTTTCATCTTATTTTAGAGTATGAGAGAGGGTGGATGTGATGGTATGGGGGTGAGTAAATTATTCTAATTTTTTCTTAAAAAGCAATGTTCATTTTTTTTTTCTGTTCTAAGTTTTAAGTTCAAAATTAAACTTATATTTTTATGTGTTAAAATTTTTTATCTCACCTTTTTATATGTAACAAGTGAAACATATTCTGTAAAATTTGTAATAATTTTTGGTTTGATTTTTAATTTATTTATTAGAAAAACAATATTCGTATTTAATGTTTGTGTGTTTTGTTTTTGTTTTTGGATTGAGAGTGTTTTGTTTTAGTTTATCATTTGTAGACTTTAGATTATATTGACAAAACAACCGCACTTAAAAAATCATAGACATAAAACGGCCAGTATAAAAACTAATAATTCGCGACTTCTTCCATCATTTTCTTTTTAAACACATTTTTAACCCTGTTTTCCCCTTTGCAATATCCAATTCACACAGTTGGCGTGCTGCCACTTAAATGTTTATTTTGCTAAATTGAAAGACTTTTAAATGAAAATTGTAGAGTAGAAAAAATTATTAGTTTTTCTACGTTTGGTTTGTTTTGTGTTTTTTTTTCTTAAACGAAAGTTACCGGTAAATATCTGAATAAAATCATATACATATATGTAATAACAATTGGAAGGTGTTAAAGAAAGCCTTACAAATTTATTGAAGCAAAAACGTTAAAGATAACAAAAGTTTGAAAAGCAAATAATGACTTTGTTTTAATTTTATACATAAAATTAAAAAGCTTAAAGTTTCAATTTTTCTTAAACGTATTATTTTTAAGGGAAGATTTTTTATTCGAAAATTCAAAGTGGTAATATTTAAATAGGACAGTTCTTTTCTACAAACTATATTTTCATAAAATTCTTAAATGATCTAAGATCAAATACAAACTAATAAAATTTAAACTGTATATCCATTTTCTTTAACAGATGATAAGCAATTAGTTGACATAATTCGAACATTTAAAATTTTCGTTCGGATTTAGATTTTGTCAAAATTTAATTAAAACAAAATACAAATTTAAAAATGGAATAATATAAGGAAGTTATTAAAAATGTCCCGGATTCTTAATATTTTTTTTTATCTTTTACGTTCCAATTTTTTTTTCTAATTAAACCGTCTTCCAGCAAGATGTTCATCTTGTAAGAATAATTGATTTTCATTTTCATCTGTATGTTATTTATATTTCAAACGAACGAATTTTTTTTCTAATTAAAGTTTTGATTATTAAATTAATCAATGACCAGACGAGAGAAAATTTTCTTGATATTTATTCTTATTTCAAATTCAATCAGTAAGAAGAGGATGAACGACAGTTTTTCTTTGAAATTTTATGGTGTTGAAGGAATGCAACTTATAGAACACCAAACGCATTCTCTCGTCTCACCCAATTATAATTTGCAAAAAATTTCATCACCTAGTACCTAAAGCTATTTTGCATTTATCCCCTTATAAAAAAGTTTGAAAAAGAAATCAATTGATTGGAAATTAAACAAATCGAATCGTCTAACCTTCTTTTTTATTATTCTTAAATGCTACTTGGGTTTGTCTTAATAAACTGAACAAAAAAACACAAATAAAATGACAAATGATGAAAAATTCAAATTAAATCACCATTTCCTAGCTTGCATAAAAAGGGCAAATTTAATTAGTTTCTTTACAGTGGATTAATGTTCCGTCTTGCAAATGACCTGTAACATTTCAGACTAACTGGTATACCTCCCAATTTTAATCATCTCTTTCCTCAAATGTATGTGTCCAAAGAAATTGAATGAGAAGACAATTAACTCCAACTTTTTGTTTTATGTATTTTAAGATGATCAAATTGAGTGAATTGAATAGGAAAACTAGAACAAAGTCATCATTAGCATTCCTATTCAAAATCCAATAATAAGAAAATATTAAAACAAAAAAAAATTGAATTGAATTGTATTGTATTCAATTCAATTCATAAAAAAAAAACAATTTGGTGTCCAATCAAAGTAAATAAAAAAAAATCAACAACTTCCTGTTAATATTTTTTAAGCTTTTTAAACTTTTTTCTATTTACATTTCTTAAGAAAAAAATCGTTTGGATATATCTTAAAATTGGGGTGATACGTTTTTTTTAGATTTCTCAATTTATTGAATTTCATTTAAAATGATTTTTATTCATTTTTTCCTTTGAACGGGGAGGTTGAGATTAAGATGAACTCATAAAAGATTTTAATTAAAGAGGGAGGAAATAAAACTACTTCGTGTGTTTAGTGGCACTTTTGTTACAAAGAGTTAAAATAACAGAAAACTCAATTCAAATCATCTTAACAAACGTCCAAAGAAAATCGTCTTAATTCCTAGGAGGGACACTTAGTTGACAAATGAAGATGTGGTGATTGACTTTTCTTCAGTGTACATGGAATTAAAAGAGGACGAAAACTCACACTAGCATTATATGAGACAATGTTTACTTCTTACAACTCCATTTTTGTAATGTGCTTGATTAAAGCAAAGCAATTTCAATTAATTCTGTTTCTTAAAAATTCGAGGGGACAGAAGAAAGATGTTTTTCATTGAAGTTAATCCTTCTTAGGTAGTTAATACGATCCTGCAAACCATAAGGAAATTATCCAAGACCGATCCAATCAAATGTGTTATGAGTCAAATTTGTTTCCAAATCGCGAAAAATATAAGTAACAAGTGAATAAATCTTAATATTTCTCCAGCAATCCAGAAGAAGGTCAAGATGCTAATTTTAATTTTGCTGGAATTTATTATTCGATGATTGTGATTCTTTAAACCTGCACGATTTTATTTATTGGTTGGAACAAATGTCCAAAACCGACAATTTTAAGGAAGCACAGCCTTTTAAAATTCTTAATTTGTTTCTTACAAAAGTAGCTGAGGGTTGGGTTGACATTTTTAGAGAACAAGACTTACACTCTTTTTGGATACACCAACAACACTCATTCCTTAGGTTATTTTGTAGTTTTGACTCCGATAATAATACGCGAGAGTACCATATACATAGGTTTCAGGGCCTACGAAAATATGTTTCGGAATTTTAATCAGCTATGCAAAAACTAAACGTTTGCTATATACGATACCAATTGTCAAAGAATCTACAGACTGTGCCAAAGTATGCATCCTGCGTTAAAAAGCTAAATTTTGTCAAAAAACTGTATGATAAATATCGTTGAAGAACTTCGTATAAAGTGACATAAGTTCGAAACAATTTGAGAACAAACTGAATATGATCTTAGTAAAGTCACTGAATTTTATAGTTATAGAAGGCTATAGCGAATGATCCAAATTTATCTACGTTAGATTCCGAAAAGAAAACCACAGAAAACAATAGTTTTTTAATACTCTATGGAGCTGTAAGGATCTGGAGGATACTTGCTATGATTGTCGTCAGGCCTTAACTAACGGGTTCTATTATGGATGTGGAACACCAAATGTCAGAAAACCTGACTGAATTAATTGCCAAAACAGATTCGGGAAACTTAATGGGAAAAACAGCCATCACCAGGGGTTCATGTTCCCAATATGAAATGCTGACGAATCCTTCTAATAAAAAAAACATTAGCTTAGACAACTGTGAGAAGAAAATCAAAATTAGTTTAGACCCTATAAATCTGTTTTAGGTTTTGAGATGCACTAAAATACTGTTATTGCTATTCCATATTTTGACAACAAAGAAATGACAAATACAAAGACAACATTAATTCAATAAGAAAAGAATAACGGTATAAGGCTTACTTGAAAAGTAAGCGTGGTTACATATAAGCATAGCATCTATCAAACTCTATCCAAGTAAACGGTTAAAGACCGTAGGATAATTAGAACATGTGATGCAAATATGGCCATTCTTTCAAAAGTTTGGATTAGTTAGAACGAACTTGTATACCCACGAAACTTAATTCGGTTAAAAAAAGTAAGGCCAGTTATTACTATGTTATATCTAGATTGGATAAGATACTTTCTAGCAGTTCCTCCAGATCCTTACATCGCATTGTCAGATACTTCTAATGAGAAAACCACGTTTGCTGAGCCCGAGAGCCTCCTTTACAATTTTAAGATGATGCCTTTTGGGTTGTGCAATGGAACCCGTTCAATATGTCAACTGATGCATCGGATCAATCATACTCAATTAAATAGAAATGTTTTTGTGTATTTGAATGCACCGTTCATTGTTAGTCCCAAGCTTGAGGACTACCTTAAATTGTTAAAGAAAGTCACTCACCGGATTACTGCAATCTGAAAATACTGAAAATTTGCAAAGCGAAAGCTAAAGTATTTAGGGTACCTTTGTGTATTTAGGGTACGTTGTTGGAGGCTATGGTGAAATGAACAGATCTATACAAAGTTTCTGTGATTCTCAAATTTCCGAATCAACAAATGTAAAACAAACTAGAAGGCTTTTGAGTACGGCTGGATGGTATCGCCATAAATAAGTAAGCAGATATGAGATCACCCATAGCTGATTGCTTAAAAATGGGCAATTCATATCGAATCCGCCAGCTCAAGATTCGCTAAATAAACTCAAAATAGATCAAACGACAGCACCCATAGCTGTGAAACCCGACTATTCCAAGAGCTTTTCCATACGATGTAACACAAGCACAAAGGGTGTGTGCCAGTTCTATTACCAAATTTGATATAAGATGCCAACAACCTTTAGACATATATAGTGAAAGCTGACTCCACTACAAAAATCTATACTATTATCAAACTCGGCCGTCGTCACTATCAAAGTGTTCAGACTGTATATTGTAAATCACGAATTTACTCTTATTACAGACCATGTAAGTCTTAAATAGGATTCATGGGACAAAAAGACCTAAGTGAAGGTCTTTGACGTTGGAGTTTCAAACGTAAGGGATATTAATTCAAAATAGAGCCTCAGACAAACTCTGAAATTATAGTTCATGATGCAGTTCAGAGAAAATTCAAACGAAATGGACGGATTGGTTGAGCTAACTTCTAAGGATATTTGGATGTGACATATATAAACAGTTAAAAAAAGCTTAAGCAATTCAAACTAATATGACTCTTTCTAAATCGATAACAATAGAATATTAATTCGGTTAGGACCAAAAATGAATAGTAATTTATCTGAAGTATCAGTTAAGAAAATTTATTTCCAAAGTGACTAACAAATGAACTTATAAAACGCAAACATAATAATATCAATGCATTCCATGGTGGAGAGACAAAAACGTTAGAGCGTTTAAGACGTTAATATTTTTAACCAAAGATATTATTGGACATCTGTTTGTAAGGTATCAACTATAAATAAACATTTCGTCGTCAAAATGCCATGACAGTGTATGTGCCTAGATCTGTTAGGATTATATCGATCAATAACTTTAATATATTAAATATGAGTAAATGCGGGTATACTGATTGTACTGAAACAATACAGAAAAATTGTTTTTCTGAAGATGCTTCGTACTACAAAATCGGCAGTTGTTGTATCCTTTCTACGAAATAACATTTTCATGGTATATATAATACCTGAAATACTGTATTTTGTTGGACAATAGTGTACAGTTTCGAAGTATAATGAGTACAAAATGTTACTGAACGTTACTCAATTAGGAGTAATTGATTCCAAAACTGTATTTAATTCGCCGCCGTAACATATGGCAGAAAAAGTTGCATATTACGTTATGCCATGTAAATACTAATTAATATTTATTAATACTTCACCAACATAAGAGGTCTCAATTCGAATCTAAACGAGGTTCATCTGATATATTGTTTCTTACCGAAACAATTGTCAGTGGCAAAGCATCGAAATTGCATCTCGATAAATACCGGATGCCTAGTTACGAATTGGAACATTCCTTTTAGAACAAGCAGTCTGTGTATTTGTTCGAAATTCACTTTCAAAAAAGAGAATTAAAGCTTACAAGTTGACCTCTAAGCACCCTAATTCTCTAGCACTGAAGATATCAGGTGTTGATGAAACTATGTCTATAATAGGATTATACAGATCCCCAAATTCTCCCCAGGATCTCCATTTTTCGATTAAATATCGGCTAACCTAAACAAGATTACCACGGACTACCCCAAAGCAAGACTGACTATTCTTGGGGACTTTAATATTCATAATTAAGAATGGCTTGAGTATTCATCGCGCACTGACAACATAGGAAGTCAAGCTGAATTGATACTCGCAGATTATCACGGTTTGACGCAAATGATAGTGTCCCACTAGAATCCCAGATAATTCACATCATAACAATAGTTAACAATAAACCGGCAAGGTTCTTTTTTTGACAAACGATCCAGATATTACAAAGACAAAAGTTGAACAACCCCTCGGAACATCGGATCATTTACTAATATCAGCAATAGTGCAATTTACACCACCGACACAAAGCAAATCCTCGTCGCGTTTGGAATTATAAATGCGGTGACTGGGAGGGACTGAGAAACTTTTGTGATGAAACACCTTGGAAAACTATTTGTTGTGCTGATCAAGATCCTAGCACATCGGCAATAAGAATTTCTGAAATCGTAAAAGACGGAATGCGGCAGTTTATTCCAAATCGGTTAATCACTCCTAAAACTGAGCCTTGGTTCACGCGGGATGTTAATGAGGCAGTGAGGAATAAATGCAAAACATTTAAGACGTAAAACACAAATAAAATACCTGAAACCCAAAGCTCCTATAAGAAAGCCAGAAATATTAGTAAATACAAAATAGGCTTGGACAAAGACGCGTTTAACCAGAAGAAAGCAAAGAAATTCGCCGAGCAGCCATCTGGCTCACGTAGTTTCTTTCAGGCAGTTAAATCAGTTCAGAACAATTTTGCTTGATCCTCTATTCCAACATTAGTTCTAAATGACATTCCCGTGAGCGACTCGAAGGAGAAGGCGGATCTTTTGGGTCGTATTTTCGCAGGAAACTCATTCTTAAAAACTTTGCTAGGCAACTAGCTCCAATTTCAACAAAAAATTTTTATTTATCTTATAAAACCGGAATATTTTCCGATTCTTGGAAGCTGGCCAAAGTTCAACCCATATCAAAGCAAGGCAGTAAGATAGACCCTAACAATTATAGACCAATTGCAATTCTGTCGGTTTGGGCTAAAATATTTGAAAAATATGTTAACTACAATCTAATAGACTATTTGGAAATTTCGCGAATTATTGATGACAAGCAGTATGGTTTTCGTAGAAGTCATGCAACATTAAAATGGTTTTTGGCATTTGACAAAATCTACTTTAAATTTTATTTATCCATACTATCCATAGTTTTCGATACTTTCGTAAACATTTTTTATTAATTTAATGTTATTTTTATTTTCAATGTGACATATTTAAATAGGATAAAATATTAATGGGAAATCAATGAAATTTATTCTCGGCGTGTTGCGCATTTGTACGTGAAAAATAAGGCGCGAATCAAATGTTATTGTAAAGGTTATCTTTATATCTCGAAAAATTATGGTGCGCTACATATAAAAGCCTATTCAAAAAAAAATTTAATACTTTTAAGTTTTGATTTTACGTTGGGGAGCGGTTTTTGAACCGTGTGAATAGCATACCATATTTTTGCAAATGGCCACAAACATGCCAGTTTTCGTTTTCGATCGGTTAGTCTTTGATCTACGAAAAACTGTCGTTCAACTGAAGTTATTGCTTGGTTTGCAGCTCAAAACAAACCGTCTACTAACTTTGGCTATTCATTGTTTTCTTTTTAACAAAAGAATATGGTTTATAAATCATAACCTATAAACAGTCAATTTCAATGCATCTATAAACCGTTCATAAAGCCATGGATTTTAACTATTATTATTGTTATATTGACAACTCATATCGACGGTGTAGATAAAACCATTCTCGCATCTTTGGCAATACATCAACACCGAGATCCGCCAAAATTGTTAACAGTCCATTAATTACAGCTTGCTGAGAAAGTTGGTTCAACAATGCTCAATGTTTCAATTTTTTAATGGCCAAATGATTCAAATTATGATTCTCATTGATTTACATCTGTACATAATTTTCAATTGACGTTAAAGGGATATCGTTCGAGCAGGGGCGCACACGGAAAAAGTTTTAGGAGAGGGTCCAAAGAATTTTTTTTTGACTTTTGATTCGGACAAAGCATTTCATTTGTAGGATGTAGATCACTGTATTCCGATCGGTTGATGATCTTTTGTTTCGAAAAATGTATTGGCTCTCAGATTTCAAATAGTAATCTTCCAAAAATTGTGTTTATCGGTGATGCCAGACTTAAAAAACTAAATCTCCCGTTGACGTATCAAAACACTCCGATTTTTTCCATTTATTTAACGAAAAACTTCCCATCAAGCTTTTAATAAAAAAATATGCATATATATAAATCCAATTGTTTAAATGAAACTCTTCAAAAACTACCATTATAACAAAATTTGTTTTGACTATTCATACAACTTGTGGAATAAGATAGTATTGTTATGAAATGGAGCATTAAATCTATTAAAATTGCATAAGACGTTTTTTAAAAAAAGTAAATATGCCAAAAAATTTTAAAATTGCAATACCTCTTTTTCGATACGTTAACGAAATAATGATACAAAAGCAGCCACCTTGTTGTTGCAGGTGATTTTACTTATTGTTTCGTAGTGTGAAAATATTCCTGAAACTCAGAGAATATGGTATTGCCTTTCGAATTTTCGAAACGCTTGTTTCTATTTCCCTAAGAAATATCAGAACGTCAACATCAGAAGTCTGAAATTCCATCGATTTTACTGTATACTAGAGCCGATGAATGGTAGACTCATTTAAACAAAATTATTGATTAATCAACATCTTTTTGGAAGCATAGTAAAAAAATAATTGTTGCGATCATTTTGAAATAAGTTTTAGTTTAATACACTTCTACAATTAAATGAGAAAAATCCCGCACTTGCCAAGTTTTTACCCGCTTTTTCGATTTAAATGAAATATCCTACAAATTTGGGAAAGAAATCTGGACATTGGCTAACTTCCAGCACGAAAGAGAAATATCCATCTAACCTAAAGGATTTGTAGAAAAATTTAGTAAAAGTACGTGCAAATTCTTTTAAAAATGTTTTTAGAATAATAGGAGGAATGTTATCCAGACCGGAGGCTTTGCTGGTATTTAACCTCCTTAAGATTTTTTCAATAATTGTGGATTTGAAATAAAGATCTTTCATATTAACTCCTGAAGACTGAATTTGTTGTATTTCTGTAGGAGTTTTTAAAACGGTCGAGTTCAAAGCAAAGCGTCACGCGAACAATGTGGCTTTTCTTGATGGGTCAGTGACGATTAAATCACCGTCAAAAATATAAAAAAAAAGATTTGCTACCAGACTTTAAAGAATTAATTGCATTGTAAAAAATTTTGTCAGAAACTGACATGGTAGAATGTTTTGCCGATTTCGCTCTGTCAATTCCTGTTTTTTCGTTTTCGATTATCTGGTTTGATTTCCTATTGGCCTGTAGAGTGGTGATATTGCAAACGATTTAATGGATTTTTGTTATGGATTCAAATTTTTAATAATCTGTGTTTGTTTCTAAGGGGCAATTTGGCTGCCTTTGAAAACAAATATTTTTTAGAAGGGAAGGGAGAAGGGAACGAATTTATTGAAAACATTCTAGTCAAACAAAATTTATACTATATTATTATTTTATTTTTATATTTTTTTAACTCAGATAACAGACCAACCTAGCAGAGCTCCTGGCATTCCTGGCCAAAGTACCGAGTCACTAAATTTGTTTTTGGCAAATGATCTTTCGTTGGTAATTCAAAGTATCAGAACTTTTGGGTGGATCAGATCATAATTTGATTTTTATATTTTTAAATTTAAAAGTTCCTAAACAGATTAAATGTAATCCTAATCGTGCTTGGGATTATAACACTGCAAACTGGCAGGGGCTTACATATATGTTTAGTTCAAACGTTTCTACTCCTAGTTTTCCAAAAATAATACGTTTTAATTGATCGCTCCGAAGACTGATATGTGGGTTTCCAGTATATGTAAAATTGCAATAAAAATTTAAAAAAAATGCTTTTCCAAAATTCAAAATACATATTCTATTTTTTCATGGTTGCTGTGTTTTTAAAACTTTGTAAAATTATATAAAAATACCATAGCAACAACAATTCTTTTTACACTAGAGGAAAAAAACAATTTTTACATGGGATTAAGCCTGCGTGAAAATAGACTTTTCATCTGCTATCATAGAAGCTACTAAATTTGCTGAGCAACCAAGGATGGCTCACGCTACTTTTAACAAACCATTAGTAGAGCTTAATTTGAAACCTAAACCAATTCCTATAGTTTTTAACAAAATTGAGCGGATCATTTTTCATAAAAGTATAATCGGGAAAATAATTAGGCATCTGGGCCAGATATTCCTTCAATTATTCTTATCCTCACTAAAATGTTCTATTTGTCATATAAGCAGGTAAGTTTTTGGAAAATGGATAGCGTACAGCCAGGTCCAAAAAGGTGCTAAAACGGATCCACAAATTGAAAACCCATATTGACCGATTAGTGATTTAATGCTGATTGAATTTAATTGTTATAGATAGATTCATTATTTGTGATTTAGAAAATAAGAGTCAGTCGTCAGACTTGCAGAGAGTGTGGTTGTCGAGGAGTTTTAAACTGGTAAAAAAAACGAATTCCAAAAGTAATTTGATGCCGCTTCAAAATTTGTATGATGCATGTTTACACCATAACAATTGAAAAAAAAAAGTGATCAGCTGATTGGCGGATGGGGGATTATAGGTCAGCTCCTCGTATACATCAGTATAAAAATGCAATATAGTCAAGACCTTTCTACATAGGATCTTGATGAAACTTTACCAAATGATCCAAACACCTATTTTTTTTAAATCTTAATTACATCTGTACCTGATAATCGAATTGGATGAAACTTGGTACATAATCATTTGGTACGGTTCACAATATTTCTGCATCCCAACTTCCGGTTTTTCATTTCCGGTAAAAAATTTTGGTTTGTAATTTTTTGAAGTTTCTTCAGTGCCTACAATAATGAAGTGATTATGATGAAACTTATGGAAAAAGTTTCGATTAGTGAAAAATAATTATCATCTTTTGGGACACATTGATCAAAGTGGCGGAGGGTCTACCATACAACTGCTGACTTTTCGAACTTGGTTTTTAAAGTTTGTTGGGAGCATACAGACTTCATTCATTAATCAATTTTAGTGACACTTTGAAAAAATATGGAGACTTAAATGACAAAAAACTTATTAGTTCTTGGACAATACTGAGATAAGTTGTGGGGGGCCTCTCGAACACCTGCTTATTGTATCACCATTTTTTCAACGTTTGTTGGGAGCAGAGCCGGCACGAGGCTTAATTACGCCCTAGGCAAGAATAAGATTTGATGCCCTTACCCTCCCCTCTACAGAGTTGGTTTGTTTTAAACACTGTTTAAAACAATGTTAAAAAAAATTGGTTTTTATTCCAAAAAAACAATGTTTTAAACAAAAATTGTTTTTTTTAAATATAGCAATGTTTCTTATTTGTTTTTTAATTGAACTGTTGCATAATGTGGTATTTTATCGTTTTTAATACATTTACGCCTAATACGCCATTAAAATTTTGAAAGTTTTTAAAAGGAATCACATGTCAAAACATTTGTACAGAAGTGCTGGCGGATCTGGTATTCGATTGCCGACAAACGCAATTCGTTTAATTTCTAAATAAAAAGTGATAAATATGTGTCATTACTGTGAATCAAAAGGAACATCCTAGTTCTGAAAAGAAAATTATAGATTCGGTGCGAGATTTGTAAAATTAGGTTACATATTTCATCTCATTGTTGATTGAGTTGACGTAATGTTTTCCATTACATTAATTTTTCAATAAAAAATGTTGTGTTTAAGAATTTACAATATGTGTCACAACAATACATAGATGCTTTTTAAGACGTAGGTTCCATAACTACATGCATTCTAAGATGATGACGAACTCTTTCTTTAAACTTTTGGGGATTGGACGCCCCCGAAGTCCGGCAAAGCATTCCGTTTGTACAATATACGGACAAAGGAATCCCTCTGAATTCTGTCACTATGACAGAGAGTGACCTCAATAGTTTGACTGTTTGCACAAACCGATTGACTTGTATAACAGGAAAAAGAATAGGATTGAGGAAGAACATGATGGATTCGATTTTAAATATTAAAATTTTTACCAGAATACTTAACATGTACTTGATAAAAAAGGCATAAACATTTTAAAACCAGTCGCAAATGCTTGGGAAGCAAATGAATGCAGTCGTAGCCACTAAGTAATTTGGAAACAGTAACGACATGATTTGGATTTTTTCAGTCATTTTGGCAGCCTTGTGAATAAGTACGAATTTGGAAACAATTACAACATGATTTGGATTTAGTTGGACTTGTGATCAGTTTTACAAAAAGAAAAAAAAATCGTAACGTTATATGCGTTTCGTTTTATGCATTATATTTATTTTGCGGTACGTTATTTCGTTGGGTAGCGAAAATCCGAAAATCTACGTCCACGCCGTGCTACCGGGGTAACGCTAACAGAATTTGGTTGGTGTAGTTGAGAGGGGCAGAGTAAATACTGCTTATACTCAATGATTCTGCACCATGGCGAGTCATTGGCGCCATAAAACCAATGCAACTCAATCGTCCGTTCTCCATGTTAGGGGCGGCTTGGAGCGGGCATCTGTCTTGGATCAAGCGGCTCGCTATATAAATGTGTAGAAAGCGTCTGTTCTCCATGTTAGGGGCGGCTTTCAGCGGGCGTCTGTCTTGGATCAAGCGGCTCGCTATACAAACGTGTAAAAATGTTGTTTCTGGTGACCTTAAGATGCAGAACGAACCCATTCACGAAAATTTGGGTTGGGCGAAGGGCTAACACCCCATATCCGTAAAAAAATTATTGTCATGAATTCTGTACACAGGCCTCGGAATATCTCGGATTCATTATTGGAACGACCTCGGAAACTGTACCCGGACTACGATTTAAAAATGGGAACCTGGAACGTGCTAAGCCTTAGAAGACCAGGAGATCTCCTAAAACTCACCCAGCAAGTCGAGAGCTACACACTGGATATAGTGGCATTACAAGAACTAAGATGGCCAGGCAGTGGAATCCATGAAACAGCGAAAGGATACACTCTGTATTATTGCGGTCATCAAAACGGAGGAGAATTTGGAGTTGGCTTTCTTATACACCGTCGCGTGAATCAGCATGTTGTCGACTTCTGCCCAATTAATATGCGGTTATGCACACTGAGAATCCGCACGCAAAAATTCAATGTAACGATCGTCAATGTTCATGCACCTACTGAAGATAAAGCAGATGATATTAAAGACCTGTTCTTCCTAGAACTCAAGGAAGTCATCAATAACATCCCGCGGCACGATATAATCGTGGTAGGTGACTTTAATGCTCAAACCGGTAGGATTGCAGAACTTATAACACATATCGGCCCTAACAGTTTGCATCATACCAGCAACAATAACGGTTTTCGCGCAGCCGAGCTGTCTATGATGCATGATCTAGTAATTTCCAGCACTTTCTTCCCTCACAAGAGAATTCACAAGGCAACGTGGAAATCAAATGACGGAAGAACGGAAAATCAAATCGATCACGTCATGATCTCTAAGAGACACTCTACAAGTATAACTGACGTTCGATCATACAGAGGTGCTGATATGGACACCGATCATATGCTTGTCATCTTTAAGTACAAGTGCAAATTATCATCTACATTTAACAGACAAGCATAAAAGACCGTGCGCTGGAATGTCGAAGCATTTAAACATCCGGAAACGCTGAATAGATATCAGGAAATAATAACACAAAACATAGAAGAGCATGACATCTCTTCTGAGATGCCATTAAACATACAAGAAGAACGGCAAACGCTTCAATCAACCATTATAGCCGAAGCACAAACTACAATCGGAAAACGACCACCGAAATCACACAACGAATGGTTTGACGACGAGTACCGCCAATCCGTTGAAAATAAACAAAAACTGCGAGAAAAATGGTTAACAAGGAACACCCGAAGCTGCCAAGCTGATTATCTATGCGCCAGGAAAGCCTCAGCAGAACTTCTACGTAAAAAGAAACGCGAACACATGAAGAGCTGCATCGAAAACATCAACCAACATGCGGCCAACGGAAATTCAAAAGAGTGCTTTGCCAATGCACGGAATCTGACAAAAGATTTCCACCCAAGTGGAAGCTGCCATTAAAAAACTGAAAAATGGCAAATCACCAGGTTTCGATGGAATTCCCGCAGAACTTCTGAAAAATTGAGGAGCACTCTGGTCTCGCGTATATACGATCTGATTCTTGCAATCTGGGACCAAGAAGAACTACCTGCTGAATGGAAAACAGCTCTCATTGTTCCGCTACATAAGAAAGGTGACCGTCTAAAGTGTGAAAATTATCGTGGCATCGCACTGTTGAATACTGCATATAAAATACTAGCTAATGTTGTACTTGCTCGACTCGTTCGCCAAATCTATCATCGGTGACTATCAGTGTGGTTTTCGTCCCAACCGCTCAACCACAGATCAATGTTTTACATTAAGGATGATTCTGGAAAAATGTTGGGAGCACAACATCAGCATTCACCAGCTCTACGTTGATTTCAGGCAAGCATATGATAGTATCATCCGCGACAACCTCTGGTCCGCACTCATATGCCTTGGTATCCCAGAGAAACTTGTTTCTCTGTGCAAACTCACAACATCGGGATCAAATTGTAGAATAGTAATCGAAGGGTCAGTTTCTGATCCTTGCGATATAACATGAGGTGTTCGACAAGGTGACGCACTCGGGCCTGTACTGTTTAATTTGGCGCTGGAGTACGCGATAAGAAAAAGCCGAATTGAGACGCAGAACTGCATATATAACAAATCTAGTCAAGTTCTTGGCTACGCAGATGATATTGTGCTTCTCGGACATAGAACAAGCGATATTAAGGATAGTCTCTCTCAGCTTGATAGAAATGCTAAACGGCTTGGATTATGCATCAACACCAGCAAGACTAAAGTGTTAACAACATCTAAGAACATACCTCCCGGAAATCTTGATACTGGCGACTATGAAGTGGAACGCGTGGAAAACTTCAAATACCTCGGGTCTGTAATAACATCGTCAAATGCATTGCAGGCAGATATCAAAGCCCGTGTATCTGCCGCATACACAGTTTTCTACGCATACTCAAAGCTTCTGCGATCAAAACATCTTTCGCGGTCGTGTAAACTCACACTTTACAAAGCATTAATCCGACCTGTGCTTACATTTGGAAGTGAAAGCTGGACACTGACTTCCTCCGATTGTAGAATTCTATCAACATTCGAGAGAAATTTCATACGAACAATTTATGGTCCATGTAAAGTGTCTGAAAATTAGTATAGAATCCGAATGAATCATGAAATCAGACAGCTTCTTGGAGGCTGCGATGTAATCGGATTAATTACATCCAACCGGATTAGATGGTTTGGTCATGTAGAAAGGGCTCCATTGAAAAGAATAATAAAAAAAGCGTCCCAACAACAACCAGTTGGTGTTCGTCGAAGAGGAAGACCTAGACAACGCTGGCATGATGACATCATCCAAGACCTTCGTGATATAGGATGTCGAAACTGAGGTCAACTGGTCATGGAACGAGATGATTGGAAGCTGGTGGCACAGACGGCAAATTCCCTTCATGGGATGTAAACGCCAGAGAGAGAGAGAGAGAGGTACGTTATTTCGTTGTGGAACAGACAAATATTTTTTCTTTTTTAAGTGTTTCGGTTTGGATTCGAACTCGTAACCTCATCAGTGCCAGAATGAGCTCAAATCTATTCATTTCACTACCAATGCGATGATATTTTGAAGTTGAGACTTCATCATCACTCTATTTACTTAAGTTGAATTCTCAATTGTCATTAGACTCCTATTTTCCGGAAATATTTTAACATTATTTTTGGGATTAAATCTCTAGACAGCACTATTGTGTGAATTCATATGAGGTGTAATGTTTCTATATTATAGGCCACATTTTAAGTCACGTGTATAGTCATTATTGATTGCTTCCAATCAATGTGAAATCAATAAGCGACACTTGGTCAATTATTTCATATATTGGCTTGCATATTAGACAACATTTTGGTGAATTTTAATTATCCGGGATTTTTGTGAGCAATTAAACTCAAGGGAAGTAATTTGAATTTTTCAATTCAAAGGTATGGTTGGAAATATCTCGTAAAAAAACTCTGTTTTTCTTTTTTACTTGTTTTGGTTGGGATTCGAACTCGTAACCTCATCAGAGTGAGATCAAATCAAAAATTTTCAAAATGCTTAATATTTTGCCACAAATATCAAAAAAATTTTAGAACTACAAAATCTTTAGTTAAAGCATGCACATACATTTAAAAAGAGCAGATATGTTGAATTTTATATAATCGATATTTGCAAAATCGTTTAAAAAACGAAATAAAATATTTACGTTATAGTTACGTTTTACGTTATTGTCACCAGATGAATTTTTAAAACGATAAGAAAGTAGTTATTATTAACAACGCTACTTAAGTTCGTTATTTCATTTTTACGTTACGAGTAACGTTTTGCAAGACTGCTTGTGATGCAAAAACCCATTTCCACGCGTTTAGGCAGCATTTATGACATCGTTACATTACGTTGCTGTGTAACTATATCCAAATGCACTTTTTAATGAAAATTTCATTGTTTTAGAAAATAAAGAAAATAAATCGGCATCACTTTCGTCGAAGAAATTTGCCACTAAAATTTTCCACATTTTATAAATTATGTACCAAATTAACTCTGTTCTGTGCAACATTTTCTATGAATGATTTTTGTGAAAAATTATCTGACGCTAAGCGTGTGACCACTGCCCCTTGTTTAGATTCCAATTTATTTGGACTAAAAAGTGAAATAAAGTAATTTGTATTTCGAAATCAATCTCAACGTCAGTAGGAATTGAGCGCGTCTTTTATAAATTTGGCTTGGTACATAGGAAACTCCAATTCCAATTTTATACAGACTACTCGATTTTATTAATCAACTGTTTGAAATATGTACCTATGAAACCGACGGTTTTGAGTTTTTTTAAATGCAAATATATATTTTAAATTGAAATAAAAATATATTGCTTTCATATTCAAAATCTTGTTGTTTTCATTCTTTTGTTAAAGATTATACTGTTTCACCCAACCAATATTCTTATGAGGATGATATGAATATTGTAATTCGTAATTTATAATCGTCAAAAACTCTATTTCTTTATTTAATCAAATTTTTTGCATGCAGGTAATTCAGGACTCAGGTTAAACATAGGTCACAGATTTTTTATCATGATTAAAATTTCTGAAGTTTATATTAGCCAATAAAAACAAAAATGTCATTAGATTGAGCGATAAATTATTCTTTGGCATCTTGCATGGGACAAATATTTGAGAATATTCAAGAAATCTAGAGAAGCTTAAAAAAGATTCTTAACAATCGTCGCAAAATCTTGAGAATCTTACCGAATCTCTTGAGAATTTCAAAAAATCTTGAGTACATTTGGACATACAGAGTTTCTTCAGATAATCTAGGGAATCATGAGAATCTTGTAAATATGAAGAGAACCTTAGAAATCTTTAAAGAACCTTTAAATAATCTTACAATATTTAGGATACGTATTTTCTTTGTGATTTTCCACTCCAATTAGATATTTTAATTTAAAACAAAAAAAAACGAATCTCCGTAGTATAAAATGTATTAAATACAAAAAATGTGGTCTCAATTTCTGCGCCCTTCAAATAAAACGCCCTGGGCGAGTGCCTAGTTTGCCTACCCCTCGTCCTGGCTCTGGTTGGGAGTACCAACAAACCAATGAGTACCAACATCCAATGTACTCCAAAACTAATAAAATCATTTTCATGTTACTTGAAAGCTTTTACCAACGTTTCATGAAAATCGATCGGTAATTGTAGGCTACAGTAGTGATAAACACCTGGAAAAAAACTTTTTAACCGGAAGTGTCAAAGCGGAAGTAGGTATGCAGAAATATTGGAAACAGTACTAAAACTTTATATACCAAGTTTTCATAAGATCATAAGATGGGATTAGAAGTTATTAAAGATTTAAACTTAGAGGTGTTCGGGAGACCCCCCGCCATTTTGTCCAAATTTAAAATGAATTCAGATTTCCATTTTCAAGTGAACCTGAATCATTTGCCAAAGTTTCATCAAGATCCTGTACAAAAAGGTCTTGATTATATTGCATTTTTATACAGATGTATACGAGGAGCTGACCTATAATCCCCCATCCACCGATCAGCTGATCACTTTTTTTTTCAATTGTTATGGTGTAAACATGCATCATACAAATTTTGAAGCGGCATCAAATTACTTTTGGAATTCGTTTTTTTTACCAGTTTAAAAGCCTCCCACAACCACACCCCCACTACTTTAGCAGCTGACCGCCAGATTTATCATCAGCTGGAGTTAATTAATTAAAATAAATAAAAATCAGCCGGCATCAAATGACTTTTTCATTTGCAATGCTGCCTCCCGGTCTAATATCAATCTTGTCGGTTGTTGCTAAAATATTCGAAAAATAAATTAATTGAATATTGTAAGCTTCTCAAGTTGTCAAACACTATATACATATAAGTAGTTTAAAGTGTCTTGATTCTATACAGTATAGAGCTGTTAAATTGATCGGCGATTCAAATTTTACTAATGAGCTTGATTCCTTCTATGTCAACGATTTGATGGTATTTTACAAATACATTATGGATGAACGGGGATCTGCCTGGATCAAATCGATTGGGTCTAAGTCTGCAAACTTCGCACGTTACAACAAAGTATCAATAACAGCCCGTATTTTACGGTTTTTAACAGAGTCTGGCATCTCTGGAATGTCTTACCGGCGTCAGTCTGCAATGATAATTTTTATCCTCAAAACATTAAAGTTAGTGTTCAAAAAACGATCAAAGACAATTGATCAATACTCAAAAACCTTAGTTCCCTAATTAGCATCGTATCGTGTGATATTCAGAAACGTTAATCTTTATTTTATTATGGTTAACACAATATAAAATATCTAAGTTTAAATTTAAAAAAATGCTGAAAAGTTATCGGTTAAGGGGGGAGTCTGGACCCGAATAGAGTGGCCAAATTGTGGAACTCAATACCCTCCTCTGTATTTTCCGATGAATTTTCCCCTCAGGTATTTAAAGAATATGTCCATCGTCATTTAAAACAATTAGTATAATCCCTATACCCTCATTCCTTCCATTTTCCTCATCTCCTTCCTTTATAGTCGACGTGGTATCTTCGGATATTCAAAGAGTCTGAATAATAAATATTTCAAATTTAGTGTGCTAAACATGTCTAACTTATTAGTAAAAAAAAAAAGCTTTAAACTACTTTAAACACTACTACCCCATTCTGATTAAATTTTATCTTATTTTTTTTAGTCTTAAGTATTAACGACATCTTGTGTATTAGCCATCATCCTCAAACTAATTAAAGTATTTTCCTCTATGTAATTTTAAATGTCTAAACGAAAGCAGTAAAATTGTATAATTTAATTAGTTTTGAAAAAAAACACAAAATAACTCAGTGGGACAGATACAACTCACAGATTGCTTATGCGTCCCATACAAGGTTGTACAACTGGTCCAGTAATGGTCCATTACTGGCTGCCAGTAATGCAACAATGGGCGAGTACTGGCAACCACGACTGGGCCATTAACATAATTTTACTGGATGATAACTTCGGACAATAAATGGTTGCCATTCTTGGGCCAAATACTGGCAACCATGACTGGGCCGTTAAAAAAATATACATTATTATCATATGTAAATATAAATAAATTAAATACAAACTAATTTAAAATAAAATAAAAATGACGGAAAAAATTCAAAACTCCCCATACAACTGGTTCAGATGCAAGAATGGCTGAGTAATGGCAAACACCGCCCTGACTCCGCCAGTACTCCGCCATTAAAAAAAATATAAAATAATATTTTTTATACATAAATTTAAATAAATAATTTACAAAATAATTAAAATAAATTAAAACATATACCAACCTTTTCTTTATTACCATAGTCTTTAAACCGACAAACTCGATAACTAAACTATATGTGAAATTTTTCAAACTATGTATTTCTAAAAGGGATAATACTCTAGTGAAATTTAAAAAAATGACATAGATCGGCAAATTCATGGCTACAGTACTGGCCCAATAACAATAGCCAAGTAATATTTACCATTCATGGGCCATTGCTTGGCCATTCAACGGTAACAATATACTGGCTATTTTCTGTAAACCATAGATCGGCCGATGATCGGTTCTAGTATTGGCCCAGTAACAATAGCCAAGTACTGTTAACCATTAATGCACCAGTGCTTGGCCGCATGTCAATGTCTGGCAAAACCTACTTGGGGTTACGCAATTCAAATAACGTCACTGTCAAAGAGTCACCTCATTTTCTCATTCTTACATACCACATAGTAAATTACGGTAAAGATTGCCAGTTTCTTCTTATGAAATAGGATTAATTCATAATAGAGTACAAAAAAGTCTATTTGAGACAGCGAAGGAGATATAATTTACGGTGCTAAAGAAACAGATAATCCCCCAAAGGCGAGTTACGTTCCACACTAAAGACGTTCTAATAGTTTAGCGTAGTCTATTACACCACAACCTTATGTTTGTTCCTGAGACTTGTAAAGGCCTCATCGATCAACGAAAATGTTCCAGGATGAAAAATATTAAGGGCTGAAATCTCAAGGCTTTGAGATTTCAAAACTTCGGTCTGTGTTAAAGGTTTTTATATAGTTTTCGACAAAAGGCTTTTATAAGGACTTTGTTTTCAATTTTGGGAAGCGATGTATATTAAACATAAAATTCTTTTAAAAGTACAAGTAAAAGTACAAGGACAACTTTTTCTAAATTCTAAAAATATTCCAAAAATGATAATAAAATCAAAACTTGAAACTTTTTAAAAATTTTAAAATTGAAACGATGAAAACAAATATATGTTCCTATAAGTTGGGAGTAGTTGCAACTGGATAGAACCATATCCATCACCAGTTTCATGTTCAATTACATTTCATGTCATCCAGATAATTACTTTTATGTTTTATATGATTCTAATCGAAAATGTTGCCCATAAAATGTTTCTCAACAAAATTGGGAAACAAAATATATGATTCATTCTTTTGACACACTTAACCACTTTTTTAACATACTTATAAAACAATAATCAAACTCCTTGGCCTCATAATATACAGATGCCGAGTAACAAGATTTCTCTAGATTAAAATTGTTACTACTCATTTTCACTGAAAATAAACGTTTTTTAAGCCAAAATTTGAAAATTTACTTTTTTTGACACACTTAATGATTTTTTGGCGCACTTCCGTTACAGTTGATTTAATACAGTTATACAGTTTAATTTTTAAATAGCTTCCGTAGTTTTCTCGTTTTTAGGTTGTGACGGACAGACGGACGTTTTTTTTGTTTTGTTCACAAAAAAACAAACAACATTAGTTCCATCAGAAAGATTATTTACCGGAAAGACGTTGTTACAGATAAAAGATCCTCAGCATTTAAATGAACTCTTATTCTTGCATTCGCTTGGGGATGGTTTTTTATTTTAGTTCAACTGTTCAATTTTTGCGAAATTCTTTAAAATTTTGTTAACTATTTTTTTATTAATTCTAATGAATCTATTTCTTTTTTAATGAAATCGTCGAGAAATTCCAAAAACAGTGAGAGTAAGATTTTCACTTTTGGCTCGAGATTGTAATACTTAGGTCTTTCAGACCAAAGTTAATCTATAAAAAAGAACAATTGGTTTAAGTTAATATTTAGTTATTATCAAAATTTAAAATTTCCAACCATACTGGTGCGAAAAAGTTTAACCAAATTTAACATTGTTCGATAAAAAGATGTTGTGTTGTGAGTAGATTATGACTTTAGTATTTAACACATTATGAATGAGCATTATTCCAAAGAGCTCTAAGCAATATTAAACGAATACTCCAATGATTCTAGTCCCAGCAGTGCTGTAACAATGCGCCACCCATTCACGGTTCATATAACAAAATTTAGAACGTGGTTTTTTTCAATCGAGTTTCTTTTGGAATTCCTTGACACAGTGAGTGTTTCCGAATAAATAATCCTACATTTTTTAAAGTCAAATTTAATAATTTCTCCGAAAACATAACCCATTAAGCTAAATACTTTAAATATTTACTTTTTTTACCATCTACTCATATAAAGCGAAATGTTTATCATCTTCCTCATCCTGATCGACAAAAATTTGTTTTCTTTTAGTAAACAAATGACTAAAAAGCAGTTTACGATAGGTCATGTCCACAAGTAAATGTAACCAGGTAAACTAATTTTTTCTGTGATTCCTGGGCCACCACTTCTGAATTATAGGAACAGTTGGAAAATATCCGAAAGTTAAAGATTAAATGTTGCTTCTGTTACAAAAGTTCTAATTCATGAACATAAATGTTAACGCCAAGTGAATCCACTCCTTCAGTCACGGATGACTGATAGTTACAGCTGGAAAATGTTAGCTTGTTGCAGGCCAAATGTCATTTTCTCCAAAACACAAAAATGAATTTTAAAAAGAAGGGTTTACGTTAAATGGAGGATTTTCTGAAAAGTTTTCTGGAATAATTGGAACGGTTGGGTTGGAAAATATCAAGCTGGTGCATATAAAATGTCGTTTTTTTCTTAGAAGTTATAATTAAACGTTTAGACTTTTAGAAGTTGCTATTTAGACTTAATGGAAAGGTTTTTTAAAAATTTCTTTGGACTAATAGGAGCAATTGAGTTGGAAAATATGAGCTCCTGTCAGTTGTAATTATTGAAAACAATAATTTACCTAAACGAAGAAGGTTTCTAGACTATATTAGTTATTTATAGATAATAGATCTTTTGCTTTTGAAAAGTTGAAATTATTGAACCCTGAACGAAGAGGTTTTTAAGTGGTTTGCTGAGTGTATCGTCGTTTTACTAAATTATGTTAATTAATGATCTGTTTTGTTGATGTTTTGTGATATTTTTGTAATAAATTTGTTGAACAGAGATAAAATAGTTTAAGCGGTAGGATATCCGCTAAAAATAGGTAGATTTCCGGATCAGACAGTTTTGTATACAAGTAGAAGTCAGATTAGTTTAAATAAAAATAAAATAATTACAAACAGAATTATCAATCGGACTTTAAAAATAAAATTAATTATGAACAAACCCACAACTATGTAATTTTGGAACGTCTTTTTCATTGACTTAAAATCAAATAACTATCAGAAATATCATTTTAATGTTAGTTACTTTTGAATTTAAGAAAAAATATTTTTTGTGTTCATTTGCAATTATTTACAATCTGTTCACTTAGTTTTTGTTGTAGGAAAATATTTTTGGTGTGGGCCAGAAAATGCGGAATCACATCGTTGATTGCAGATAGGTAAAGAGCCCCTTATTTCAGATGTCTGGTTTTTCAAAAAATAATACAAATATGTTCAACTATTTAATATTTATAAATTTTGTTTCAATATTTGGCCTCGTTATAACGGTTTGATTTATTTAGTTTTTGAGCCTTCTTAACCTGAACCTTAATATATCCAATTGTCCAAGAGATCATTTGCAGCAAAACACCCAGAAAATTTTTTTGGCATAAAACGAAAAATGCAACCGGAGTGCCGCTAATTTCCGGCGCTTTGTGTGGTGCAAATTCAGGCGATTTTATTCATAAAAACCAATCTTGGAAGAATTGAAAATCTAGGGCATATAAGTCTTTATTTATTAATTGGTACATATCACTAAATGTGGAACATAATTCTACTTAAACGGAACTTCATGTAGTAGACAAGAAAAAATTACACAGTAAAAAGCAAATTTGTATTATTATGGAATCATCTAATCATTTTCTATTTTTGGTGCAGTTAATAAATTAAGGATTTACAAACGTTTCTTCTAAAAGGATAGCTATTTATGGTATAATACAGACAGTGTTTGATGTTTAATTGCATTTGCAACCATCTTATTGTAACATTCAGCGCGATTCATTGTAGTTGGAACAGAATTTAGGTTGTTGAAACTTTGTGAACGGCAGCCATTATTATGTTTTAGGTATTATAATTATCGGATTTAAATGCTAAAAAAAAAAATTGCGACGCTGATGAATAGGCTGATTTCACCACAGCTCTGGAAACATAATGTTCTGGATATACAATGAGCTAATATCCATCAAATACTTTAATTAAAAACTAACCACTGTTATAGACTTCATAGTTTTAATTATAAAAATATTAAAGAAACCAGTAGTTACCCAACAAACATAAATTCTGTTGTACGAGCAAAAGTAAAAAAAATTTTATCGGAAGTGACAAACCGGAAGCTAGGAAGCTAGGACCGTACTAAATGTTTATGTACCAAGATTCATCCAATTAGATTACCAGGTACAGAAGTTGTTGAGCTTCCAAAATAACAGGAGGTTCTCGGGGGACCCCCTACCACTTTGTTCATTATCACTAAAAAAACTAAACAGTTCCTTGCCATACATATTTGCATCATTTGCTAAGTGTCATCAAAATTACTTAACGAACGAATGTTGTATGCTGCCAACAAACATTGAAACAATAAACAGGTGTTCGGGCCCCCCCCCCACTTATCCCAATATTGTCCAAAACCTAATCAATTCTTTGTCATTTAAATCTCCATCTTTTTCAAAGTGTCATTAGAATTGATTAATGAATAAAGTCTGCAAGCTCCCAACAAACTTTACAAAGTGTGAAAAGTCAGCAGTTGTATGGTAGACCCCCGTCACTTTAATCAATGCGTTCCAAAAGATGATAATTATCTTTTAAAACTAATTAAAACCTTTTCCATAAGTTTCATCATAATCACTTCATAATTGTAGGCTGTAGTGTACATGAAGACTCTGAAAAAACTTCCAAAAATTAAAAAAAAAAATTTTTACCGGAAGTAATAAATCGGAATTTGGGATGTAAAACTGTTGTGAACCATACTAAATGCTTATGTACCAAGTTTCATCCAATTTGATTATCAGGTACAGATGTTATTGAGCTTTCAAAAAAACAAGTATTTGGGACACCCCCCACCACTTTGCTCACTATCGCTCAAAAACTAATCAGTTCCTTGCCATACGTGTTTGAATCTTTTTCCAAAGTGTTATCGAAATTCGTTCACGAACGAATGCTGTGTGCTCCCAACAAACATTGAAAAAATGGTGACACAGTAAACAGGTGTTCGGGAGGCCCCACACCACTTATCTCAAGATTGTCCAAAAACTAAAACTAATCAGTTCTTTGCCATTTAAGTCTCCATCTTTTTTCAAAGTTTCATTAAAATTGATTAATGAATGGTGTCTGTATGCTCCCAACAAACTTAAAAAACAATGTGTGAAAATTCAGCATTTGTATGGTAGACCCCCCACCACTTTGATCAATGTGTCTCAAAAGATGATACCTATCTTCTCACACTAATTGAAACTCTTTTCATAAGTTTCATCATAATCACTTCATTATTGTAGGCTGTAGTGTGCATAAAGGAACTGAAAAAACTTCAAAAAACATGTTTACCGGAAGTGAAAAACCGGAAGTTGTGATGCAGAACTATTGTGAACCGTACTAAATACTCATGTACCAAGTTTCATCCAATTCAATTATCAGGTACAGATGTTATAGAGCTTTCAAAAAAACCGGCGCTCCAGGGACCCCACACCATTTTGTCCACTATCGCTCAAAAACTAATCAGTGCCTTGCCATACGTGTTTGAATCTTTTTCCAAAGTGTCATCAAAATTCATTAACGAATGAATGTTTTATGCTCCCAACAACCACAGAAACATTGTGGAAAAACCCACCTGTTGTATGGTGGACCCCCAAACCCTTCATCCAATGTACTCCAAAAGCTGATAAAATCTTTCTCATGTTACTTGAAAGCTTTTACCGACGTTTCATGAAAATCGATCAGTAATTGTAGACTACATTAGGGATAAACACGTGGAAAAAAACTTTTTAACCGGAAGTCACAAACCGGAAGTTGATATGCAGAAATATTGTTAAGTGTATTAAAACCTTAAATACTAAGTTTCAATAAGATCATAGTCCGGGATTAGAAGTTATTCAAGATTTAAACTTAGAGGTGTCCAAATTTGAAATGAATCCAGATCTTCCATTTTCAAGTGAACCTGTATCATTTGCCAAAGTTTCATCAAGATCCTATGCAGAAAGTACACCTACCCAACCACCCACCCACCCACGCACACGCAGACGTCCACCAAAATTTTTATTGGCTATTTAGATAGAGGATGGTGTAAAACAAAAGAAAAAACAAAATTTGGTGTATGTTAGATTTTTTTTTTCACGATAGAAATTTAAAATTGTGGTGAAGTAATAGATTAAAAATTTGAAACTTGTGGTTGAAAATCGATAAAGCGTTTTTATTTTTGTACCATGGATGCCAGTGATAAAGTTTACTGATGCAACAGCTACAAATAGTTATCCTAAAATCCAAAAGATTAAGAATAGAAAACCTGTAAATATTTAATAAATATTGGTCATCTTTATATTACGTTAACACTCAGAATCGGTAGTTAATCTTAAATAACACAAGAGTTTAACTTCTACTTTTGTGCAAAATATCGGCATTTAAATCTTGTTTTGAAAAGTCTATGCTTCTCTCCTAATAATCGGATGTTGTTTGAAAAAAGATACACGGCAGTTTTAAGAATTACACAATGTTGTTCACATTTGAAAAACTTACGACATTTAACAGCTGTAGAAAATCTACACTGAGAAAATTAATGTGGTTACCCCAAACATATTCTGCTGGTAACATGTACATGTTTAGAAAATGACAAACATGTAACATGTTTACTTGAACCATTGTAATTGTGTTTACTATAAACATAATATGATCAAATAAAACATAATCAGTAACCATACTATTTTGACGTCAATCATGTTATTTTAACATAATATGTTTAGTGTTAATATATTATGCTTACCGCAACTATACTTTAGAAACATTATAAGGTTCTATCAAACATATTATTTAAAAAAATTATATTGAGCGCAAGCATATTATAAGTGCGGAATAACTATACTCTTCTTATTTTTATTATTTTTATTTCTTCTTATTTCTTTCTATTTCTTCTATTTTTAACCGACTTCAAAAAAGAAGGAGGTTCTGTGTTGCATTGTGGGTTTTTTTTATGTATGCAATTTCTCAAAAACGGCTCGTTCGATTTGGATAATTTAAATTGTATTCTATTTGGGTTTATGCCGAGAGGGTCCCATAATTTTTTTTATGATGTGAAAAATACCGTTATTCATAAAATTGGAAAAAACCATATTTTTTATGCATTTTCGTTGATTTAGTCAAAACATATTATTCTGTTTGGGTGTTGTGGGCAGTATTATATTGCTTTACTTGTCGAAGTTATCGTAAATAATTTTCTATGACGGGAAATATGTATACCGTTTGTGCAAAAAATCGCAAAACCATAATTAATAGATTGTCACTGATGAAAGTTTTTCCAGCATTTGAAGTTATTACTTTTAGAACGCTTTCTAGCCTACATTTGCTTTATGACTACACTAAAAATAAAAAACTTTTAAAAAATAATAGAACCGACTACAGAAAAAACAAAAGAGGCACAAAAAAGTGAAAAATAACTCAATTGTTGCTTTTAGAAACAAAAATACTTTACATTTTGATTAATTTAATTTAATTAGACCTTACTTTAGACAAAAAAATTACGCTATTATACAAAGTTATTATATTAAAATAGTTACTTTTTATTATAATTATTATAGTTGTTATAATAGTTATTATATTTTAAAAGTTATTTGTAGTACAAAACTGTTCGAAGTCGGTGCCACATTGACGAAAAACCGACTAATATGTCTCGGGCTTGGCACCCATTTCCAACAGTTTTGTACTACAAATAACTTTTAAAATATAATAACTATTATAACAACTATAATAATTATAATCAAAGGAACTATTTTAATATAGTAACTTTTTTGTCTATAGTAAGGCGTAATTTTTTTGTCTATAGTAAGTATAATTAAATTAAATCAATCAAAATGTAACGTATTTTTGTTTCTAAAAGCAACAATTGAGTTATTTTTCACTTTTTTGTGCCTCTTTTGTTTTTTCTGAAGTTTTTATTTTAATTTAGTCTTATTATTTTTACACAAAAATTAAGAAATTGTTTTTTATTTTATGTAAATAGATATATTTAAATGCAATCATTTTTTTGTTTTAATTAAATTCACTGGCTTAAATTCACATTTCCCAATAACGATAAAAAATAACACACGAAAAAAAGTACTAAACTCAACGAACGTACGAAACTAAATGAACGGAGCAAGTTGTTTAGATCTCTTCTAAACAATTCCAAACATGTTATGTTTGGCTAAGAGTACATTTACATGTATACATATTCGCTTTTCAAACATTATATTTTTGTGTCCATTATATTTATGGTCGTAACAAAAATAACATATTTGGAAATCTTATTCAAACATAATATATTTGATTAAGAATACTAAACATAATATGTTTGATTATGAATACTAAACATAATATGTTAGAATTCAAACATAATATGTTAGAATTCAACGTTAAAATGTTATTTTCTATGTTTAAATTCAAAAATGGTATTCAAAATAAATTCTGAATAATATAATAATAATGGCAAACAAATGCATATACATATGTCCTTCCATGAAATGTCATTTAATATGTTATCTTTTATACGGTTAGATAATAAATTGATATAAGTTCAAATAAAAGTTATATTTTTCAATTTTAAATATGTATCTGAAAAAATTAAAGAACCAAAAATTTCATTTATATTTAAATATATTTTATTATTTGCATAGCAATCATATTGAACATAATCATGTTTAAATAGAACTTTAAGGACAACATATGTTATTTGGCATCATACTATAGTTAATTTTACTATAGCAATATAAGGAATGTTTGTAACAATAATAATTAGTTTTGTTCGAAACCAAATTTGTTTACAATTATATGTTTCTAAGAATCATAATTCTAGTAACCATAATTTAGGTAGATTTTTAAACATGCCATATTTTTGACAAATTTAATATAGTTAAAATAAACATATTATTGTAATATATTTAAACTATTATGTTTAAAAATTAAAATTTAACCATATTAAGGTTTACTGAAACATGTATATATTGGTCGCAAACATGTCCAAACATGTTTTTTTTCTCAGTGTAAAGATCATTGTTTTCCGGGGTTTATTGCTCAACACAACAAAACAGCTCTTTTTCTGCAATCTTATTCTTTACTTCTTTAGTTAATTTAGTATTAAAAATTTTAATGCTCATGCAGGAACGATTGTAGGTAATTTCTTTTAACGACACAAATATGCTAAGTCTAAAATAAAAAGTACAGGGGAGATAGCATCACCTTGTCTTAAGCCAAGGCCGACTTTTAAAATTACCTATACTCATACACAGCATCATTGTGAGTTCTGTTCTTTCATTGAAATTAAAGCAGATTGTAGTGTCTCTCATTTAAGAGAGCCGTATGTCTGCCTAAAGTCTCAAACAAACCCTGAGAGATACGTATTTAAAAATTTCAACACTTTTTTAAAATCATCAACAATCATTAAATCATTTTCATAGATCATTGGGTCTCACCGAATAGAAATACAGGAATCAAATTTATTCATGCCAGTAACAGCACGTTTATTTTCAAGCATTCTGGATGTTCGATCATTTAGAGATGCATATATTGAAAGTGATTAGTTTCCTGTATGTACTTCTCAAACCCAGACATTCAAAATTCAACCAACGAAAATGTTAAACATCTGATCGTTTGCTGAAACTAAAAAAAGTTATAAAAACCATATTGCCAAAACATTAGAGCACTCACTAGCTATCTTAAAAGACGTTTATGCGTCTTGATGTTTACTCAAAGGAGCTGTTTTAAACGTGACTGTAGAAATACTTGGACGACTAGAAAACCTCTTCCAAAAATCCATGGACGACTCAAGGACGAAACACCATATCTACGTAAAAGAACAAGAAACTGGGGAAATAAGAAAATATAAAGTTATGTAAATGATTGAATAGAACGGTAGAACTTCACTAAGAAACATCAATCGCGTAACTTTTTTCAACAGATTAGAACCTTAAAAAAATGATACCAAACTATATCACATGCTATTCAAATTAAAGGAATGCACGATGAATAACCCTGAATAACTCTAAAAAGGTAACCTACCTACTAGATCTAAAAAGTATTTTAGATACTTGGACAACTATAGTTTTGAGAGGTTTCTTAATATAAGTAACCAGCAGACGATCAAAGCTGATTTGTGATTCAAAGTTACATGTAGACGAACCCATAAAAAATTCATTCGATTCAGCGCTGTCAAGAATAAAACCAAACATAAAGCACTTGGTATCGACCACATAACATCCGAAACGGTTTTAAATAATTCTATATCTTCTAGATTAAAACTAGTTCAAATGATATGTAGGGCTAAAACCGTGCTACAGGAAACAGAAATCCAGCTATGCTATTTTTATGTGCTGGATATAGTTCATGCTTTTAACCGCATAATAACGACCGCATTACTATGGGCCGCAGGGGTATCAATATGGGCTACAGATCTTTATATACTTCCAAAAACAGCTTGGTGCATCAATGTTACTTTGCTGCTTAAGTTTGTTTTACTTCTTAAGGAAACTTAATTTATTCAAACTTAATCCTATCCTATCCTAGAAATAATTGCAATTTTTTCAATTCAAAGGTATGGTTTGAAGTTTCTCAGAAAAAACTCCACTTCACATTTTTCGTCTTTCGGGTGAATTTAAACCTTCCTCGTCAGTGCCCGGCTCAAATTCTTGAGCAGAAACGCTATCGATTACACCGTTGAGGCGATGACAATTTCGAAGTTTAACTTCTTCATCACTTATTTATTTTTACTTAAGTTGAATTTTTCCACTGTCATTAGACTCCATATTATGGAAATGTTTTTACATTATATGGGATTTTTTGCATAAAATTTCTGGACAATACTTTTAGTGAATTCATAGAATGGGGAACATTTCTATTCTAATTTACATCCTAAGTCACGATTGTATAGTCATTATTGATTGTTTCCAATCAATTTGAAATCAATGGCTGACACTTTGTCAGTTTGTAGTCTTACTCTTATATGTATTAACATTAGACTACATTAAGGGAATTTAAATTTATTTGGGATTTTTGAGATCAATTAAACTCAAGCAAGTAAAGAAGTGATTGGAATTTTTTCAATTCAAAGGTATGGTTTGAAGTTTCTCAGAAAAAAACTCAACTTCACATTTTTCGTTTTTTGAATGAATTCGAACTTTCCTCGGTTGGTATATGTTGGTTGGTATATGTTTTAATTTTTTTTTCATTTCTATTTTATTTTAATTATTTTGTAAATAATTTATTTAAATTTACATATGCAAATATTATTTTATATTTTTTTTAATTGCCGAGTAATGGCAGTCATGTTTACCAGTAATCGGCCATTCTTGCAACTGAAGCAGTTGTATGGGGAGTTTTGAATTTTTTCCGTCATTTTTATTTTATTTTAAATTACTTTTTATTGAATTTATTCAAATTTGCATATGATAATATTTTATATTTTTTTTTAACGGCCAATGGTTGCCAGTATTTGGCCATTACTACAATACTGGTCATCATTATTGGGCCGTTACTAGGAGAACTGTACAACCTTGTATGGGCCATTGCTGTTGTTTTTTCTCGGCCCATGAATCATCCAGTAAAATTATGTTCATGACCCAGTCGTGGTTGCCAGTACTCGCCCATTGCTGCATTACTGGCTGCCAGTAATGGACCATTACTGGACCAGTTGTACAACCTTGTATGGGCAAATATGCCTAGCAATATGTAAAAAAAAAATCACCCATTCATTTTCTTTGGTACTTTTTTTAAAGTTTACAACGAACACCCCTTTTTCTTTCTATGGTAACAATAGTTTGTTTGTGAACTATAATCTTATTTCCTAATTCAACCTCACATGGCCATAAACATTTTATTAGATATTGAGTAATGCATTGGTTTGACCTAATCTGAGTCTTCTAACTAGCATATTACTCAGAAAGTATTGCGAGCAGTTTTTGAGTCTTGTATTAACGGAATAGAATGCCCGTGGCTATCTTGCCCAGAGTTCTTAATAAGACTATTGCGATTATAAAAAACAAATATTGACATATTACATCCGTCATTTTAGTTTTCGATTTTTAATTCTCTGTTAATATTTCCTTCAATCTTTTTTACCAATAAATTTTTTTTCCTTTAACGACTTTAACAACCCCTAATTTGTATGGTTGAACGCTTTTTATGAAAGGAAACCAAAAAAAATGTGTGAATATAAAAAAAAATAAAATAAATAGGCGTTACCCCTTAAACATTTGTGTATGTGCTTAGTAACAATAACAAAAAACACTCATGTAAAAAAACTACTCAATTCTTTTACTTAATTTCAATAACAATAGTATTTAGGTAAAGAAAAATTTGACTTAATGTTTTGGTTTTAAGGCCCGAAAAACTGGCTAAACCATCCACTCAAGGCTCAAGCCAAATTATACGAATATTAAATAGTTATAATTTGTAGATAATATTTGTTGAGTTTATTTTGTATTTATTTAATGTGTGATTTTGTTTATAGTTTAGTTATGATTTCGTTATATTATTTTCATTTATTTTTTGGGGAAATTTTATAGGAGTTACAGCTGCATCTTGGTGTTTTGCAGCAGCATGCGGCATTAATTGGAGGTCCAAATGCTACTTCATGTCCAATTTGCCATAAATTGTTTTTGGGAGGTGATGCATTAATGGAACATATGAAACATGCGCATAAAGATCCTAATTCAACAGCTGGAACATGTAAGATAGAAGATTGAAATTTAAAAAAAAAATTATAAATCTTTTTATAATCTTTTCCAGCAAACCATCCATGTCCGGTTTGTGGAAAACACTATGTAAATGAAGGATCATTACGAAAACATTTAACATGCCATCCCGAAACACAACAACTTACAACCAATTTACGAATGTGGCCATGTTCTGTTTGTCAAGCAGTTTTCACACATGAAGGAGGTTTGTGAACCAAAATTTATCATGATTTTGTGATTTAATATTTTTAAACATAAATTTAGGTTTACTGACACATATGGAACATATGCGAATGGACCCAAAACATCAATTTGCTGCACAATATGTATTGTCCCGAGCAGCGGCTGAGCGCCGGGAACGCGATACGTTATTAGCAGCAGCGGCTGCTGTTTCTGCATCTGGAAGCAATTTACTAGAAATTGGAAGCGGTGGACAAAACTCATTATGCGCCTCACCTTCGGCTCATTCAGATAGTTCATCAGGTAACGGGCGATTAAGCTCAAACACGTCAGATCCTGGTGGAAATCTGTTGAACAATAGCAACACCAATAACAATAATAATAACAATAGCAATAATTTAAATAACAACAATAATACATCAAACAATAACAACAATAATTGTAACAGTAAGTTAAACGAAATTTTACGTTCTGGTAATTCGAATCATTTGCATCAACAATATAGTGTTGAAGAAATGCATGCGAATCGTATGGCAACTGTAATGGCAGCCGCAGCTGGAATGGTTAGTGGTCAACCAAATGGACAGATAACAGTTGGAACAGGTTCACCAAATATAGATGTATCAGATCAAACATCAGCGGTTCAAGCAGCTGTTGTAAATTTAGCAGCTGCTATGAGAATGGGACAACAAAATAATGCAGCATCGCCAAATAGTAGCAACAATAATAACAATAATAATAACACAATAAATTCGACAAACAGTCATAACAATCGGAATAATCAGAGTACGAACCCTGGATCAAATTCTCCTCAACCAATGAATACAAGTGATACGATTACAACAACAACTGCTGCAACACAAGCAGCAATGAATGCAGCAATGCGTGCAACAATGGCTGATACAATGATGAGATCATCGTTATCTGTTGAGCTAACAAATTTAACAACTCATAATCAAACCAATAATAATCCTAATGCAAATAATAATACAAATCATCATCATCAAAACCAGCTAGTACATCAACCACACGCTTCGCCTGAAGCAACATTACGAATGCATCAACAAGCAGAGGCCATATTGCGATCGCAAGCTCTACGTTTAGCTGTATCACAGGCAGCAGCCAATGCACAAGCAAGTAATAATTCATCTGGTAATAATCAAAATAATGGTAATAGTAATGGAAATTCATCAAATCATAATCCTAACAATACAACAAATAATAGTTCAAATCCAACAACAAATGGAAATACTAATCTTAATACTAATGGTGGTGCTCCTGGTAGTAATACTGGTAGTTATAGTTTTAATAGTAGTTTAAATAATAATAGTTACAATCATTTTAACCAACAAATCCCACACCAAAAATAAATTTTGATTGTTCGTTTTTTTATGTGTATATATATGTATATATATATATATATATATATATATATATATATATATATATATATATATATATATACACATATATATATATAAGCAGCAGTTATAGCTAATTTTTTCAGCCAAAATCAAAATTTTAATTTTTTGTTCTGTGCAATAAAATTATAATTTAACGTAAAAAGAACTAGTCCATTTATTTTTAAGAATTCGAAATGATTAAAAAAACAAAGTCTGTGATTATTTTTTAAGTTTAATTTTTAAAACAAAATATATTATTTGAATTTTTTTTATATATTATTTCTATATTTTATAATTAATTTCTATACAAAAAACGAATATTAAAATTTAATTAGCAAAAACAAGAAAAATATAAAAACAAACAAAAACTTATATTAATCGAAAGTTTATAAGAAAAATTTTAAATTTATATAAAAAGAATAAATATTTGAAAATGGTACAAAATAACTATAGTAAAAAGTATATATAAACATTATTGAAAAAAAATATTAAAAATAATATAAGTAAATTTAGAAATTAAACGATAAAATTCTTTATCTGAAAAATTGACTCTTTCGAATGTATTATTTTTTTAATGTAAATAAATTTTAAATGAGTTAATTAGTTGTAATTAGTAATTAAAAAGCCCATCTGAAACAGAAACTTATAAGAACGAGGAATAAAATTTCTCCTACTTAATCTAGTACGATTTAACAGACTACCCTAAGACTTTAAATTTCACAGGTTAATCACATATTTGCGGTATTCCAAATGAAAAAATAGCTTCCACTAATTGCTTAAACAACTGATTGATTATACAACTCAACTCAATCTAAATTTATGCACCACAAACAAAAATAACTAAATAAATAAAATTGTTTGAGCGCAATGCACTCTGCAATTGTTATAAAGATCAATCTCAAGCCAAACCGAGGAGAAAAGTAGGGTAAGCGAGCGGTTATAACAACGTGGTTTTTCAAACGAGTCCGTTTTTATAAAAGCTGTTGAAAACTCCAGTTAACGTACATAAAAAAAATTAAATTTTTACAGCACCACTTAAATTTTTAATTTTACTTTACCATGCATAATGACATTATAGGCATAGGCAGAATAAGAATATCATCAATATTTTTATTTTTGTATGTTTTGAGAAGTGGAGCGATAGATTTAGCGTTTTTGAAAGAAAAACAAACCTCATTGCCGAAAACAAACAGCAATTTAAAAATCAATCTAGAGAGTGACGGTTTGAGTATGAAATTTTCCGCATTCAAAGGTTTCACTGCATTTGCTTTACATATGGATATTTTTTTAAATACAATCGATTTCGGAAGCTCTTTGATTCTAAAGGCTGAATTATCTTAAACTTATTTTATCTATTCTACTAAATAAACTAATCTAGTGAAAATTTAACCAATGGTTTAATTTGATGTTTCTTGAAACGTTCAACTTCAATATATACAAATAAAACAACTTGTTGAAGTTTTTGGATTTTAATGAAACCTTGATGCACATCACATTGCTGTCCGTCAATCCAAAACTTTGAATTAGATAACTGAACCTTTTAATTTGTAAAAAACTGACTTTAATGATTTGATTTCCGCTCCGTTTACTGATTATCTGTTTCAGAGGGGTTTCACTGTATATATATACATAAATTTATATATATATATATATATATATATATATATATATATATATATATATATATATATATATATATATATATATATATATATATATATATACATATATATATATATATATATATATATATATATATATATATATATATATATATATATATATATATATATATATATATATATATATATATATATATATATGTATATATATATATGTATATATATATATATATATATATATATATATATATATATATATATATATATATATATATATATATATATATATATATATTATATATATACGCGTTAAAAATAATACTAAATGATTGAATGATTGATCCGACAAATTTAATTTATATGTAAATATATATGAGTATATGTAATTATACTTACTACTCGTTATTGTATGTTCTTTATTTTATTGACATAAAAATTTAAATAAATTGCAATTAACAACATTTATTTTTAGGTTATTATTTATTTTTTCAGTCTTTTAATTTTTAATTAAATTATTAATTAGTATTTAAAGTTCAGATAAATAAAATTTAAAAATAACATTATTTTTAAAAACTAACAATGAATAAGACTGACATATTGTTTCTTGGAAAAATACAAATTCATATAATTAACTGCAATTTATTTCAAATATAATATTTTTTAAATACCATATAAGTAAAGAAATTTTAAATATAAGAGATGAGAAAACTATTATTTTTACCGTTAAAAATACTGAAAATAAATTTAATACGAAAACAAAAGTGTGAATGATGTAAAAAAACATTATTATTGATTTTTTTTTAAAAACAAACGAAAAATTTCTTGTCTGTTTTTCATAATTAAAATAAACAATATTAAATAATTAAACAGTACCGATCTCATTTTTTTAAATTTCATCCTATTGATAACAATATTGAACTTTTTTTTCTATTTAAACAAAATTATGGTACAACAAATTCAAAAATACATCTTGGAGCATTATAATTGATTAACAAAAATTAAATTAAAATAAATTGAAATTAAAACTTTAAATATAATTTACAATAGAATTCTCACTAATAAATAATAAAAAAAATAAAATATTTCCTAACCCACCAAACCAATAGTTTTTAAAACTATTGGCTCCCCAGCAAAATAAAGTATTTTAATTCTATAATAATTCATTAAATAAATAAAGTAATCTGTGTAAAGAAAAATGTAATTTTTATGCTCTTAGATGTGTAATTTTAATTCGAATCTAATGAAACAAATATAATAAAACTAAAAGATCACAATCACCAGAAGCATTTTAATTATAAATATATAATTAAATAAAAACAAACCACCACTGAACATGACAAAATCTTTGTAAAAGAAAATAACAAGACAAATAACATAATTGCTCTATAAATAAACAAACAAATTGAATAACAAAATAACTACAATAGCCCGGAATAATCGATTGTTAATTAATTGATAATCGTGATTAAATATTATTATTATAATTATTATTACTCATTATTATTATTATCATTATTATTAAACAGAATTCAAAACAACCAGAAATCACAATATACTAATATATAATTAATTAAATAAGAAAAAAATGAATAACATCAAAATCTCTAAATAATAAGTTGCAATAGTCTCAATAATTAAAACAAATAATATAACAGATATAAAACTAATATTTTTTGATTTATGTTTTAATTTTATAGTTTTCCAAATATTAATTTAATTTTCAATTTATAAACAAAATAAAAATAAAAAGATTTTCTTTTACAAAAATAAAAGCCCTAAACTACATCAAACCAAACATCAAGAAGTAAAGAGTCCAAAATCTTTCTTAAAGAAAATTAAATAAAAGTTAAAATATATACACATTTTTTTTTTTGTTTACAATAAATAAATAAATAAAAAAACACAATACTAAGTTGCAATAGCCCGAAACTTCATATATTTTAATTATAAAACTTCTTATAATTAAATATATGCTGATATAAAATTTTATTTCCTATTACTATATAAATAATAATACTAAAAATGCATTAACATCATAAGTTGATTAAAATAAAGAAAAAATTAAAAAAAAAATTTAATTTAACCGTAATATTTTTCGTTATCTTAATAAATAATAACAATAACAACATAAAGTCTCATAATTAAAATTTTAATTTAAAAAACTAATTTTTTTTATATAATAACTATAATAGAGTTGGAATAAATCAAAATATTAAAAAAAAAGAACAGAAAAATATCGAAATTATTCCAAAATTATTATATATTAGAAAGAAAAAAACTATCTTTCAATGATTTTTTTAGAAAAGATCAGAAGCACAACTACATTTCGGACCCTTACCAATAAAAAATATTGATCTTAATTACAAAACTAAGAGAAAATATATCACATTCACCAACTAAGCTTCAAAAACACTCAAATAATAACACAAAATTATGAAAAATACAGACATTAGCATAAGGACCTATTTATGTTTTTTAACCAAAAATCAATTTTTTACCATACATATTTCATTTTTCAAACGCAAACAGGCTCTGTTAAGAACATATTAATAAAATAACAAATAAGTTGATTTGCGAAAGTTTGCCATTTCAACCCATCTCCCAAACAACATACTGTTGTGCCATTTTTTTGGTGTGTCATCTGAATTTTTTTTTTACGCAAATTGAAGCCAACATAATGCAATAATTCTAAATACATGATTTCTTTATACTTGATTTATTTATACTAAACCAATAATCCTCCTTCAATACAACCAACTTACTTAATTAATGTCAAATATAAAAAAAATACAAAAAAAAAATAAATACATTAGTGAACGTGTGTAAATGAATGTCGTTTGCAAAAACATATAATTTATTTCAAATTAAATAAAAAAATAGTTACTAACAGTTAATTCATTAATTCGATGTGCAATTTAATTTAAGTAATTTAATGATTCATTATACAAATATGTTATATGGAAAACCAAACAAAAATACCTCATTCGATTTTAAAATTTTGTTTCAAAAATATCGTAGTCTAGTCATCCTACAACATCTTTCCAATCCTTTCGATCACTAAACATTCGACGATCATATCCATCCATATACATATCTGTAACATAAAAACAATTTCTTCTCATCACATTATTTTGTACGAATGATTGAATGGTAAATAATATAAACAAACAAGAAATAAAGTTGAAACTAAATAAAGTTGAAACAATTATTTTAAATCAAAACAAACAAATTCAGCATAATTAATTTCTATAGTTTTTTCTATTTTATTTAAATAAATCTAAATTTTTTAGTTTTTATATAAATGTATATTATTTAGAAAAATTTATGTATTATTAAATATTTGGCATTTATGTAAATTTATTTTTCAAAAAACTTATGGTCTTGTAAAAATATGTTTAATTTAATTTCTGCTTTAAAAATTTTAAAAAAAAATTAAACTAATTGATTTATGTTATGAATATTATGTTAATTATTATAATTAGATAAGATTAGTATTATTATTATTATTATTATGATTATTATTATAACTAATGATATTAAAAAATAAAAATAAAAAATAATTAACTTCAGAAAAGAAAGCAAAACGCAAAGTTACTTAATTAAAAAAAAAATTATTCTTTTATTTAATTTTTATTTTTTCTGTATACAAAAAACAACAATCACGTAATAGTCACGGTCTAAAAGTGATAGAAGTGAACCTCTTTGCCTACTACTCCTAGTTTTATAATTTGGCACAGTGCTATTTTATGCCGGCACAGGAGCAATACTGCTCCTGGCCACAGCACTTGTACCCTCCTCACTTGCCACTGGTATAGTTTCGTTGTCAACAATGTCCTGCGGCTTTCATTTGTACCCTCTTTCCTCGTCAACACGATGACGTCCCACCTTTTATATTTGTTTTCGTTTTTATTGTTTTTATTTTTCGTTTTTGTTACTACTAGTGTCAATTGAAAATAAGTCGATCAAGTCAGATGTGTAACTTGCCAAGACTAAATACACATGGAGGAATCGTCTGGTATCCAGGTGGCTCCGTTCGCGACTGAGCTATTTCCTAGCTATTTACACCGCAAAGTAAGTGTTCGGCACGTATAGCAAGAAATCTTGATTGAGTCCATATGATAATCATTTTGCGTGACCTGCTCCACCAGGATAATTAACACACGCAAGGATCATGTAGACTCGGAGGCGACTAGCATTATAAAGCGATATCATCATTTTTTGATGTGAAACATCTATAGGTGTGACTTAAAAAAAAAAACGTGCCACGAAAAACGGTATAACAATATTATGCCATCACAACTAATTAAAAGTAAAAAGTCCAAGCGGCAGGTATATCCGCTAGAAATAGGTAGATTTCGGGATCAGACAGTTATGTGTGCAATTAGAATCGGATTTATCAGATTACTTTATAAAAAACACTAATTAAAAACAGAAGTTTTAAACAAACTATAAAAATAAACATTTTTTTATACAGTTTTTGGGCTCTAGGTAATTAGCCTGTACCCCGATATGGCCAATTGTCAAACATATTCAGGAAACTGTTTGCCGCAACATACCCAAAAAATATGTTTAGCGTAAATGAAAAAATGCGACCGTGAAAGTGCCGCTAAATGGCGTTGTACTTCACACAGTTTATTGCAGATAGCTAAAGAACCTTTTATTGCAGATGTCTGGCTTTTTAAAAAATGATAGAAATATGTTCAAATAATTAATATTTATGAATTTTGTTTACATATTTTGCCCCAAACGGCCGTTATGACGCTTTGTTTTCGACAGTTTTAAGGCTCTAGACTCTTAACCTGTACCCGGATATGGCCAGTTGTCGAACTTATCCAAGAGATTGTTTGCCGCAACACGCTCAGAAAAATTTTTGGTCTAGGTCGAAAAATGCGACCGTGAGAGTGCCGTTAAATTCCGTTATGCCTCATATCGTTATATATATATACATATATATATATATATATATATATATATATATATATATATATATATATATATATATATATATATATATATATATATATATATATATATATATATATATATATATATATATATGTATGATATGATGTTTGGCTTGCAAATTATTTAATTAAAAAAGTTTTTTGGTTAAAGCCAATTTTTGAATTATTTATTATTTATGTATCGACAATTGTTTCGGTTTATTATAAAACCATCTTCAAGGATATGTTATAAACAAAAAATTCTTTTACAAAAAAAAACCACTAATAATATTTAGACAAAAAATTGACATAAATATCAAAAAAAATTAAATATTGAAGATGGTTATATAATAAACAGAAACAATTGTCGATACATAAATAATAAATAATTCAAAAATTGGCTTTAACCAAAAAACTTTTTTAATTATATATATATATATATATATATATATATATATATATATATATATATATATATATATATATATATATATATATATATATATATATATATATATATATATATATATATATATATATATATATATATAATTTTTGGTTTATATCCTTGAAGATGGTTTTATAATAAACCGAAACAATTGTCGATACATAAATAATAAATAATTCAAAAATTGGCTTTAACCAAAAAACTTTTTTAATTATATATATATATATATATATATATATATATATATATATATATATATATATATATATATATATATATATATATAATTTTTTTTTTTGTTTTTCCGTCTCCGCTTTACATATATAGTCGTTTGGCATCAAAATTTTTCCGAAATTCCGATATGACGGAAATTGCAATAGGTAGATTTTTATATGAAATCTACCTAAAAATAATTTGAACAGTATGCCATATTTATCTGTCACACAAACAGCTAAATTTTTTTTTCCAAAAAGTTGGCTAAAAAAATAAATGAAATCATGTTTTTGACATTCTTGACAATATTTTTTTGACAAACTTATAATGCAATAAAATTCGCAAGAATAATAATATCATGATCATTACATTTCATTTCATCCAAATAAATAATTTTATTATTTTCTAAAAAAGAAATGAAAATCATTCTTTTGACACACTTGACATTATTTCTTTGACAAACTTATAATGCTATAATTCTCAATAGTTATAATAAAATTCCATGTCTTGCAAATAAGTAATTTTATTTTTTTCCAAAAAATTGGGCAAAACAATAAATAAAAATCTTTCTTTTGACACACTTGACAACATTTTTTTGACAAACTTATAATGCAATAATCTAGTTTTAGGTCTCACATACCGATCCCGACCATCAAAATTTGTAGACCGATTTAATATCTCATCACGATCGGACGTAATTATTTTTTCTCTTACTTAAGTGAAAATTAAAATTCAAAATACATATATAAAATTAATAAAAAATTTTTCCAGTTGGTGACTAATAACGTGAATAATTTTTAAAATTAAGTGTTTGTGTCCGAATTAAAAAACAAATAACTATTATATAGTGTAATTTCGGAAAAACATGTGATATGGAAGATGATTCCAGTGGTGTTGCAAGTGAGTTGAAACGAAAACAAGATCAACTAGAATCTGATGACAACAAAAAAATGACGAAACATCCTAAATTAAAACTACAAGATGAAAACAATTATTTAAAAAATGAAATCACTAGCCTTAAAAACGTTATTACAAATTTGCAAGAACAAATTAAAAAAATTACAAATATCAACCAAAATGAAATGGATGACATAACGGTTCATCCATTAACATCAATAAATACAAATACGAAAACCAACTACTCTGATGTACAAAAACCAAGTTATGACGAAATGAGTGATGATACAACAGAACCGTGGGTAAAGGAGATTCGAAAGAAAAACCAAAACATGCGAAAAGCAACTGAAAAGTCAACATCAATAAAAAACGTTTTACAAAAAACAGTGAAAACCTGTAATACTACAACGAAAAATAATGAGAATCAAAATAAAAATCAAACAAAAACTCCACCAATAAAAATAACTGAGCAATCAATCGATTGTTCTATAAATATAGCTAAAAATTTAGAAATTGATATGAGAAATTTCGAAATTAAGAGAAACAGTGAAAAAAGTCACACTGTACGTATTAAAAACGAGGATGACTTCAAAAAATATCGTGATTCATTAAAAGAAACTTCAACATTGTTTCATACATATACGATTAAATCAGAAAAACCAAAATCTTTAGTGTTAAAAGGTTTAGGACGAGAAGAAACGATTACAGATTTAAAATTAGAACTAACAGAAAAAACAAAAGATTTAAATATAGAAATAATGAAAATTATACAAATGACTAGCCATAAGCCCGCTAAAAATAAAGCTAAGCTCCCACTGTATATTGTACAGTTCACACAGCAAAGTGAATTGCACAAACTATCTAGCATAAAACATTTAAATTATCAAAAAATCACTTGGGAAAAACTAGAAAAACATGAAAAAATAATTCAATGTAAAAGATGTCAGCGATTTGGACATGCCGCAGTAAATTGCAATTTACTCTACAGATGTGTTAAATGCGAAAAAAATCACGATCCAGGTAAATGTGAAATTAAAGAGACGGACAAAAAAGAAGAAATTTATTGTACCAACTGTAAAACTAAAGGACATCCAGCCTCATATAAAGGATGCCCTATATATAAAATACTTGTAGAAAAACTACACAATAGGATCAAACATCGAAGTCAACCTCAACGATTTACAGAAACAATTCCATTTAATTCAAATATGTCTTATGCTAATGCATAGGGTGACCATTTTTTTTCTAAGTAAAATCAGTACAAAATTTTAAGAGTTAAAATATGTAGCATCCTTAGTCTTCTTAGTCTCACCTATGACTATTTTAAGCCGAAAGGTAAAGTGTAAACGAAGTAGACAAATCTGTTTTCATTTTTTTAAATAGTTTTAAGGAAATTTTGTTGAGACCAACACCAGTACTTTGTGACATTTGTGACATTTAAAAAATAAAAGTATTTTTTCTATGATAACAAATGATATGTCTATTTCCAAGCAGGCTTAATCCCCTGCGAAAATGATTGTTTTCCTCTAGCGTAAAGTCATTTTCTTTTCATTTTATCGCTAAATAACAAATTGCAGTTGCTATGGTATTTTCATATAATTTTACCAAGTTTTTAAAACACAATGTCATTTTGTCGATTTCTAATTTAATAATTTCTAATAATAATTATATATTTACTATCTTACTATATTATACTATATCGTTTTTAGATACTACTGTCGATTAAAGCATAGCTTTCGAGATACGTATTTAGGGAAACAAAAACTCAATTTAACAAGAATAATTAGTCCAGTCAATTTAGCATAAAAAAGCGGCCAACCTCGGAATGAGAGATAATAAGCTGAATTTTAGTATATACCTTAATTTTGAAGTTCTAAAAGTTGCCTCAAAAGTCTCATAAAATCTCGTGTCTGCGACGTAAGTTATTCAAGGTCAAAGGTAACAAAAAACAGTTTTTCGCGATTATCTCGGTTTCTATTGCTCCAATGACGTTAGCATGGAGGCGGGAAGCGCACAACGCTAAGCCTGTAATAAGTACTGTAATGAAAGGTCAACCGTGAATATCTGTGAATATTACCTTGAACTTTGAATAATTGTCGTTTATTCTCTTTTCCGATCTCGACAACGACGGACGTAAAATTTTGAAAATTATGGCTTATTTAGGATTTTGTTTGTGAGAAACAACTTGCAGAAGGTGATTTTGTTAATGTGATGCGTGGCTTGAAAACCGAAAAAAATGCAAGTATTGATTGACATGATTGTCACATAGACTTCTTAAATATTTTAAACTTCTGTGAATGTGCATGTTGAGTGTCGAAAAGTGTACATTAGTAAAAATTCCATAGCGGCATCGAAACGACACTTAGAAGAAGATCAACCTTTATCATCAACCAGGGAACCTCGTAAAAAAAGGAATGAAGGGTTTAATTTAAAAAACATGTGTTTATTTTGTGGCCAAAGAGCTGATGCAGCATTAGAGTCAAGGAAAAAAGAACCTTACTGCACCGCCCTCTATCGCAAAAACGGCTGAGCGCATGAGAAAATGTTACTAGTAAAATTTGATGCAAATTTTAAGCTCTACGATTTGTGTGTTGCATCTTAACGTCATTGGAGCAATAGAAACCGAGATAATCGCGAAAAACTGTTTTTGTTACCTTTGACCTTGAATAACTTACGACGCAGACACGATGATTTTATGATTCTTTTGAGGCAACATTAGGAACGTCAAAATGAAGTTTTAAACGAAAATTCAGCTTACTATCTCTCATTCCGAGGTTGATCGCTAAAATGACTGGACTATAAGGCGTTTATTATTTTATTATTATTTAAATATCTTGCTGCCGTTTAGAACTTTTAAATTAAAATGTATTTACTATAATTGAAAAAACTGTATTTCCTCCGCGAGAAACATTTTACGTTCGTGAAATTGCGCCACTCGACGCTAACACGTCTCGTGAATAAATTTTCACTCACGAAAAAGCAGCGTTTTCATCTCTTGTAGCAAAATGTACTATTTTTGAAATAATTTTTATTATAAGTTTATACCAAACGATGACACTGTTTTATTTCCATATTTCAATTGAAGTTTAAAGTAAAATTCAACAATTTTCTTAAAAATCAGTACTTTCAGTACATAACTTTAAAAATCAGTAAAAATCAGTACCGCATATGTCTTTCAGTACAGAAGCTAGAAAATCAGTACTGTACTGATAAAATCAGTACGAATGGTCACTCTACTAATGCAGCAAAATCATCCTTAACAAACCATCAACAATTGATCTTAAATGAAAATCACAAATCTCTACATCAAGAGAACGTTCAACAACAACAAATGGACCAAAAACACAAAATCTCGCTAGAATATAAAGTAAATTCCTTAGAAAAAAAAATCTTTAATATGGAAAAGAAGCTGTCAGATATTTTCAATATCATGATAGAATTGAGAGACAAAAATTAAGATGGGTGAGAGTCTAAAGTTTTATATCATTAGAGCGAACCTAGATTTAGAAAAATATCAGTATTGGGCAAGTAACCACGAACTATCTATATTACCATTAAATATATTTAAATTTAAGTTTTCCATTAAATTATTAAAAAAAAACAAAAATTGTCAAATACAAATTTTAAAATACAACAAAAAAAACATTTACATTATACATCAATCTTATAGTACACAAAAAACATTTAACGGGAGACTTCAACACAAATTAATAAATTCAATGTATTACAACATTATAAACAATTCACATTTAGAGTATCATAAATTAAGTACGTCACGCATTACATTTATAAAAATTTGCAAAAGTATGGGTGGCGGTACAGTAATTTACTGGGTTATTTCATTCATTAGAATAATTTTTCTTAATCATTTTAAAATCATTAATATTAACATTAATGATTTTTTTTGCAGAAAAAATATTATAATATGGCCAGTTTAAACATTATAGCTTTAAATGTTAATTCAATTATAACACAGCTAAGAAGACTTAATTTAATAAAATTTATGGAACATAATAACCCAGATATAATGCTACTATCTGAAACAAAATTAAACAACAAACATATATTTTATGTAAAAAATTATACAATAATAAGAAGTGATAGAAAAGATTCTAAGCGAGGTGGTGGTACAGCAATCCTAATTAAAAACACAATAGAACATGAAGTGATAAGACACATTAACAATAAACTAGTAGAACAAACTATAATTAGATTGAATTTAAAAAACAACAAATATCTATACATTATTTCCATTTACATAACTAATAATAGTACTACAGTAGCAAACACAACTATAAATCCAATTAAAGAGTTGGAAACTATATTTAAAAAACTTAAACTAAATGATCCAAACAACTATTATATATTAGCAGGTGATTTTAATGCAAAACATCAAAGCTGAAAAAATCAAATATCGAATACAAGAGGTAATCAATTAAAAAAATGGATCGATGAAAATGACGTAGATTTCAAAATAGAATTAATCAAAAGCAACTTTCCAACGTATAAGAATATTTCTTATTCGGATATTGCTTTAATAGATGACAGAATAGAAATAACAAACATCAATGACAAACATGAAATGCCAACATTACAGTATGATCAAAGCGACCATGATGCGATAAAACTTATTATTAAAATTAAGTCATACTCTAAGCAAACAACTTATGAAAAGGATTTACTCACCAACTTAAAACATACTAGCAATCAAAACAACACAAATGTACTTAATTACCTACGTTATACAGACTGGAAAAAATTTAAAAAAAAAATTGACAATATATACAAAAAAAATATGAAAACTAAGTTCTCAGACAACTCCAAGCTACCTAACAATAAAAACCTGAATACCTTAGAAACAGATACATACATTGATGTATTAAATACAAGTATTATTGAAGCAATCACAAAATCGACACATATTCCAAATCATGGCAATTCAACTGACATCTATATAAACAAAACCTTAGTTAAGTTATACAACTTTAAAAGCAAATTAGTTACTAAGTTAAAAAATATTAACAGAAATTATTCATTCCAAAGCCCACGGAACACAACTGTATACAGGCCCAACGCCAATAATAATTACTTAACCCTTATAGAAGAAAAGGCGAATTTAAAATCACAGATTAACAATGTAAACTTACTTATCAAAGAAAATCTGAATATAAATATAAACAATTATTGGAAAACTAAAATCCTAAATATTACCAAATATGATAATAGGAAGATGTTCCCAGAAATAAACCGAGTCTTCAAAGAAAAAGGCAATAATAAAATTAGTGATAATATACTCATAAAAACGGAAGATAAAATAAAGTTTGATCAATTAAATTTAAATTGGGAAAATCTGGATAAATGCAAAAAGACTGTAAATGAGATTGAGAATGACTTTTATTTAATCAATGAAACCAAACAAAAACTTGATGTATTAGGCCAGATTTTCGAAAATCACACACTAAACAAATGTGCAATTGAGTCAAACTCAGTTAAAAACCATAAAAAATTGATAGAAGAAAAGTTGAAGCCAATCTTTGACGCCCATGCAAAAAATAAAACAGAAAATATAACCAAGACTATATTTAGTGATATATTTACAAGCGACAACTGCATGGTACAAGATTCATACTTTATAGACAGTTCCTTTCTAGAATCGATTTTTAAAACATTAAATAACAAAAAATCTTATGGAACAGATAGTATACCCAACATAGCTATAAAGCACTTAACAAAAGATATAAAAAATGATATATTAATACTCTTTAATAATCTTTTAAATAGAAGATGTTTTCCCGATCAATGGAAAATCGCCAAAATTTTTCCAATAAAGAAAAAAAACAAAGACTGTGAACTTTCAGCAAATTATAGACCTATCAGTTTGTCACCCAATATCAGTAAACTTTATGAAAAAATAATAAATGAAAAATTAAAAACATACGTAGAATCTAATCACGTCATACCAGATAACCAATTTGGTTTCAAACAAGGACACTCGACAATACACGCTATAATGAAATTGCTCACTGATATTACTACCGTCATGAACAATTTAAATCAATGTACAGGTGCAGTCCTGATCGACATTGAAAAGGCTTTTGAGTCCGTATGGCTAGATGGACTCATCTCCAAATTGATCGATATTGGCATTGACATAGATGTTGTATACATTAGATGTTGTATACATCCTCATAGATATGTTATATAAAAGAACTTTCATTACAACAGATGGTGATCAAACATCCAATAACATATTTCAAATACAAAACGGACTACAACAGGGGACTATCACAGCACCAATTCTTTTTAATATTTATTTGACAGAACTAATGAGTGACAACCACTTAACACCATAGCCTTTGCAGATGATCTTATTATTTATAAGTCTGATAAAAAAATAAATATCATACAAGAAAGACTTCAGGAAACAGTGACATTTATTCAAAACGAACTTCACAAGTGGAGAATAAAAATAAATAAAACCAAATGTGAATGTATTCTGTTCCGTAAACCACTAAGCTTGGCAACCCAAGACACAAAGAAAAATTGGAAAAATCTCACTATTAAATTTGATGGCATTCAAAATGAACCAATAAAACAAAAAACATTAGTTAAATATCTCGGTGTTTACTTAGATCAATATCTATATCTAAATGAACATATTAAAATAAAACTAAAAACAACTGAAAAGGTCTGTAGGATTTATAACAGATTATTTAGATCGGTATATTTAGATACAGAAGTAAAGTTAATATGCTACAAACTATTAATTCGACCACACTTAACATATGGTTGCCAGATTTTTTTTAATATTTGCCCTAGTTACATGGAAAGAATGAGAATTCTGGAAAGAAAATGTTTACGACATTGTTTGAAAATGTACCGAACTGCAGAATCAGAATACAAATTTTACTATTCGAATACTGATATTTATACCAAAGCAAACATAGACCGGATAGATATTCATATATTAAACTTAATCCGCAAACATATACAAAGAACAATTTATAACACATCTAATCCATTGATCACTGAATCTTACAAAATAAATGAAGATACAATATTACAACATATACATTCAAAAAATAAAATTCCAGCACCATCAGCTTTTATTTTTCTAGACCGTCACAAATACATACAGAATGATGAACAAATACCAATCATATATCATATAAACAGAAGACCAACAGAAAAGCATTTTGAATTGACAAAATTCAATGATATATCTATAATGGCAAACGAAATGCGATTTAATACAAATATTTCCTTGAAAACTGATAATAACCAATATCAAAGGGATTTATTGAAATTCTGGTGGTTACAACCCTCGGTGCAGATGTAGGGTGGGCGCTCGTAGCATTTCAATCAATCAGAAAATGATGCGAGCTTTCGTTCGGTATCTGCATTGAGCTACAAAAACACATTATATATTGTTGACACCAATACAAATTATTTCACGAAATTATATTCTGATGAAAACAGATGATAATTTTATTTTGGATTTTTGAGATCAATTAAACTCAAGTAAGTAAAGAAGTAATTGGAATATTTTCAATTCAAAGGTATGGTTTGAAGTTTCTCAGAAAAAAACTACAATTCACATTTTTTACGTGTTTCGGATCGGATACGAACCTACCCTCGTCAGTGCCCGGCTCGAATCTTTGGGCAGACACGCTATCGATTACGCCGTTGAGGCGATGACAATTTCAAAGTTGAAACTTCTTCATCACTTATTTATTTTACTTAAGTTGAATTTTTCCACTGTCATTAGACTCCATATTATGGAAATGCTTTTTACATTATATGGGATTTTTTGCATTAAATTTCTAGACAATACTTTGTGTGAATTCATAGAATGGGGAACATTTCTATTCTAATTAACATCCTAAGTCACGATTGTATAGTCATTATTGATTGTTTCCAATCAATGTGAAATCAATGGCTGACACTTGGTCAATTTGTAGTTCTATATGTATTAACATTAGACTACATTAAGGGAATTTCAATTTTATTTTGGATTTTTGAGATCAATTAAACTAAGGAAGTAAAGAAGTAATTGGAATATTTTCAATTCAAAGGTATGGTTTGAAGTTTCTCAGAAAAAAACTACAATTCACATTTTTTACGTGTTTCGGATCGGATGATAATAAAATTTGATCGTGACATTTGCCTTTTATGAATGATCTACTAAGATGCACATTTCGTGTCTGTTTGCTAGTATAAATAGATATGAAATGTTTTTTTTTGTGTTTTATTTCGTTAAATGGATGATTCATGAAAGGTAAAATCAAATAATATATGAAGAATATTGACAAAAAAAAACAAATTAGGACAATTTTAGTTTTAAGGGAGGTTTTGGGTAGAGGTATAAGTTAGCTTTAGTTAGGTCAAAACCAATAAAGAAAATACAGTATTTTTTGTCTCCAAATATTTTATACTGATTATAAATTATAAAGATTAAGCAAAACTAAAATTAAGTAAATTCAAAATATATAAGAATGAAATTACATAAACTTAAATTAAGAAAATATAAAATTGAGTGCTAAATAATGGCCATAGTTTTAAAATTAATTTAAAATACCGTCACTTAATACTATTTTTAAGTAAATGTACAAAAATTACATTATAAATAAAAATTTGGAATAAATAGGAATTATAAACTAAAACCATCAAAATTTGTTCAAATTCAATGTTTCTATTTGTAATCACATAAAATGAACGTTTTTTAAGCAAAAAATCTGCAAATTTCCTTGTTTTGTTTGACACACTTCCGGTAAAGTTCTTGAACACATCGTCCTTTCGGATCTTCCTATTGAGTAAACCTTTTTTTTAAAATTTTTGAAATCCGTTCAGCGGTTTTCTAAATTTCGTCGGTTGTGACGGCCGGCCAGCAGACATACATTTTTATTTTTTTTTGCTTTTTCAGAATCAGTAGGTCCTAAAACGTCGAGAAATTTCAAAAAAGTGCGGGTAAGAATTTCACTTTTGGCTCATGAATGCAATACTTATTACTATGAACTTTATTGATTTTATTCATAATTCTATTGGTCTAATAAAAAGAACAAATTTCGATGATTCGGTGTTGGAACTTATTCGTGTGTGTGGGTTTGTATGTATGGTGTGTGTATCTATGTGTATATGTGTATGTTTTACAGGGTTATACAATTTCCCTTGCTCGTGATCCTGTTGTATTCCTTCGGTACAATCAATTAAGGCATTCCTTCGCAGAGCAGGGGTTGGGTGTACCCAAGTAGGTTTTGCCAGATACTGACATGCGGCCAAGCACTGGCTCATTAATGGTTAACAGTACTTGGCTGTTGTTATTGGGCCAGTACTAGAACCATTCATCGGCCGATCTATGGTTTACAGAAAATGGCCATTATATTTTTACCTTTGAATGGCCAAGCACTGGCCCATGCATGGTGAATAATACTTCGCTATTGTTATCGTGCCAATAATGCAACCATGAATCGGCAAAACTATCGTTTATAGAAAATTTCCAGTGCAGTTTACTTTGCATGGTGAAGCAATGGCCCGTTAATGATTAACATTAATTGGCTTTTGTTATTCGGTGATCCTGTTGTATTCCTTCGGTACAATCAAATAAAGCATTCCTTTGCAGAGCAGGGGTTGAGTGTACCCAAGGAGGTTTTGCCAGATACTGACATGCGGCCAAGCACTGACCCATTAATAGTTAACAGTACTTGGCTGTTGTTATTGGGCCAGTACTAGAACCATTCATCGGCCAATCTATGGTTTACAGAAAATGGCCATTATATTGTTAGCTTTGAATGGCCAAGCACTGGCCCATGCATGGTGAATAATACTTCGCTATTATTATCGTGCCATTAATGCAACCATGAATCGGCCAAACTATCGTTTATAGAAAATTTCTAGTGCAGTTTACTTTGAATGGTCAAGCTATGGCCCGTTAATGGTTAACATTAATTGGTTTTTGTTATTGGGCCAGTACTGCAGCCATGAATTTGCCGATCTATGTCATTTTTCTTCAATTTCACTAGAGTATTATCCGTTTAAGAAATACATAGTTTGAAAAATTTCACATATAGTTTAGTTTTCGTTTCTCGACTGACTATGATAATATTGAAAAGGTTAGTATATGTTACAATTTTTTTTTCATTTCTATTTTATCTCAATTATTTTGTAAATAATTTATATTTTATTTAAATGTACAAATGTACGCGTCTAAAAAACTCGGCCTCCTTAATAGATGCAAAAAAATTTTCACTCCATACCAATTGCTCAATGTTTATAAGTCCTATATTCGTGCCTGTATGGAGTACTGTTGTCATACTGATTCCATCTTGGCTCTCTTGGATTCTGTTCAAAAGCAGGCTATACGAATTGTGGGTGATCGAGCTTTGACATCAAAACTTGATTCCCTACAACATCGTCGCACTGTTGCTGACCTCGTTGTTTTTTACAAATATCGTCATCAACAGTGCTCAGATGAAATCAGCGACATCATGCCTCAAAATTATTCTTACCCCCGTTCCATTTGGCAATCGGCTGCCGCTACCAGTGAAACGGTAAAGATCCCGCGCTGTCATACTGGGAGATCGCAGAGAGACTTCTGTGTCCGAACTGCGTACAAATGTAATAGTTTGCCGGAACACTTGGTCTCAGGTAGCTTCAACCCTCAGATGTTTAAAAAAAGCGTTAATCTACACCTTAGAACGCCAGTTGTTGTGGGACCCAGGTCTAGACCTAGGTCTTAAAAGGTATTTATGTGTTGTTTTGACACATATTCTATTACACAACAAACAAACAAAAATATGGAAATTTTATTTTATATTTTTTTAATGGTCGAGTACTGGCAGTCATATTTGCCAGTATTACGCCATTCTTGCAACTGAACCACTGAACCAGTTGTATGGGGAGTTTTGAATTTTTTCCGTCATTTTTATTTAATTTAAATTATTTTGTATTTAATTTATTTAAGTTTACATATTTTATATTTTTTTTAATGGGACAGTCATGGTTGCCAGCACTTAGCCATTACTACAATACTGGTAGAGATGTTAAAATACGGTATTTTATTTTTTTTGTATAATAAAGCGTATTATACATTGTATAATACAAAATAAAATACCGTATATTCTGTACAAAAGTGCAATAGCCGACATACAGTGTTAGTGGTATAACAACAAAAAATTACTTCCATCAATCACAACTAATTCATTTTCTTCTAAATAACTGCCCGACATTTGGATTTCTTATCGTTATCTTTATTTATATTTCTTAAACCAATGCTAATACGATCTATTTATTCATCTAATTCTGCTTGGTTTCAATATTAATCACTTTCATTCGCGCCGAGCTATTGTATTTATGTTTTTATTTAAATTGAAGACTTATCATTTCCCATCGATAACCTGTTGAAGATTTAAATTATGGTTTTTCACATAAACAAGTTTACGCCTCGTTGATTTGTAAGACAAATACTTCTTGCAATATGAGTTAGGATTGAAAGAGATTGAAAAATATTTCTGACTGTTAGAGTGGAATATGCGGAACGATGCAACATTTCGAACAGCCACAAACTCTTTGCCACTAAGTTATCAATGCCACTAGTAAATCAATATAGCTGCCATCGGTTTCAGAATGTGAGCTTTGAGATTTGGGTGTTTTAATTAATAAATTTAAATGTATAGAAAGGGGACTACTCAAAGATGTAAAATTGAATGACAGTCCATGAGTCCATAGCTCATAATGAGTGGAACGGAATGAGTTCGTGGCTCATAACTTTGATTTGCTGCATAAAAAAAATCCCTATAACGGTGAACAGTAATGATGCAGTATTCGATGTTTGAAATTAATGTTCTGCTGATATTACAATTTTGTTGCCATAGAAATTGGCGAATCACTAAGAATGCGTTTCTAACTGTTAGTAACAAGGGGCAATAACTCATTAATTTCTTCTATGTCGTTCATATATTCAAGAACCAACTAGTATATATTTTTGCAGTTATAAATTCTTCAAGTAATCCACGCGAAATCTCAATAAAATGGCAGATTACTGATTCGCGCGCCACTACAATAGAAAAAAATTTTATAATAAAATACCTTGTATTTTACTACGTTTTGGACAATACGGAATTTTACGTATAATACCGCGTATTAAACAATAGTATTTAACACATTTACATCACTAAATACTGGTCATCATTATTGACCCGTTACTAGGCTTACTGTACAACCTTGAATGGGCCATATTGCTGTTGTTTTTTCTCTGGCCTATGAATGGCAGCCATTTACTGTCCGAAGTTATAATCCAGTAAATTTATGTTAATGGCTCAGTCTTGGTTGCCAGTACTCGCCCATTGCTGCATTACTGGCTGCCAGTAATGGACCATTACTGGACCAGTTGTACAACCTTGTATGGGTAGTATTCTCTGGCGTAGTGATACACCGGGTCCTAAAAATACAAAAAGCCGGGTATCGGGTACCCGTCCTATCTTTTACAACATCCAACCGGGTAAAAAGTGGAAGACAACCAGAATATGTATTGTTTTACATTAAAATTTATAGAATAAATTTTTAATATGAATTGAATTTGAGTTAATTTCAAAAAGTTCAGTATAACAAGACAAATTTCATATTTTAATTTAAAAGCTTTTAGTTGGGTTTTGACTAGGGCGACCACCTCATTTGATTAGGAGTTTCCCAGTTGCAGGCATAGTAATTTTCGGGCTCCGGGTCTAACAACAATTACTATCCGGATGATATAAAATTTTATTTATTGCAATGCGATAAATTTTCAAAATTAACAAATCTTCTAGCTCAATTTTATGAAATAGATGATCTTACTGTCTCACAAATTCAAATTTTTCTTACAGTGGCTTAACTTCATATTAATTTAAATAGCATTACATTACATCCAACATTTTCCTATCCAATATTTTGTCAATGACAGAACATTGCATGCCGCTCAAGCATGCTTCTACCCATACAAGGTTGTACAACTGGTCCAGTAATGGTCCATTACTGGCAGCCAGTAATGCAGCAATGGGCGAGTACTGGCAACCAACTGGATGATAACTTCGGACAATAAATGGTTGCCAGTCTTGGGCCAAATACTAACCATGACTGGGCCGTTAAAAAATATACATTATTATCATATGTAAATTTAAATAAATTAAATACAAACTAATTTAAAATTAAATAAAAATGACGGAAAAAATTCAAAACTCCCCATACAACTGGTTCAGTTGCAATAATGGCTGAGTAAAGACAAACACCGCCCTGACTCCGCCAGTACTCCGCCATTAAAAAAAATATAAAATAATATTTTTATTCATAAATTTAAATAAATTATTTACAAAATAATTAAAATAAAATAGAAATGAAAATAAATTAAAACTTATACCAACCTTTTCTTTATTACCACAGTCTTTCAACCGACAAGGCGATAACTAAACTACCTATATGTGAAATTTTTCAAACTATGTATTTCTAAAAGAGATAATTCTCTAGTGAAATTTAAAAAAAATGACATAGATCGGCAAATTCATGGCTACAGTACTGGTTCAATAACAATAGCCAAGTAATATTTACCATACATGGGCCAGTGCTTGGCCATTCAAAGGTAACAATATACTGGCTATTTTCTGTAAACTATAGATCGGCCGATGATTGGTTCTAGTATTGGCCCAGTAACAATAGCCAAGTACTGTTAACCATTAATGGTCCAGTACTTGGCCGTATGTCAATGTCTGGCAAAACCTACTTGGGATAAGCATCGATCTCGTGTTACAGTCACTAATAGAAATTTATTAATCAAATCTATCAATGAATCTGTTGGACTTTACTGAGTACATTTATGATTCTTTGGAATCAGGGTTTGGAGTTGATATCATATATACTGACTTTGCTAAGGCCTTCGAAAAAGTTAATCATGACCTACTACTGCTTAAACTAAAACGTTATGGAATTAACGATAGAATTATTCAATGGCTAAACTCGTATTTAAAAAATCGTTCACAATTTGTCGAAATTAATAATTGCAAGTCGTATACATTTACTCCTACATCTGGTGTACCACAAGGTTCCATATTAGGGCCCTTGTTATTTCTTTTATTCATAGATGACGTGATTTCTAGTCTTCATTGTAAAGTGTTATTATTTGCTGATGACCTCAAAATTTTCATTTCTGTTAAATCCATAAATGATTGTGTTAGCTTACAAACAGATCTGGACAATTTATACAACTGGTGTGTTTTCAATGACCTGTATCTTAATATTGACAAATGCTATAACTTAAAGATAAAGCCGCGAACTTCCCACAAAGACTTTCAATACGAAATCAACAAAATTAAATTAAATGAAAAAGAATCTGTTCGTGATCTAGGAGTGATAATTGATAATAGTCTTAAATGCAGTATCCATATACAGACCATTGTGAACAAGGCCTACAAGCTACTCGGTTTTATGATGCGGGTATGTAAAGATTTTGTCAATCCGAAATCATTGATCTCCCTATTCAATGGATTAATTAGATCTCAACTGGAGTATGTTTCCACAGTATGGAGCCCAAAATACCAAACCACATAAACACTTTAGAACGTGTTCAAAAAAAATTTACCAGATTTTTGAATTATAAAATGAAGTTGCCTAAAGAAAGCTATAGTGAAAGATTAAAACGGTATGAAATAAAATCTTTAGAAGACAGACGCCTGATTGCTGACGAAATCACCATCTTCAAACTGGTAAACGAACTAATAGAATCTGACTTGACAGGGAAAATTCATTTTAAAGAAAGTTCACATTATAATGTAAGAAACCAATCTATCTTTCAACTACAAACTTCCAATAATAATTTTAGAGTACATTCACCACTAATAAGAATGCAAATTGCGCATAGTGAAAATTTCAAAAACTTTGACTTGTTTTCTGTTTCTTTGCCCGTTTTCAAGAAAAATATACTTAGACAAAATATAATAAGTTAAAATATATTAAAAGATTAAGTTTAGATGTAGCTTGTTTGACACAAATTTTTGTGTCTTTTTTTTTAAATCAGTTTTACATTTCATTTTTGTTGTTTTTGATTATTGTTAGTGCATTTATTGCAGTTTATAAATTTTTAGTTTGTTTTGTTTTTGATTTCTGATTATTCTTTATTATTTTTTTTTTGATTAATTTAAGTTAATTGAGTGTTATATAAGTTAATTAAGTGATTTGTTTATTTATATATAATTGTACTAATTTTGTATAAAATATCACCAACATGTAATTGGATTTATCTGTTTGTTGGATTGGGAATGAATAAATAAATAAATAAATAAATAAATAAATAAATAAATGAAAGTCTACAACGTATAATAGAATAGACTTAGGGTTTTTCGTTGAGTTACAATAACCAAAACAAATGTTATCGTTTATTACAAGAATGAGGAATTAAGATATGAATCAAGCAACATCTTTAAACTTTCTTATTAAGATAAACCATGAGGCATCAAGCAAGGATCACTGAGTTAAGTTAAACTCTGGGCGCTGTTGATGGAAATAACATGAAATGGAACAAACATGTGTTCAACCTTGCTAAATCTATAATTCAAAAATTAAAATTCATGAGTCGATGTAAACGTCAGTAAAGAAAGGTGACCGTCTAAAGTGTGCAAATTATCGTGGCTTCGCACTGTTGAACACTGCATTCAAAATACTAGCTAATGTCGTACTTGCTCGACTCATCCCGTTCGCCGAATCTATCATCGGTGACTATCAGTGTGGTTTTCGTCCCAACCGCTCAACCACAGATCAATGTTTTACATTAAGGATGATTCTGGAAAAATGTTGGGAGTACAACATCAGCATTCACCAGCTCTACGTTGATTTCAGGCAAGCATACGATAGTATCATCCGCGAAAACCTCTGGTCCGCACTCATATGCCTTGGTATCTCAGAGAAACTTGTTTCTCTGTGCAAACTCACAACATCGGGATCAAATTGTAGAATAGTAATCGAAGGGTCAGTTTCTGATTCTTTCGATATAGCATCAGTTGTTCGACAAGGTGATGCACTCGCGCCTGTACTGTTTAATTTGGCGCTGGAGTACGCGATAAGAAAAAGCCGAATTGAGACGCAAAACTGCATATATAATAAATCTAGTCAAGTTCTTGGCTACGCGGATGATATTGTGCTTCTCGGACGTAGAACAAGCGATATTAAAACTACCAATCCGATATCCCCCTGCGCTTCTCTTCAACGAATTCATTCCACTGCACGTCATAAATACTAAAGAGCTTCTCTTCTTAATTTATAATATAGTAAACAACCATCTTAAGCACAGCTTAACGGTTACACGGGTGCGAGAAGTACATGATTATAACACCAGAAGACGTTCGCATTTCCTGCCAATCTTTTTCTCCACTGAAGCTTCTAATAATAATACATATTTTGTATAGAGGTTTACAGAAATTTATTGAGCTTCCATTGGAAATCAAAAATTAGGAGAATTTCCAAAAATTTAAATCCGAGGTAGTTGTATTTCTACAAACCTCGGTTACCCAATAATTTTCTTATTGTGGTATTGCTTATGGTTCTTAAACACTAATATTCATTTATTTCATTTATTTTATTATAATTATACTTGTTGTTTTTACCGTTATTTCTTTTTTTTATACTTTAAGCTGTCTAATTTATATTTTGCTGTTTTCATGTTTATTTTGTCGTTAAAAGTTTTATATTCGAAATATCTAATATATATTTTTTTTTTTTTTAATAAAATGTGTTGTGTAATAGGGTTTAGAATATGTGTCACAACAACAGATGAATACCTTTCAAGACCTAGGTTTAGACCTGGGTCCCACAACAACTGGCGTTCTAAGGTGTTGATTAACGCTTTAACATCTGTGGGTTGAAGCCACCTGAGACTAAGTGTTCCGGCAAACTATTCCATTTGTACGCAGTTCGGACAAAGAAGTCTCTCTGTGATCTGCCAGTATTACAGCGCGGGATCTTTATCGTTTCACAGGTTGCTGCAGCCGATTGCCGAGTGGAACGGGGGTAAGAATAATTTTGAGGCATGATGCCGCTGATTTCATCTGAGCACTGCTGATGACGATATTTGTAAAAAACAATGAGGTCAGCAACAGTGCGACGATGTTGTAGGGAATCAAGTTTTGATGTTAAAGTTCGATCACCCACAATTCGTATAGCTCGCTTTTGAACAGAGTCCAAGAGGGCCAAGATGGAAAGAGAGGCAGCACCTCAAACTTGACAGCAGTACTCCATACAGGGACGAATATAGGACTTATAAACATGGAGCAATTGGTATGGAGTGAAAAATTTTTTGCATCTATTTAGGAGGCCGAGTTTTTTAGACGCGCTTTTTGCCATTGCCATTACATGATCGTTCCAGCGTAGGTCATTTGAAACTGTGACACCCAATAAACGAATGTTTTTACATTCACCTATTGGTTCATTACACATACTAAATAAAATATCTTTGGGGAACTCGGTCTTTAATCTGGAAACAATCAACAGCTGTGTTTTGGTAGAGTTGAAATTGACAAGATTTTGGTCACCCCAGTCGGCGACTTTATTCAGGTCTTTGTTCACGTTTATGGCAGCGTCTCTCCGGGCAGGATTAATTCGTTCGTGCATTTTACCTTTTGAAGGAAGGGGCTCGAACGACTTGTGCAGAGTACTATCATCTGCAAAACTATTTATTGGGTTGCTAGTGATTTTCAACAATTCTTTGATATAAATCAAAAATAGGGTTGGGGACAATACTGAGCCTTGGGGTACACCAGCGTTAATTAGTTTAGACTCAGAAGAAAATCCGTCCAAGGTTACCGAAATGTATCGGTTGGATAGAAAATTTTGAATCAGCTTCACAACATTGGGATGAAGACCGTACGCAACGAGCTTGTTGATTAAGTTGGCATGCCAGACTCGATCGAATGCCTTGGAGATGTCTAAAGCGATAAACATACGTTATGTTTCACCACCTTTATCAAGTATGCTGTTCCAACAATGCGCTACATAGTTTAATAGATCGGTAGTTGATCTTTTGTTTCGAAAACCGTATTGGCTGTCGGATATTAAATGATTTACTTCCAGAAATTTTGAAATATGTGTATTAATATAATGCTCGTAGACTTTGGATAGGATCGATAGTAAAGCTATTGGCCTATAGTTTGAGATATCGGATTTTGGTCCCTTTTTGGGGACGGGCTGGACATTTGACAACTTTCAGCACGAGCGAAATATACCAGATTTGTAGGATTGGTAGAATATTTTGGTTAAAGTTGGTGCAAGCTCTTTGGAAAAGGTTTTTTAAATAATGGGTGGAATATTGTCCATTCCTGAGGCTTTGTTGATGTTTAACCCCTTTAAAAGTTTAGCTACTATTTTGGGTTTGAAGTGAAGTTCATTCATATTAACACTTGAAGACTGGATTTGGGGTATTTCTTTAGGAGTTTCCAAAACAGTGGAGTTCAGAGCAAAGCGTTCAGCGAACAAGTTAGCTTTTCTTGCGGGATCATTGACGATTAAATCACCATCAATAATAGGGGGAATAGAAAATTTTGTGCCAGAACTTAAAGAATTCGGAAATAGAAATATAGAAATATATATTCTAGTAGTCAATGAAAACGGTTGATATTTTTTCTTTTCGTTTCTCAGAAAATTTTATAAAATAATTTATTTAATATATTTCTTTATAAAAAGATAAATAATATTAGTTATTTAATGTTGGAAGTTGTGCATGCCATTCCATGTTCTTATATCGTAAAATTAGAGTTTTTTTTTTTGATCAATTATTAGCTGTTAACTTTAATCGAGAAAATAATAAAAGTGGGAAAATGCCATAAATGTAATAAATTAGTTGCAAGTACAAGTCGTGATGGGTTACGCTGCTATGGTGGATGTAAACAAGTATTTCATACACACTGCATTGACCCTGATATGAATAAATGGATAACACCTTTTAGATATTGTGTGTACGCAAAATTTGTTTGTTTAAAATGTCAAAAAGATAATGAAGAAAAGCTTTTTGATAATATGGCATTACTGATAGAAAAAGTAAATTCTGTAATGGAAGCTACGAGTGATGTTAATGCAGCCATCAAAAATCAATATATACAAATAAAAGTCCAATTGCATGAAAAAGATGAGTTAATAAAAAATCAAACAAACAATGTTGTTGAGGTATTGGATAAACAGGAGAATGAAAATGAATCATCTACGAAACATTTAACGAATAAAATTAACGATGGAGTTATTGAAAAACCAATAGCAAATCAAATAAATTTGGAAACAATTGAAAACATAGACAATGCGAATGTTCCAACTATTGAACTTTTAGCTACTCCAAATAATATTTGTAACGGGAGAGTAGTTCTGCAAGACAGTAGTAAAGATTGTGAAAAATTGATGGACGCGACTGCAGAAAAATTAGATGAGAGGTATCTTGTTAAAAATCTAAATAGTAAAAACCCGCGTTTAAAGATTTTACGAGTAACAGAAAATTTTAATCCTGTCGATATTATACAATATTTAAAAAATCAAAATCATTATATTAAAGATAGTGAAATAAGGGTTATAGTTGTAGTTAAACGAAAACTAGATAACCTTTATGATGTAGTAATTGAAGTAGATATCGGTAGTTTTATAAAAATTAAGGAGGTTGGAAAATTAAATTTACTATATGAAAGGTATAATGTAGTTGAATATAACCATATAACTAGGTGTTATAATTGTAATGGTTTTTCGCATCAAGCGAAGAATTGTACCAATCAAGAAAGCTTTCCAAAATGTGCAAAGAAGCATAAACTAAGAGAATGTCAAGAAACCATTAAATGCTGTATTAATTGTGTTACTATGAATATGATAGTTAGCTTAAATTTGAACACAGAGCATGAAGCATGGCATCATAGCTGTCCCATATTCCAAAGAAAAATGTTACAAATGAAGCAAAAAATTACATATCAATGGCAATCATCGCTAATCGAAGAAACAAGTTGTGAAATTTTTTACACAAATATACAAAGCCTTTTTGGGGTTGAAAACTTTATTACCAAAATTGAAGCCTAAATTGATCGTTCTTTCTGAAACAAGAATTACCGAGAATATATTAGACAATGAATATTATCTTAAAGGCTACAAAAGTATAAGTTGTTTTTCGCATTCCAGGCATACAGGCGGTATTGTTGTTTACTTCAGGGAATCTATTAAATTTGTTGAAAAAATAAATACATTCATTGATGGTACTTGGTTTTTAACTGTTGATGTATTTTTCAAAAACAGAAGATTTCGTCTTGGCGTTTTATATAGATCTCCATCTTCTAGTATTGCTACTTTTTTAAGTAATTTTGAAAATTGGGCCGAGGAAACTATTGATAATAGAGTTTGCACATTAATTTTGGGTGATTTCAATATTGATATTGACTCCAGTACTTTCTATAGCAACAAATTAAAACAAATTGCCAACGATTTTGCTATCAGTATATGCTATACTCCACCAACACGAGTAAATGAATATAGTAAAACAAGGATTGATTTAGTTATGACAAATAATACTACTATAAACACAAAAATTCTTCCAGAATTTCAAATTAGTGATCATGAAGTAATAAACATTTCTAATGTGATCGAAATAGCCAATGCCAAATCGAAGAAAATCATGTACAGCACTGTAAAATACTGCAATGAAGAGTTTTGTGATTGTCTTGAAAAAGAACTGCTAACACCAAGACATAACTCTTTACAGGATTCTACCTACTTAGTTCAAGCATTAAAGAAAACTTCAAAAATTTACAATCATCAAAACAGTTAAAAGTGATTACAATAACAAATGGTATTCTGATGAATTAAAGGCAATTAAAAAGAAACTTGACTTATCTAAACTATGTGTTATGTATCAAAATTCTATAAATTTTTGGGAGTTATACAAGAAATTAAGAAATGAATATTTTAGGGCACTTAGACATGCAGAAAATCGACATGTATGTGAGATAATTGAAACAAATCGAAACGACAGCAAAAAACTTTGGTTTTCGTTAAAAAAATTATACAAATGTAAGCAAAAATCGGATAATGTTATTGAGTTTAATAATGAGCTGTTATTTGAAAACGAAGAAATTGCAAATAAGTTTAATGATTACTTTATTAGTAGTATTAAAACTATTAATGATAGTGTTCCTAAAAATGATGTTAATTTTGAAATTTTTAATTCTCTTCCTCCTGTATCAAGCATATTTAAATTCGAACCAATCACTTTAGAAGAGCTGGGTAGTGAAATCCGAAATTCTACGTCCACGCCGTGCTACCTGGGTAATGCTAACAGAATTAGGTTGGTGTAGTTGAGAGGGGCAGAGTAAATACTGCTTATACTCAATGATTCTGCACCATGGCGAGTCATTGGCGCCACAAAACCAATGCAACTCAAGCGTCTGTTCTCCATGTTAGGGGCGGCTTGGAGCGGGCGTCTGTCTTGGATCAAGCGGCTCGCTATATAAACGTGTAGCAAGCGTCTGTTCTCCATGTTAGGGGCGGTTTGTAGCGGGCGTCTGTCTTGGATCAAGCGGCTCGCTATATAAACATGTAAAAAGGTTGTTTCTGGTGACCTAAAGATGCAGAACGAACCCATTCACGAAAATTTGGGTTGGGCGAAGGGCTAACACCCCATTTCCGTAAAAAACTACTTGTCATGAATTCTGTACACAGGCCTCGGATTATCTCGGATTCACTATTAGAACGACCTCGGAAACTGTACCCGGACTACGATTTAAAAATGGGAACCTGGAACGTGCTAAGCCTTAGAAGACCAGGAGATCTACTGAAACTTACAAACCAAATCAATAGCTATACACTGGATATAGTGGCGTTACAAGAACTAAGATGGCCAGGGAGTGGAATCCACGAAACAGCCAAAGGATACACTCTCTACTATTGCGGTCATGAAAACGGAGGAGAATTTGGAGTTGGCTTTCTCACACATCGTCGCGTGAATCAACATGTTATCGACTTTCGCCCAATTAATATGCGGATATGCACAATGAGAATCCGCACGCAAAAATTTAATGTAACGATCATCAATGTTCATGCACCTACTGAAGACAAAGCAGATGACATTAAAGACCTGTTCTTCCTAGAACTCGAAGAAGTCATCAATAACATCCCGCGGCACGATATAAAAATCGTGGTAGGTGACTTCAATGCGCAAATTGGTAGAAGTGCAGAACTTAAAACACATGTCGGCCCTAACAGCTTGCATCATGCTAGTAACAATAACGGCTTTCGCACAGCTGAACTGGCTATGATGTATGATCTAGTAATATCTAGCACTTTCTTTCCTCATAAGAGAATCCACAAAGCAACGTGGAAATCAAATGATGGAAGAACTGAAAATCAAATCGATCACGTCATGATTTCTAAGAGACACTCTACAAGTGTAACTGACGTTCGATCATACAGAGGTGCTGATATGGACACCGATCATATGCTTGTCATCTTTAAGTATAAGTGCAAATTATCATCTACATTTAATAGGCAAGCAAAAAAGACCGTGCGCTGGAATGTCGAAGCATTTAAACACCTGGAAACACTGAATAGATATCAGGAAATTGTAACGCAAAACATAGAAGAGCATGACATCCCATCTGAGATGCCATTAAACATACAAGAAGAATGGCAAACGCTTCAATCAACCATCATATCCGCAGCACAAACTACAATCGGAAAACGACCACCGAAATCACGTAACGAATGGTTTGATGACGAGTGCCGCAAAAGCATTGAGCACAAACAAAAACTGCGAGAAAAATGGTTAACAAGAAATACCCGAAGCTCCCAAACTGATTATCTATGCGCCAGAAAAGCCTCAGCAAAACTCCTACGGAAAAAGAAACGCGAACACATGAAGAGCTGTATCGAAAACATCAACCAACATGCGGCTAATGGAAATTCGAAAGAGTGTTTTGCCAATGCGCGGAATCTGACCAAAGATTTCCACCCAAGATCTACAGCCATCAAAAATGGAAACAACGAGCTTACAACAAGTGAACGTGATGTGCTGGAAGTATGGCGATCCCACTTTCAAGACCTACTGAATAGGACGAACGAAGTTCATCCTATTCGAGCAATTGCTCCGTCAAGTGAGGAGATTTTTGTCCCTTACCCAACAATAGAAGAAGTGGAAGCTGCCATCAAAAAATTAAAAAATGGCAAATCACCAGGTATCGATGGAATCCCTGCAGAACTACTTAAGAATGGAGGAGCAGCTCTGGTCTCACGTATATATGATCTGATTCTTGCAATCTGGGACCAAGAAGAACTACCTGCTGAATGGAAAACAGCTCTCATTGTTCCACTACATAAAAAAGGTGACCGCCTAAAGTGTGCAAATTATCGTGGAATCGCACTGTTGAACACTGCATATAAAATACTAGCTAATGTCGTACTCGCTCGGCTCATCCCGTTTGCCGAATCTATCATCGGCGACTATCAGTGTGGTTTTCGTCCCAACCGTTCAACCACAGATCAATGTTTTACCTTAAGGATGATTCTGGAAAAATGTTGGGAGTACAACATCAGCATTCACCAGCTCTACGTTGATTTCAAGCAAGCATATGATAGCATCATCCGCGACAACCTCTGGTCTGCACTCATATGCCTTGGTATTCCAGAGAAACTTGTTTCTCTGTGCAAACTCACAACATCGGGATCAAACTGTAGAATAGTAATCGAAGGGTCAGTTTCTGACTCTTTTGATATAACATCAGGTGTTCGACAAGGTGATGCACTCGCACCCGTACTATTTAATTTGGCGCTTGAGTACGCGATAAGAAAAAGCCGCATTGAGACACAAAACTGTATATTTAACAAATCTAGTCAAATTCTTGGCTATGCAGATGATATTGTGCTTCTCGGACGTAGAACAAGCGATATCAAGGATAGTCTCTCTCGGCTTGAAAGAAATGCTAAACGACTTGGATTATGCATTAACACCGGCAAGACTAAACTATTAACAATCTGAATACTGGCGACTATGAAGTGGAACGTGTGGAAAACTTCAAATACCTCGGGTCTGTAATAACATCGTCAAATGACATGCAGGCAGATATTAAACCTCGTGTCTCAGCCGCATACAGAGTTTTCTACGCATACTCAAAACTTTTGCGATCTAAACATCTTTCGCAGTCGTGCAAACTCACACTTTACAAAGCATTAATTCGACCTGTGCTTACCTTTGGAAGCGAAAGCTGGACACTGACTTCCTCCGATTGTAGAATTTTATCAACATTCGAGAGGAAAGTCATACGAACAATTTATGGTCCATGTAAAGTTGCTGAAAATCAGTATAGAATCCGAATGAATCATGAAATCAGACAGCTTCTTGGAGGCTGCGATGTAATCGGATTCATTAAATCTAACCGGATTAGATGGTTTGGTCATGTAGAAAGGGCACCATTAGATAGAATGATTAAAAAAGCGTCCCAACAACAACCAGCTGGTGTTCGTCGAAGAGGAAGACCTAGACAACGCTGGCGTGATGACATCATCCAAGACCTTCGTGATATAGGATGTCGAAACTGGGGTCAACTGGTCATGGAACGAGACGATTGGAAGCTGATTGCACAGACGGCAAAATCCCTCCATGGGATGTAAACGCCAGAGAGAGAGAGAGAGAGACTTTAGAAGAGCTAAAAAGTGTTATTAAAAATTTGAAAAATAAAAATGGATCCGATTCGATTAGTGCCAAAATAATTAAAGACTCTATAGATATTATAGCACAACCATTACTTGAAATAATAAACCACTCACTACAAAGTGGAGTTTTTCCAAGTGACTGGAAAGAATCTTTAATTATTCCTGTACCAAAGATTAGAGGAACTAGAAAAGCAGAGCAATATCGATATGCTACCTATTTAGGAAAAAATTTTAGAGATCGTTGTAAAAAATCAATTCATCTTTTATATTGAAAACAATAAAATATTAGTTGAAGAACAATCTGGTTTTCGAAAAGGCTTCTCTTGCGAAATTTCGTTAAATTTTTTATTGGCTGATTGGAAAACTGAAATTGAAGCAAAACAAACAATAGTTGCGATATTTTTAAATTTACAACGTGCTTTTGAGGTTATAGATCGTGATCTGTTGTTACAGAAACTTGAAAAAATTGGTGTAACTGGAGTGGAATTAATGTGGTTTGCTGACTATCTTAATAACCGGCAACAAAAAACTCGTTTTGGTAATGCAGAATCAAACTCAAAGAATGTTGAAATAGGTGTTCCACAAGGTTCAGTTTTAGGAGTTATATTGTTCATATTATACATAAATGACATCACAGAAGCAGTTAAATATTGTCAGATAAATTTATTTGCTGATGATACTCTTCTTTCAATAGCAGACTCTAATTTTGAAATTGCAATAGAAAAGTTAAATATTGATTTACAAAATTTGTCAAAACATTTTAATTACAATAAGCTAAAAATTAATATTGATAAAATGAAATGCATGTTACTTACTAATAAAGTCAGTATTTAATCAAATAATACTGTTCAGTTGGCTGGCAATTATATCGAATTTGTTGATAAAATTATGTACCTAGGTATAATAATTGACAAAAAATTAAAGTTTAATGAACATGT
>OY856189.1:7089379-7291879 GCA_963693315.1 Diogma glabrata | reverse complement strand
TGAATGACAGTCCCAATTCATAGATTAGTTGGATGGGTTTAGTGGATTAGTAGGGTGTTCAATGAAGTGGGTAAAATTCTTAATTCTGTTTGACTATTTATAAAACTACGTTTTATAGTTAATTTGTTAAAATAATAATTTAAAATCAAAGTTACTAAAAAATATTAAGACGTCGACGTTTTTGTGAGTGGTTTGTTTGAGTTTTTAGTGAACCAAATTTATGTTTCACATGGATTACTAGAATTCATATTTGTTAATTTTTATTGCAAAAACAATAAAATAAAAAATAATAACTTTTTCTGATAAATTTTTTCAAAATATCTTAAAGTAGACGAAAATTATCAAAATTTATAAATCTATATAAGTAATAATCTGAATTTTTTTAATTTTCGTACATTTATATTAAAGTAATGGTAGATAGTATTTTAATTAGTAAAACATTTCTTTAAACTAAACGATTGACATCTGTTGTATATTCAAATAAAATAAAGTGGGAAAAAACATTAAAGTTATTAATTTAAATCAAATCTTTATTGTTATAAAATTTCTCATAACTTTCATAATAAATTTTCCAGGTAGGAAACAAATTATGTGAAGATGTAAAAATAGTTACTTTAAGATAAAACTGCAACTTCAACTTTTGGGTTTCAACATATATATTGTTTTAGTTGTCATATTTTTCTTATACATATTGTTAATTTTGTTCTTTTTACAGTAAACATAGTTGTCCCACAAATCAACTCAAAAATGATTTTAAATATATCATAATCATACATTTTTATATAAAAAAGTTGTAAAATAGAATAACAAAGTATGGGAAAAGATCATGAACTCTTAGAAGCAGCCCGAAATGGAAATGTTACCGTTATTGAAAAGTTACTATTAAATAGAGCTAAAAGAAGTGGACCACTGGCTAGGTAAAGATTACATTTTACATAATATAGCAACAACTAATTCTGTTTTATGTTACAGTTTACGTCGGGGACCTGGTACTAATGCACAAGATAGTTGTGGCTATTCCGCCTTACATCATGCTGCACTTAATGGACATACGTGGGTGTAACTTGAGTGCTTTTATGAATATATTCTAGAATCTTTTATTTATTTTAGGGAAATTGTAAATTTACTTTTATCAAATGATGCTTCTCCTAATTTACCTGACTCCCGTGGATCATCATCTTTGCATTTAGCTGCATGGGCTGGACATCATGAAATAGTTGATATTTTACTAACGAATGCGTTTCGTCCAGCAAACCCAAACCTGCAAACAATTGATAAAGAAACACCATTGCATTGTGCAGCACAACACGGTCATACAGAATCACTTACTATCCTTCTTATTCATGGTGCTGATCCGAATGTAAAAAATGCAAAAAATGAAACACCATTAGATTTAGCGGCACAGTATGGCCGATTTCAAGTAGTACAAATTTTAATAAATGGTCATCCAGAATTGTTATTACCATTTAAATTTGGTAAAACCGTGGATCATTCTCCACTGCATTTAGCAAGTAGAAATGGACATACACATATAGTGGAATTACTTTTGTCGTCTGGAGTTGACGTTAATTCACAAACTCAATCGGGGACTGCATTACACGAAGCAGCGTTGTGTGGAAAAGATAATGTGGTTTTAACTTTACTTGAAGCGGGTGCTAATCTAGATGCGGTTGATAGTGAAGGTAGAACAGTTTTGGTACTTTTACAACAGTTTCCGGCACATGTTACAAGAGGAATAGTTTCAGTAATAAAAAGTAAGCATAAAATTTTATTAATTATTACTTTAATAATAATAATATTGTGTTTTTTTTGTAGATCACAAAAATTCACGTAACTCTAAAACTTATTCTATTGAAAACAAAGAATGTAACATCGATAGTTTTGAACATTTAAATTTAAGCAAATTTAAGCGAAATTTTAATATTGATAACAACTTGCATAATCAAAATCAACAATGTCAACATCATGATGATAATACATGGTGCAAAGATAGTTGTAATAAAGATTGTTTTAACTCAACATTGAAATCAAAATCATTTTCATCATCCATCGATAATAATCCAAATTTGTATATAGCAATGGCACCAATTGATTTAAATAAGCATACACCACCTAAAAAACCACCACGTCGTAACTATTCGCTATCTCCAACATATTTACAAGGGAATCATCGTATGTCGATGTCACTCGATATATCTGATGATAAGCAATACAGCAATAAAAAAGACAACAAGTCTGCATACGAATATTTATTTTTATCGCGTACTGGCTATGACATAGAAAAAAATGATCAACAATACATACAAATGAAATCACCAAATCAATCACCAGTTTCTCAAAATCACATCTTTTATGAGAATTTAACAACCGGAATGCGAATATTCAATCCAAATCGTAAATTAAAAAGAAACAAAAATCGAAGCAGTTGCGGTAGTTTTGGAAATGGCGGAGGAATATATGATGAATTTTTAAAGGCATCCAAAGCTCAATTACCATCATCAGCATCGTATATTGTTCTTAATAATAATGGAAAAGAAAATAACACACTGATACACACACCAATTAGTCCAACACATTATAATCAACCACCAACACCAGAACATCCACCACCTACTCCAAACCAAGCGGAATCATTTATTCATGAAATAATTCGACCATTGAGTCAGGAATACCAACGACGATCAAGAGAGTTAACCGAAACAGGAACATCACCAACAAATAATTTGTGCACTTCACTCGGAGCATCTAGTGCGTCATTAAGCTCGAGCATTTCATTATCAGATAGAAGCGTTTCTACCGATTGTGTTGAAGAATTTGTTGGAGATGTACCGTTTGCTGGTAAGTACGTTATTTTTTAATAAAATATCTAGCACCCAAACAGTAATCTTAAGAGACAGTCGTTGTTGTACTTGTTGTTGTGATTGTCTCTAATAAATCCTCACCAAAAACATAATTTAAAGTTTTGTTTTATTTCAGGTTTATTCAAAGGATCTACACCGAATGCCCTCTACAGTACTAGTTCTGGAACAACTGCTTCAATACCTGATCCAACAATTATGTTATCACGTTTAGAACGACCAAAAACTTTAAAAACAGTTAACTATAGTAAAAATAATTGTAGTAATTCAAACAACCATATAACATTAACCAACGAAACAAATCAAACCTCAGATTCAAAACCAATCAGTATTTTGAGTCCATTCGATGAACAAGAAGAATGGACAAAAATTTCCGAAATAATGGCATCTTTTGGTGAAGGATTATTTATCGATTCGGATAATGATATTGATGTAAAATTATTTAAAAAATTATCATCGTCAAAGTCGTTGCTATCCATGCAGTCATTAAAGCAATTGACTATCGAAAAATGGCTGGAAACAATTGAACTAGACCATTTATGTAATATTTTTATAGAAAATGGATTTGATGACGTTGATTTCTTGGTAATTTGTTTATTTCAATTTTAATAATACATATTTTAATTGTATGCTTTCGTAACTTAAGAATGGAATACTGAATGAAGATGACCTAAAACAATTTCATTTAGATGAAAATGATGTGCCAATAGTATTAGAATCATTGAAGTTGTTACCTAAGCCAAAATCTTTGGATTTAACTGTTGAATTTGGCTCCTACGTAGAAAATAATAATATTGCAAACATAACCATGGAGCAATGGTTGGAGAGCATTAAGCTAGGTTGTTATATTGAAACATTTCGGTATAACGATTATATCTAAAATATATTTATATATTTTAATTTAATTTTATAAATTTTTAGAAAGCATTTATATACAGATATGGAACGAATAGTCAAAATTTGGGAAACTGAACTTCAAACAGTTTTAGAAATCAACACTCTAGGACATCGTAAAAGAATTATTTATTCGATTTATGGAAATAATAAACCTAATAATTGTAGAAATGATAAGGTAATTATTTGAACGAGTTAATAGTATGATTAGTAAAAATATTTCATTTTGTAACAGATTGAACCCATTGATCCTCCTTTACAAAGAGTAAATAAAATACAAGAAAATTATAATTCAATGGAAAAAAATGATTATATGTCATCGGATGGTGGTATATTAAACATATCAAACCATAATCAACGAAATAATCGTAAAAAAAATCGACCCGCACCGAAACCTCCTATACGGGATGCATTGCCAAACTTAGAAATACGTGCACCAGCCGAATTACTTTTAGGTTTTCCAACTGGTCTTAAAACACAATGGCGTCATTCAGCGGATACATTTATATCTAGTTTTGTTAAATATAGAGCATATGTAAGAAATAACTTTTACCGGAACTTTTACAAATATTTTTAACCAAAATACTTTTAGTATTTAGGATCGACGGTTGTGAAAGAATTACGTGGAACAGAATCAACAAGAAAATCGATTCAGAAATTGAAACGTGGCGAACGTGTAACAACAAATCAACATAATAACGCATCAATAATCTCACAATCAATAAAACGACCTATTTGTTTAGCAATATCATTTTGTGGTGTACAATTTATTGATATTGAAACTCAAAGTATTATTTGTGAACATGAAATTAAAAACATTGACTGTGCGTGTCAAGATGCTGATGATTTGACACATTTTGCGTATATTACAAAAGATGTGGATACTCACTATTGCCATGTGTTTAATGTTGATAGTATGGTAAGTTGATTGAACAAAATTTTTATCTTTAACTTGAAATTAGTATATGAGATGAATTAGAAATAAGATTTTATTTTGAAACTATTCATTCATCATCGTAGAAAAAAACAGTTTTTCTGGATGTCATGTTTGGTGTCGATTTCAATATAATCGGGGATGCTGAGTTCAATGATGATGATAAAAATGGGGGCCGGACTCGGGGTAGTCCAACAAGGGGTGGAGGCTGGGGGTAGTTTATAAAAAATATCAAAGTTATCGTCATAATAGAAATTGGGGTTGGACTCAGGGTAGTGGTGGAGGTTGGGGGGTTGGGTGGGGGTTGGGCGGTCGGTTATACAAAGTATCGAAATTATTGTCATTATTATCGATTTTTACATAATCGAGGATGCTGAGTTCATTGGTGATGGTAAAAATGTTGACCGGACTCAGGCTAGTACAATAAGGGGTGGGGATTGGGGGTCGGTTATAAAAAATATCGAAATTATCGTCACCATTATCAATTTTAACATAATCGAGGTTGCTGCGTTCAATTATGATATTAAAAATTGGGGCCGGACTCAGGGTAATGGTGATGATAAAAATGGTGACCGGATTCAGGGCAGCTCAATAATGGGTGAGGGGTTGGGGGTCTGGTCATGAATAATATCAAAATTGTCGTCAATAGTGTTGATTTCAACATCCTTGAGGACGCTTAATCCAACAGTGCTGTTTAAATTGGGATCAAAAATATAAGGGTGTTACTAAAGGGTGTGAGTTGGGGGCTGAAAGCCGAAAATGTTCATATATATATATATATATATATATATATATATATATATATATATATATATATATATATATATATATATATATATATATATATATATATATATATATATATATATATATATATATATATATATATAATATATATATATATATATATATATATATATATATATATATATATATATATATATATATATATATATATATATATATATATATATATGTTGTTGGATTTCTTGGGCGTTTTTTAATTTGATTAAAAAAAATTTTTTGTTTTCTTTGGTATATAGCCCTATATTTTATATTGTTTTAATTTTCTATTCTAAACATTTAACGTTTCGTTGGCATTCCCAACATTTTCAAAAATCTTTTTCTTTTCCTTATTTGACACAATACATTAAAACATTTTACAAAAATAAATTAATAAAAGCACTATTATTTTAAAACTTAAACGGAAAAATAAACACTATTTATAAGTTTAGTCAAAAAAAAAAAAAATTTTTCTAAAAATCTATAAAAATTACGCTAAAAATTTCCATCAAATGGCTAATAAGTAATAACATAAAACAACAATTTGAAACCGGAACGGAGTTCCTAACACATCCTAAGGCTCTGCATTTCGCCATTGTCTCTGAAATAAATTGAATGAAAAATGAAAACATAACCTCACTTTATTTATTTTCACACTTATCCCTACAATTTTGACTTTTAGTCAACAAAATAATATAACTCACCTTATGTAATGTTATCAGGCACTTTTTAATACACTTTTTAATATTTTTTTATTTTTATTTTCCGAAGTTTATTCACAACTGTTGAAAATTATGAACTTTTCAAAGCCATCTGTCATTTTTTGTTGAGCAATGACGTCATTTTTTTTTGTGCGTTTGTGTTAGTGCGCGTATAAACGATTTAGATGAAGCAACCTTACAATATAGGGCCTTGCCCAAATACTAATTTCAGCATCAGCATTGCATTCAGTACCCTAAATTTATCCAAAATCGGTACCCATAATATATTTTCGGCTTTCAGCCCAAACTTTCACCCTTTAGTGACACTCTTATATTTTTGATCCCAATTTGAACATAACTGTTGGATTCAGCGTCCTCAAGTATGTTGAAATCAATAATAATGATGATAATTTTGATACTATTCATGACCAAACCCCCAACCCCCACCCCTTATTGAACTACCCTGAGTCCGGTCAACGATTTTACCATCACCATTGAACTCAGCATCCTCAATTATGTAAAAATCGATAATAATGACAATAATTTCGATACTTTGTATAACCAACCCCCCAACCCCCACCTATTATTGGACTACCCTGAGTTCGACCCAAATTATTATTATGACGATAAATTCGGTATGTTTTATAACCAACCCCCCAACTTCTACACCTTTTTGGACTACCCCGAGTCCGGCCCCCATTTTTATCATCATCATTGAACTCAGCATCCCCGATTATATTGAAATCGACACCAAACATGACATGCAAAAAAATATTTTTTTCTACGATAAGGGTACCCCCTTGGGAGTAAAAACTGGTAATGTCACCGATCAGGGGGTAATATGAGGGATTGTATTTGCTATGAAATTCTGATTCTAACGATACCCCACATATGACATATTTTACTCATTTAATGTGTCTACCCCACCCACGGGGTTCGTTGGGGGAGAGGGTGCAAACCAACTTTTAGATTCAAATGTTGCGCCGGTCTGAATAAAAGATAATGGTACCATTAAATTTTTTTTATCTCTTCCCATTTATTTTATATAGATTTTTATATGCTAAAACTTAAAGAGGGTGTAAAGTGGTGGGGGTGGGTCCTACCACCCCCAATCTCATAAAGTTTTCGGGAGATGGCCAAGCCCGATCGATTGATACCAAATTTGTACAAAAAAAAATGCCCGATTCTTAAAAAAAACGATAGTTAAGTTATTATTACTCTTTCGCAGGAAAAGATAAAATTTTTAACGTTGGGCACTGTTTCGGTAGGACAGAGTTTTTGTTGAATTGTAATTAATTTTACGGTAATTCAGATATAATGGTAATAGGTAGTTTAGATTGATTTGATTTTTATTATTTTCTCTGGAAGTCTTTTGGTTTAGATGACAATTTCAGTTTATCAAACATAAAAGTTTTGGTTTATGCGCCCATTTTGTGACTAAGAAATTTAAGAAGTGCTTTTGATTTTGGTGTTTCAGCCTGTAGCTGATTATTGTGTTTTAATTAAATAAAAATAGAATGTTTGGCTAGCAGTTAACCATCCTTAAGAAAGATATAGCAGATCAAGAACAAATGCTTTATTAAATTATATGAATAAGTAGATATGTTTAGGGTTCCGTATTTTACAACAAACCCTATTGGTGAGAGTACAACGTGTTTTTCGTATTATATTGATTATCTCGTAAACCGTTGATCCCTTGAACCTGAAATTAGAGGTGCTATAAAACTAACCTATCCACACAAGCTGACGGGCTAAAAAATAAATAAAGTTGTTTTCGTTTGTTTTACAGAGGTACGATGTGAAGCCTTTGAGAAAATACATTTTCTTATCGAGACGAATAGGGTATCATATGAAAGAGCTCCACTTTAGTATTCCTTAAAAATGTATTTTAGAATTTTACACCCCACCATTTTTTGTATACTCATGTATAGTTATGAATAATGACGTTTTCTTTATGTTTTATTGTCTCGATTAACTCCGACCCTAAAAGATCGAAAATCTTAAAATATATTTGGGATGTAGACAAATTAGTAAGTTTTTATTGGAAAATATAGAAATGTCAAATACTCATAATTATATTTAATATTTATTATATTTATCAAAAAAGTGCAATTTTCAGACCATCCCCCCTACGTCTCGAAGCTCATTGGCAGAAAAAATTTGTAAAAATTCACAGAGTTAGTAAATTTGGTAAAATTTGAATAAAAATCATATCGAAGTCTCAAATAATTATATTTCTGTTTGTTTAGGGGACGGGGGTGGAGAGGGTAACTAAAACCTTTTCTGACACAAACAAGTGGGGTGTCATTTGAAAGAGCATCTAATTTAGAAAACATTTGTTTAGAATTTTGCGGTGCACAGTTTTTGAGTTATTGTCAAAAAAGTGCAAATTTCAGATTTGATTTGATAATGACTATTTATTGAAATAATTGTAGTTTAAAGCTCGGTTTTGTTTTTAAAATGATGAAGCAGAGACTTAACTGAGCCAAATCATATTAATAAATACTAACACTTGCATTGAGTCGGTGTCATATAAAAGTATGATCTTTTAAGCAACACCACCATACAAATGTCTTTTTTTTAAAACCTGAGATTAATTTTATAAAAAATGGTGTTTAATTATAATTTTGGTTATTTGCGAGCAATATAGAACCTCTGTTGCCAATGGGAACTGGGTTGAAGATGTGACGAGCAAAGCTGCTATCTGGACCTGCAATGCTCTTCCTTTTGAACGCAGATCTAGTCGTCAGCATGAGGGTTTTGTCTATGCCAAAATCAAAGGTGTCCACTTCTACAAACACTTGACCGACTAATAACAGACGTCAGAGGTAAGCCACCCATCGTAATTGCGGGTGATTTTAACGCTTGGGCGGTTGAATGGAGAAGTAAACGTACTAGCCCTAGAGGTAGAGCATTACTTGAAGCATTTGCCAGACTCAATCTGGTACTGCTCAGCCATGGTAGTACAGAGACATTTAATAAATGAGAAGCAAGATCAATTATCGATATCACTTTTGCAAGTGGGACACTCTTGAGAGGAGTACAATGCAGGGTATCTGACTTGTATACGCATCGTGATTATTGTGCTATTATATTTGAAAACCAACCACCACAGCTGTTTGAAAGGCGCCAAGTTAAGCGGAAGGCACAGCAAAATGGGTGGAAAATTAAAGAGTTGAACACGGCGATGCTGGACTATATGGTTGAATGTATGCCAATACCGGAGAGTGGTGCTAAGATAGGAGCAGAATTTATTACGAGATATCTTAAAAGCACCTGTGATGCATCTATGCCAGGTAAAGCAACGGTAATGGACGGTACCCAGTATTCTGGTGGACTGAAAACATTGCCCGTTTGAGAAAAGAGTGCCTCAAACTCCGGAAGAAATGTACACGAAGGAGAAATCATGAGCACTATGATCAGTTCCAAAATGATTTTCGCGAAAAGCGGAAAGAATTTCGGAAAGCAATTGCTAATAGTAAGAGCAGATCATTCCAGTGTCTTATAGATGAAGTTCAGAATAACCCATAAGGAAGTGCGTACAAAATTGTGCTTACTAAACTAAAGGGTGTTCAATTCAGTGTGCCCAGATATAATAGCTGAAATTGTGTCCGGCCTTTTTCCACACCACGGTGACTTCTTCCTACCTCTATTTCTATTCAAAATAATTATAAATATTTTTATTGACATTAGTTCTGAAATTTGATTACAATTTAATTGTATATTTTTAAGGTTAATTAAGTTGTAATCCAATTGAATTATTTGATGTCATTATCAAATTTATGTACTGCTTGGTTTTTACGAATTAAAGTAATAAATAAAATCATTCTTATTGTGGAAACCGAAAGAAAAACTTACTTTTATATTTTTCTATAAAACATCAACCACTATCGTGCGTGAGAAAACGTAAACACATTTGAAAAGTTAAATCCTCAAGTTATACAAATATGTTTAGTGTTTACTATATAAATATTAGCTTGAGGCGATATATAGCCGAGTGTGTTAAAACACTAGTCTATACATCGTTAGAGTCGACGGTTCGAATCCAGTCAAATCCAATATGGATTTACTGGATTAGAATTACAGAGCCAATTTAGATGTTAAGTATTGGTGTTGGGTAGTTCATAAGTTAATTAATAGGGTGATATGGGCCACCGCCTAAACCAGCTAGTTAAGTAAAATTGAAAAAAAAATATTAGCTTACCGTTGTTAACAATCACAAAAGATTCATCACAAAATCACAAAAACCGTTAGACACAAATTTAATTTGCATTACACCCGCTCAATCACAACTAGATTGAATCAAAAACTCAATAACATTGAAAATACATTTTCAATTAATATAATTCTTAATATGTATGTGCATGATTGGTGTAATAATTACGTTTTTTTTTGTTTCAGGATTTAGCAACAGAGATTATATTAACTTTGGGACAAGCATTTGAAGTTGCTTATCAATTAGCTTTACGTGAACTGTCACCATCAACGCCTCATAGAGGATCTGTTGATTTGGATGCAGCATCAGCAGTAGACCGCGTAAAACCTTCATTGGTGTTGTAATATTGTGATATTGTGGTAAGGAACTATATTTAATCGATTGGCACTATGACTAGCTGATTTATTCGGTTGACACTATGATTATTTGGTCACGATCACATCACATTCGGTAGTTGGGTCTTCAGTTCGTTTGTTGTATCCTTAAAAATATATTTTGAGATAAAACAACAAAACTTGAGGTTATTGTGACAAGAAATATTTGGTTGTCACAAAAGAGGTTGTAGTGACCGAATTTTTTCTTTCAGTGTATATTGTTGATCTAAAAGACATCAGGAATAAAGAAATATTACGGTTTCAGTAACATTTATTCATATACATATACTACTTTTTCCAAGTATTCCGTTAGAGTAGCATTTGGTTTCAGACACACTTCTGTATAATAGCTTAAAAAACTCCAATCAGGACGTCTTGCAGGTTTTCCAGACTTTCCATAAATCTGGAAAACCTACAAATGGCTAAGCATGTTTCTGGAAAAGTTCAGGCAATTTCGTGACTTTTCTGGAAATTTTAAATATTTATATGATATTATGGTATATCCAAATAAGATCAACCTCTTATCGATTTCTGTCTAACGTATCAATCCCTCATCCATTTCTATCTATTATAAGAGGATATTATTAAAAAACTGAACAAAAGAGATAAAAACTTCCAATATGTATGTGTATTTACGATTTCTATTCATATTCATATACAATTGACTATAAAAAAGGTAGATTTGATTTGGTTGACAGGTTGCACGAGGTGGAACTTGTCCTGGTACGCAGACTCTATTATGGTGTTTGAAGTCTATAAATAATCATAATCTATATCTTCGTGATACGGAAAATAGTGATTCTGTGATTAAATCTATGTTTCCTGATACTGAAATCAAACGAAAATTAAAACCAGGGAAACCCAAATCTTTCTTTCGAAATCCAGAGCTTACGTATGGTTTACAAATTTCATATCAAAGTGAATGTAGAAATCAACTTTAAATATAAACAAATTTCGTAGTAATTTCATTTGATGAGAACGTCTCTAAAATTTAAAATTTTCTTATGATTAGTATTTTCAGAATTGTTTGAATCATCACAACAACGCGCCCCCAATTTTAGAATTAAACACCGGTGAGTGAGGTTTCGTTTGTGTTTTTCAAAATTATTATTTAAAGTTTAACTAAAATAAAGTTTAAACATAAAACTGTAGCACTGTTAATTTGTATCAAAATAACAAGATAATGTGATTGTATTTTAGCATAAAATCATTGAGATTACTAAAAAAATCTATTTCTAGTCAAAATAGTATAAACTATTTATGAATTTTTAAATTTTGAGTGAGAGAACTATATATTAGTAGCAATTCGATTATGATCAGTTTAATTATTAACAAAAGAAAACCTTTAGCATATTCTTAGTTAACTCTGGATGGACCACTATTAGTGCGAATATGCTGTAGATTTCTCGAACTTAATAATTCTGAGATAATCGACAAAAAATCGTATACATATATTTTAAAAACAGATATATAATATGTTTATATATACAAATTTTTTTGTTATTTGAGGATTCAATTCCAAAAGTTGTACATATATACATATATCATCACATAATATATATATAATATATATATATATATATATATATATATATATATATATATATATATATATATATATATATATATATATATATATATATATATATATATATATATATATATATATATATATATAAATATATATATAAATATATAAATATATAATACTTAGTTAAAAAAAATATATTAATATGTAAATGGTTAAAACAATAATTTTAAAAATAAAAAATTATGAAGCTTAAACTTATAAAGAAATGATTTATCAAGAAAATTTCATAACTTGCATGTTGGATCATATTTTTAATGGAGAAATTCAAAATGCTTTTTTAAATTCGTGTTTGACAGGTTTAGTTCTTTATTTTTATATAATTTTTATTAATTTTTATATTTGAATTTTGTTTAATGTTGGGACTTACATACGGAGAACCTATTGGCTCACAAATACGATTTTTTTAAAATGTTAATTCACATCTCAATCGGTTTTTCAATAACTTTGTCGCAAAAAATTTTAATTTACTTAAGTATTTTTGGTTTATTTCATTCATTTCATTGTAACATGGGCTGAAGATAAAGATGCCAGATTTACAAACCCACAACATCTAATTCTGATGGTCTTGTGAAATATTATTGTTATAACAGCTATATGTTTTCATTAGTTATTTTGTCAACGTTTTTTTGTTAATAATATGCGTTGTGTAGCAGGAATTACAATATGTGTCACACCACATAAAAACCTTTTGAGACCAAAATTAAACAATTACATGCGTTCTAAGGTGTTATGGACGCAAATTTTTTTATGATTTTGTAATGAATGGTTAACTAAACAATAAATTTTATCACATATAAAATATGATATATATGCAAATAGTTCATGATAGGATAAAGGAAACACAAATTAAATAAAACTAAAATTAGGCTGCCAACAATTAGCGGCATATTCCATGATCACTTCAACGATTAAAGCTCAAATATTAAGTTATATGAATGCTCATTTCTTTGAGCGAGAAATAGCGTGCCATCATCAGAGAATATTCCATAGCAAAGATTGAAGGAGCTCCCGTTGACTGAATCATTATTTTTATACTCGTAAACCATATTGAACAACCATTAAGTTCTTATTCAGGCAGAAACAGTAAAGACAAGAACGGTTTTAGTAAAAGACAAAAAGATGATACTTATTATTAGCGTTATATGATTGCATTTCCGAGCATAAATTACTAGGAAAAGACCGAATACAGTCAGGGTATGATCAGGGTCTGGTGAGTACAGAAAGGGCAAACCCTGTTAGTGCAATCGGATGTGGGCCTTATTTCGAATACCCTTTTAGGGTTAACCTTATTTGAACATATTCGGCCCTGATTTGGGTTTTCGTATGAGGCTGCTAGGTGGGTAATCTGATCAGGACCTGATACGAAATACCTTACTAGGGTTGGCCCTTTTGAATTGTATCAAGCTCCTATCAGAAATTGCCTGCCTTATTTAGACCGATCTAAGCTCTATTTCAGTTGATAAAATTTCATTTGATTAAAATTCACTAGAGTATATTGTCCATTTTAGAAATATATTGTTAAAATAGTTTTATCTATGGTTAAGTTATGGCTCCTCGGCTATTACATCTATTGAGGAGGCCAAGATTTCTTGATGCGCTCTCAGCCATGGCCATTATATGATCATTCCAGAGCAAGTCATTGGATATTGTGACTCCCAGTAAACGAATGCTTTCACATTTGTCTATTTGATCGTCACACATATTAATTGAAATATCGTTGGGAAACTCGGTCTTTGATCTGGAAACAATCAATAGCTGAGTTTTGGTGGAATTAAAATTGACCAAATTTTGGTCAACCCAATTAGCGACTTTTTTTAGGTCCTCGTTTACGTTTATGGCAGCGTCTCTCCAGGCGGGATTTATTCGTTCATGTTCCTTTTGAAGATAGGGGGACGAATGACTTGTGCAGTGTTGTAGTAGGAGGTTTACCTGGTGGTCCGTGAAGGTCCACCAGTTTGTAGCGCACGCCACACACCCTACCGCTAGCTCGATAGAGCAAAGGTTCTAGCGACCTACCTCACTCACAAGAAAATTTACAGCAAACAAAAAATAACATCTCGTGTCTAAAACATCACCACCCAGAATCTCCAGAAGGCAGATCTGCCACGCCACAACTCCTTTTAAGTTCACTTACTAACACATCATTTTGCAAAGGAAAATACAGAAAAAACGACAATTTTCCAAATAAACCTAATTTTATTAGATTATCAGTAATATCTGTTGTTATTCCCGTGGAACATCTGGGTCTTCGGTCTTACTGTGGTTGTCTAAGTATGAACCATTTCTTAACTCTAATTTCCTCAGAAAGAACTAGTTTTATTAATTGTATGAACCAAAAATTGCCGCCATACTGGACAACTCAACTCAATCAACCACACAATCAATAAAAAAAACGAACTTGTAAATACTAAATTCCAATCTCAACCGATTAACTGCTCAAAACTCATTAATTAAAAAATTTTCTAGCACGAGCTATAAAAAGAAACTTTATTTTTCATTTCAATTCATTTTAGTTGGTTTTTTAAATAGGTAAAAAAAATACCAAAGAATTTACCGGAAACGAGTCAGATGTATGTCCAGTTACACAAGTGGGTTGAAAAGTGAGTTGAAACTTGGGTTGAAAGTATTTTGCTATTTTCGAATAAGCTTATAGTATATTACTACAGGATGGAAAAAGGGAGTATATCTGACAGAGTATCTTGCCCATTACAGTGTACTATTATCTGCAAAACTATTTATTGGGTTACTTGTGATTTCCAACAGTTCGTTGATATAAATTATAAATAAAATGGGAGATAAAACTGAGCCGTACCCCAGCAGTTATTAATTAAGACTCAAACGAAAATCCATATATGAATACAGATGTATCGGTTACACATATTTAATTTTATTTATATTTTAACATATAAATACATATAGAGCATGGTCCAGCTATCCAAATCAGGGCGTGATCCAGTTATCCCATTCAGGACCTGATAGGGAAAAAGCGTTACACTAATCAGGCTGCTCTAGCTGTCCTACCAATGTCTGATCCGTACTAGAGTAAGTCGGATCAGGACCCTATTTGAGCCCTGCCCGGGTTGTTAATGTGTTATTAAAAGTGTGGTGTGTTTGCGAGCTCTCTCTAGTGCCATTAAAGATGGAATGATAGAAAATAAGAAAGTAGAGCTATCTTAGTGTGCCAGAGCATTAAGAAATTGAGCAGGAGTCCTAGTAGTTCGTCCTGGTCGAGGAGTTGTAGCTGAAAGGTTAATCCGCAGCTTCCCAAATATGACAAGGATTCGCTTTAAACTGTTTAGGAATTTTAATGTTTAGTTGTCTGGAGATCAAATTATGATCTGAACCCCCAAATGGATCTAATAATTAAAATTATACCAAGCATGGACCGTTTATCAAAAACAAATCAAGTATGTTACTACTTTGTCCAGGAATGTCAGGAACCATTGTTGGCTGATCTATTATCTGAGTAAAATTGTGATAAATATCACACAACTCAGCGTAACTCGTCAGCTTTAGAGCTATGTCTACTCCATTCTTGATGGTGAACATAAAAATCTCCAAGAACTATAAACTTGACATTAGGATACTCAACCAACCTATCTATCTTTTCAGATAGGTCATGAAATAAATTAATGTTCTCAGGCGATTGGGCGAACGATAGAGTCCAAAGACAAACAGCTTTGGACACCATATTGTAAATTTTATATTTAATTCAAATTTATTTAACGTTACATAGTAAAGTATTTTTAATATATAAGCAAAAACTTCATGCATAATCTTAATGTAGAATCAGGATTCAAGCTCATAATTCGGATAAACATATCTACTTTTATCTAAGAATAATACGAAACTAATAAAATCTAAATCTGACTACTTCAACAGCAGACAACCTGAGTCTAAGTTGTCTGCTAAAATCGACAATCAAAATTTTGAAACCGTATACGTAAAATATTATTTAACAAACATCAACACATGATGAACTAAAAAAAAAGAAATTATACAAACGGTGGACTGCAAACTGTTATTGAATCAACAAAAATTATAACAAAATCAAATATACAATTTTTTTTCAAAATTCCAAAAATTATTATAAAATCAAAAATTCAAATTTATTCAAATATTTAAAAATATTGCAAAAATCCATTATATAAAAATTCAAACTTTTTTCCAAAATTCTTAAAATATTCCAAAAATTAAAACAAAATCAAAAGTACAAAATTTTTTCAAAATTCCAAGAACTACAATAAAATCAAACATTTAAACTTTTCCAAAATTCTAAAAATATTCCGAAAATTCGTACATAATCAAATATTGAAATTTTTTTCAAAATTCTAAAATTATTGTAAAATTTTTTAATTCAAAAATTCAAACTTTTTCCAAAAATCTAAAAATATTGCAAAAATTATAATAAAATCAAAAACTGAAACTTTTAAATATATAAAAATTATAACAAAATCAAAAATACAAACTTTTTTAAAATTTTTTAAAATTTAAGATTAAAAATCAAAAATTGAAACTTTTCCAAATCAAAAATTCAAAAAACTTTTTCCAAAATTCTAAAATATCCCAAAAATTATAAAAAATTCAAAAATACAATCTTTTTTCAAAATTCCATAAATATTTTAAAAATTATAACAAAATCAAAAATTTGCATGACAATTTCATGTTCGATAACATTTCATGTCAAACAAATAATTAATTTCATTTTTTTGGTTTTCTAGATTTCGTTGGTTGTGACGGTCGGACGGTCGGTCGGCAGACAGACATACATTTTATTTGCTTTTTTAGAATCAGTAGGTCCTAAAACGTCGAGAAATGCTAAAAAAGTGGGGTCAAGAATTTCACTTTTGGATCGAGAATGTAATACTTATGTAGTGATGCACCGAGTACCGGTAAATTACTCGGTACCCGGCTTAACCGGTCCAATTTTGAAATACCCGGTTTTACCTGGAACCGGTACTTTATTCATTACCCGATACCGGATAAAAATAAAACATAAAAGTCTAAAATTAATTAATTCAATTTATTCTTTTGAAATAAAATAATAAAAAAATTGGAAATAAAAAGCAACGTAATTCACTGACATAACTATACAGTTGAGTTTTAACATGCGAATAGTGTTATTAACCAATCAGAAATAAGAATTTTGTTGTGAATATAAATTTTTCTTTGTCTTCTTGGTTGATAATAAACTTTACAAAACTAGGATGACCACCTTTGCTAAATATTTCTCCGGAAACTTTTATAAGTTGCACTCCTACCACTTTGCTATTTAGAAAACTCTGCTAGAAAGGCCACCAATCTTCAGGAGGGTCAACAATCTTCAAAATTTTGCAATATTCTTTTAAAACAATCATTTTTAAACGTAGATGTTCTACAATAGGATACTTAGAAAGCAACGGAAGAGACATTTCTGAAACTCTTGTTTATTGATTGCATTGCGCACTGATGGAAGGACGTTTCAAATTTTTCGCAATAGATGTATAGTTATAGTATAAGAACAGTTCGATAACATTTTTTCGGTGCTGGAGTGAATATAGCGTATCAGTTAACTCAGTATTATATTTCTAAGGCTAAATATTTCATTGTTGACTAACTAACACCTTTTCAAACATGACAATAATATTCCATAGATGAGAAAATAAATGACCTATAGATCAACAGAATTTGTCCCTGCTTAAAAATTTGTTTACATTGGCTCATGAATTTCAATTTTTGAATTATAGATTTAGCAAGGTTGAAAACATGTTTTTTTTCTTTTTACATAAAGTTAGGCATGCTTAGTGTTAATTACAATAAATTATAAATTAACGTCTCTGAATATCTTAAGATACCATGGCAACTAGGAATTAGGATTTAGTTTGAATAAATTAAGTTTCTCTAAGAAATTTATGAACGCTAACTTTAAAGTGTTGAGGGTTAAAGCTATCGGGGAACACCCAAGAAGGTAAGGCATTCCAGAGATAAGAGACTCTGTTGAAAAAATCAAGCTGAAAAGCAACAGTTCCGCACCTTTTTATTTTAACCGTAAAAAGATGGGCCACAGTATTATCTCTGGTGAAACGCGAGAAGTTTGCCAGTTCAGGTAAAATTCATTTAATCTGAGGAAGTTCATTCATCCATAATGTACTTGTAGAAAATTATCAAATCAGCAACATTTCGTCTGTGCTTCAAGGAATCAAGCTCATTAGTAAGAGTCGAGCTCCCAATCAGTTTAACAGCTCTGCACTGAACAGAATTGAGACCCTTCAAACTGCTAAAATATGCTCCACCCCATATGTGAGAACAGTATTCCATGCAGGGACGTATAAAAGATTTGTACATTAAGAGCAGCTCGCCCCAAAAAACCTAATTTTTGTACAGTGTTCTTAGCTATGTTAAAAATATGAGAATTTCATTTCATATTATTTTCAACTTCTACTCCTAGAATTCTAACACATTCTTTCTTTACAAGGTCTTTAGAGTCGAACTTTAATTGAAACGGATTAGTTGTGGATATTCTAGAAAAATAACAAACCTGTGTTTTACTCAACACTAAAGCTAGAAACACAACACGGGCGAAATCGTCCAACGACGACGTTAGTAGCATTAGAATACACAGGATACATTCATTTCAAACACAACTACAGCGATAAACGAAAAAGTTTTTTTCGTCGGAGAAAATTTAGATTCTGTTTCTAATTTATCGTCGGCGATGATTATTGCCAGATATCAATTCTATTTTTATTTGGCTGCAAGGGTAATTTTAAATGTTATTGTGACAGTGCCGCCAACTGAAAGACATGATTTTCTGATGTTTTTCGCGTTTCTGAGGCTGCAATCGTTTTGTTTTCAGTTGTCAACTGAATTTTCAGTTTATGTTCAAAGTTCGGTTTTATTCATTTATATATTTTCATAATTTGTATTTTATTTTGAAAATTAGTTATTAGTAGAAAAATTATTATTATTTATTTATTAGTAAAAATTAGTTATTTTTAAAATTGAAATTCATTTTGACAAAGAACAAAGTATTTCAGTTTATGCAATTTTATTTTTGACAGCTTTTCATGCTGACGCCTTTGTTGTGGTTACAACAGCGAAATTGTAGACGTTTTTTTTATCGTCCGATGTTATCGTCCATGTTGTGTTTCTACCTTAACACTGTTCCATTTCTCGTTATTTCCATTAACTTAACTCAGTGGTCCTCGCTTGATGCATCATGGTTTATCTTAATAAGAAAGTTTTATGATGTTGCTTGATTCTGATCTTAATCCTTCATCCTTGTAATAAACGTTAACATTATTTTTGGTTATTGTAACTCAACGTAAATCCCTAAGTCTATTCATTCTTCATTGATAGAATTGATTAATAAATTTCTATTAGTGGCTATTACGAGATCGATGCTTAGGATAAATGCTTAAGCGTCATGCGATATTCTGTCATATGTTCCACAGATGAGTTACGTAGGCTAACAAGTCACCTGTTGCATGACTTCTACGAAAACCATACTGCTTATCATCAATAATTTGTGACATATCCAAATATTCTATTAGATTATAGTTAACATATTTTTCAAATATTTTAGCTAAAACCGACAGATTTGCAATTGGTCTGTAATTATTAGGGTCGATATCTTACTGGCCTTGCTTCGATATGGGTTGAGCACAAGTCAGCTTTCATGAATCGGGAAATATTCCGATTTTGTAAGATAAATAGACAAATTTTGTTAGGTTTGGAGCTAGTTGCCAAGCAAAGTTTTTAAGAATGAGGGGTGGAACCATCGGGGAAAGCGGATTTATTGTTACTGATATAGAAATAAGAATTTTCGTACAATATATTGCAACGAAAAATAGTTGGTTTCATTTTTGTTTCAACTGGGGAATGAGTGTAGGAGATTGCAGAGGTTCGACTATATTTGAGTTCTATGCGAAAATACGACGCAAAACATCCGTCTTCTCTTTGGTGTCGTTTATGGTTATGGCAATCAGAACTAAGGTTGGAATAAATGATCGAGTGAAATTGCTCTGGACTGATTTAACTAACTGAAAGAAACTATGTGAGCCAGATGGGGGCTCGGCAATTTTTTTGCTTTCTTCTGGATAAACGAGTTTTTGTCCAGATCTATTTTGTATATGCTGATATTTCTTGTTTTTTACATACACTAAGGGTTTCTGGAGGTTTATATGAGTTATATGTCTTAAACGACTTTGCGTTTATTCCTCTTCGCCTCATCAACATCCCGCGTGAACCGAGGCTCAGTTTTAGAAGTGATTAGTCGATTTGGAACAAATCGTCGCATTCCATCTTTTATGAATTCAGAAACTCCGAATGCTGATGTGCTTGGATCTCGTTCAACACAATAAACAGATTTCCAAGGTGTTTCTTCATAAAAGTTTATGAGTCCCTCTTATTTAGTGTGTTTATAATTCCAAATGCGACGAGGATTGGCTTTAATTAATATAGGTGATGTAAATTGTACTAACGCTGTAATTAGTAAATGGTCCGATGGTTGTTGTACTATTATCTTCGTTGTATCAGGTTCGTTTGTCAAAAACAGATCCAGTAAATTATTGTTATGATGTGTATTATCTGGTATTCTCGTGAGACACTCTATCATTTGAGTCAAACCATGATAATCTGCGAGTAATAGTTCAGTCTGTCTTTTCACGCCGTCAGTGCTGGATGAATATGTTAGCCATTCTTTATTATATATATTAAAGTCCCCAAGAATGCCCAGTCTTGCTTTGGGGTAGTCTATGGTGATTTTATCTATAATAAACAATATATTATCGAACAAAGGACATTGTCAAACATACCATTGATTAAGTATATACTTAATCAATGCACATACTAATTGAAATATCGTTGAGAGACTCGGTTTTCGTTTTGTAAGAAATCCATCAAAAGCTGTTTTTTTTGACAATTGAAATTGACATTTAACAATTTACATTAACGCAGCGTTTTTCCGTGCGGGATTTAATCGCTCAGGTATTTTACCTTTGAAGATAGAAGATGAATAATTTGTGCAGTGTACTGATGGTTTTCAACAGGTCATTGATATAATTTAAAACTAGAGTGGGATAAAAAACAGAGCCCTTGGTACACCAGCGTTAATTAATTTAGAAAATCCATCTACGGAAATGTTACAAATTTACCAATATTCTACAAATGCATTATGGTCTATGGATGAGCATTCTTCTGAGGAAATCAATACCATTTGCTGTTCATATTTGTAGGTTCGAATTAGAAGTTGCTAGTACATTTTATTTTAGCGTATAATTACGCATGCTTATTTGTTTCTAATTGTAGAAATTGTTTATAAAAATATCGAACTATTAATTAATTTTTTTTTATTTTAAAAAACAAAATATGAGTATGCGCTGTTATAAAAACCGAATGTGACATCCTCAAACAATAAAAGCCGTGTTCGATTTGACTGAAGCAACTGATACAACTGAAAAATTGAATGCAATTGTTGTTGTTTTTTCAGTTGTTTCAGTCAAATTGAACGCACCTAAAGTCTTAACAACGAAAATAAATTTAAAAATCATTTTTACAGTTTTGCTGATAATTAATTATAATTAATTCCAATTCGCTTTTGAAATAATATATATTCGGCAGCATTCATAGGCTTTAAACTAAAGATAATAATTAACTTGTTATTAATATATAAAAAAATCTCAGATATTTTAAAATTATCTTATAAATTTAACCAAATTATATGTATACAGATTTTGCAGAACCAATTTTAAATATAGGCTTTTAAAAAAAAATAAAAGACAAATATTGTCAAAAAATTATATTTATAGAAATAATAGGCCAATATTTTGTTTCAACATTTTTGCGCGCTGCTGTTAATTCTTTCAAAAATTCTACTGCATTTGACGCCAGAATTAATAGCGTGACCTGTTGTAAAATTTTGGAATAAAGCATTTCCCTATAAATGAATAAAATATAGCTATATATTTAGAAAAAAAAAAGAAATTGATGTTATTTATATATAAAAAATAATATATACATACATATATATAATATATAAATAATTTAAGATAAAATTTATAAAATCTTTTAAAAAATAGTTTTATTAACGATTTTTAATACAAACAACAATAACGAAATTCATCAAAAGCTCATGTTTAATTATTTTACTGTTACATATCATGAAACAACTGTTATGCTTAATAAAACTATTTTATAAACTAAAACTAATAGCAATTCGCAAGTCCTGTAATAAAATACTAAGTTAAGTCTTAAGGAGCTTAAGACTATTAATTTGATTTATTTATTTACCTCTATGTTTCGACCATGTAGAACAATATTTTCATTCTTCTTATCAACCGTTATTTTGAGAAAAACTATAATAAAAGTCAAAGAATCAAAGAACCTTTGAGACCGACTTTTTATCATAAATTCATGTTTACACTAATTTTAATGAACTCATTAACACTACATTAATTATTATTATTAATTTTAACTACTATTTCTAATTAAATTTCAATTGCGTCTAAAACGAATGTCTAAATTATGTAAGCATCAGCCGTTATTGATGCTTCCAACATTAAATAGCTTAAATAGTTTACGCATGATACTCTCTCATATTTGTACTCACCTTCAAAGAAGTCTGATTCATTTTTTAGCACAGTAGAATCGTGAACTTTTAGCGCTATTTTAAAATTAAAACTCAGTATAAAAAAATTCAAAAAATCGCCATAACGCCCATAACGCTATCTAGAAAAATAAAACTCCATATAAAAAAATTCGGAAGGGCTATGATTAGGTTTTGTTACCTTCCAAGATATCTCTCATAAGCTAGTTGGAGAAATATTTTTGAACGGTTTTTCTCTTCTTTAATTTTTATTTCCAGTTTAAAATAGACAAATTGGAAAACAGTTTGTATTATGAGTATTGAATATCAATCACCTTCATCCGTTTGATGGGTAGGAGAAATTATCATTATTTGCATTATGGTCGAGACATGGACACATTTTTGTTTTATTTTAATTTTAAAATTGTTAGAAAAATTATAATAATTTAAGTGGAATTATATTAATATATTATATTTTTGTTGTTTATATTGTTGATGTTTTTTTATTTGGATATTTACAAAATATAACTTATGCTGTTTATTGATTTTGCCATAAACGACGATATCAAAATTCTTTAAGTAAGTATATATATTCGTTAATCTAAAAAAAATATACCCGAAATAGTTTCAAAGGTAATAAAAAACGCGTTTTTTTTAACTGTGGGGGCTGGAAATTTGTTTTAGAACAAGAGGGTAAGCTTGTCCGACCAAAATGTGTCTGCTATTCTCGAGTCCAACAACTGACATTTTGTATGTTTGGGTTGTCGAACTAGACCACACATGGCCCAATTGCGGCTCTTTGAAAGAACAAATGTGGCTCTCGAAAAGAAATGAAAAAATTTAATAACATTTAAAAATTTATTAAAATTGTAATAAAGTTGTAATTGAATTACCAGTAAGTTACCAGCTCTTAATCTAAAATATCGAAAAATGGGATAACTTCCGTTAATTAAAACAAACAAAAAATTAACTATTTCCCCTCCTATCAGCAAATTTTTTCAAAGAAAAACACTATCCGGAATTAAAGGATGATCAATTGATTAATGACTGTGTATTCTTAACTGATATAACGGAGAATCTGCTGTTCCCAATCTTATCAGTTACTGATTTTATTCAAACGATTCTGAGTTTTATTAAAAAAATTTAACTTTTTAACGTTTTTAACTACAAAAAAGTTAAACCACTTTCCTCGTCTTGAAAATAAACTCTCTAAAATTGATGATAGAAAACTGAGTGAAGATAACAGTAAAATATGAAGGGGCACACATCTCAAAGCTCTGAAATATCAAAACTTTGGCCTGGGTTAAGGATTTTTATATAGTTTTCGGCAGTAACTTGTCATCAGTACTTGTTTTTAGTAGTGGACAGCGATGTTTATTCAACATAAAAAAAATGTTTGATATACATCGTTTAGAAGTTTATTACAGAACTAACACGAAACATCAATACGTTACCGGAAAATTATAACAAGTCATAGATTAACATAGTTTATAGTGAAAAGATGATACACTCAACAAACTACTCAAAAACCATTCGATTTAGCGTTCAGCAATTTCAACTTTTCAAATACAAATAATCCATTATCTAACAATTTCATGTTCAATTTTTCATGTCATACAAATAAATAATTTAATTTTTTTTTTTTCAAATAAAAGGGGTCTGATTGAATTGATTTCAAAAAATTATAACAATAAACAAAATCAAATATTCAAACTTTTTCCAAGATTCCAAAAACTATAATAAAATCAAAAATTGCTACTCTCTTCAAAATTTCTAAAATATTCAAGAGAAAATTATAAAATCAAAAATTCCAAAAATATTCTTAAATTTAAACGTTTTTTGAAAATTCTAAAAATATTGTAATAATTATTACAAAATTAGGGATTGAAACTTTTTTCAAAATTCTAAAAATTATAACAAAATCAAAATTCAAACATTTTCAAAGATTAAATCTAGCAAAATGATGTGTTAAGTTGATTCAATTAAAAACCCGTTTTTTTTTTTCATACAAATAATTAATTTTATTTGACAAATGTTTCTAATCGAAAATATTTCCCATTTTATGTTTCTTAAAAAAATTTGGCAAAAAAATAACTGAAAATCATTCTTTTGACACACTTGTAGTTCAATAATCAAGCTTCTGTTCTCACATACCAATCCCGATCATCAACATTTCTCATTATTACTTAAAATGAAGGTTTCTAAGCCAAAAGTATGAATTTTTTTTTTGACACGCTTAATGATTTTTTTTACACACTGCCGATACAGATATCGACCTTTCATCTCTTATAATTAAGTCGTCCTATTTTTAGAAGCAAAACTTATTATAAACGATGGATTATCAATTCCTTATTATATTTTGAATAATAGTTTCACAGGAGAAATGGAATTATTAAAACTCAGGCACATATTCTTAAAATGCACCACAAATCAACATGAATCTGTAGTTTTGGAAACGACTGTCTCAATCAAAGTACCCCAATTTGAAAAAAGCTGCTTATTGTATAGATTATTGTCCATATTCGGCACATCATACTGTTGTGAATCACTTTTTCCAACAATGAAATTTATAACATCAAAGCAACCTTCACAACTAACAAATAACACCATTCATAACTTACAAGCGTCGTCGTACCGCGCTAACGAAGTATGAACCCGATTTCAAACAAATTACAAACACACATGCCATCTACCAGCAATTAATAGCGGTCAAAGCTAGGTTAGAAAATTTAAATATATGTAGCTGTATTCATAATTAATGTATTTGCTTGAAGACGGTATATGCAACTTGCAAGGAAATAAAAATTCCATAACAACTTTGATATTTTACTTTTTTGTTGGCTCTCGTAACGAGAATTTATTGAAATCCAGCTCCACGTGTAACGAACTTTGACCATCTCTGGACTAGACAATAGCAGAAACATTTTTGTAGGACAAGGTTACCTTCGTGTTCTAAAGCAAATTTCTAACCTCCATAGTTAAAAAAAACAAACATTTACAAGATCCCGGGCAATCGGCATTTTTCGGAGCTTGTCGAACGCAAAAGCGGCCAATTTGATACAAATTGCAGAACAAATGTTTTCGTGCTCGTCAAGGACAGGCACCTCACGAAGTATAAAATATGTGGTAATCATCACATGAAATCAGCGCCAACCCAGGGATTATTAGACCCATCAATATATATTTTCCCTTCTTCAAAGACTGAAAAGATTGATTCACGTTCCTCATCGTGAAAGTATTGACCCTGCGAAGTTGTCAACAGCACACTATGCGTATAGCAAAAGACAAATTCATAGAAACGGCTATGCACTCTCTAGTTCGACATATCGAAAATTCCTTGGAGCAAAAAAAATACACTCCGACCGATTTCTTTAAAATAGAGGGAGCGTTCAAAATCGTATTCACAGAAGCACTGACGAAACTGGATGTGCAGTAGTCCTTGGTAGTTTTAATCGAACACATGCTCATCTAAACGAACACCAACACTGTACTGGGTGAATCCACATAAAAAAACAAAAGAACTGTCGTGGTACTCCTCAAAAGGAGGTCCGTTTCAGTTTCTATGGAACTTGGTAATTAACAGTTTAATTACAGAACTATATATAGAAGGCTTTAAAGTAACGAATTGCGCCAATGATTTTGCAATTTCGGTATCGGGTGAGCTTCGCTAATAACATTAGTTATCATGAACTAACAACAGGCGCGCACACAAGGGGGGGGGGGGGGGGGAGTTTCGGGTCCGGACCCCCCCCTAGCCGATAATTTTTCAGTATTGTTTTTTAAAGTTAGACATTATTTAGTGTTAATCATAAGAAATTATAGATTAATATCTCTGAATTTCGTAAGTAACGATGCTAACTACGGGTTCTACGGTTACTCATTATTGATCCATTCTCTTTGAGGATTTGAACACTATTTTTAAAGCTTTGTGGATTACAATTATCAAGGAAGACCCACGTCAGTAAGGCATTCCAGAGATTCTAGATTCTGTTAAAAAAAAATCTCTTTGAAAAGCTACATCTTGTCAATCGAACCTTAAAAAGATGAGCTGCTATCGATACTCTGTTCAGATAAAATTGATTTGATCTAGGCAGACACACGCGTTCATCGATAGTGTATTTGTGTACTTTCAAATCAGCAACAAACATCGAATCAAGCTCATTAGTAAGATTTGAATTGCTGAGCAGCAATGAAAGTCTCACCAAGGTTTTCAATCGACTGTTCCAGATATGTGTGACAAAAAAAGTAAACTTCCCGTCGCTCTTCCTTTACGGAAACCGCATTGTCATTCATTAAGTATTTTTGACGACTTAAGAAGCTCATAATATTGAAATTAATGAACTTCTCAAATATTTTTGCAACAACCGACAAGATTTATATGGGTTTGTAATTTGTAGAATTCGTGTTAGCAACTTTTTTGAAATTGGCTGTATACTGGCCATTTTTTAAGGACCATTTATTTTAAATTTTATTGCTTCTTCTCATTTACCCGAAACCTAAAAATCAGCCTTCAGAACCATCTATCGGAATAAACCTGCGCATACCCACGTGTATTATTTCTGAAAAATTAGAAGTTGAAATGTTTGAATTAAACATATACCCTTGCCAATCTGCCACCCAAATAAGACTAGGATTAGATTGAAACTGTTTATATGAACTTGTAAATTTAAATGAGTGGAAATTAAATTATGGTCTGAACCACCTAAAGGTTCTGATACTTTAAATTGTACCATCGAAAGATCATTTATCAAAAACAAATAAAGCAATTTACTAATTTGATCAGGAATGTGAGGAGCTCTGGTAGGTTGTTTGGCTATTATATCCGAGTGAAAATCTTTTTTATATATTAATACGCTAGATTAAAACTTTGTGGAGCATAAGGCTTTTTTATTCGCAGATGGATTCAATTCAAATTTTCACAGCTAACTGATATTAGTGTAACCTATATTGGGATCCGGATTCAAACAAATCGGATCATAAATAAAAAAGTTATTATATACGGAAAACTTTTTCTATACATATGCATTATAAGTTTACATACATATAAAAATATATTTGCTATCGAACAACGAACAACAAAAACGAAACTTAAAACTTTATTTTGTTATTCTTTTTTATATTTAATTTTTTCTCAGCTGTTAGTATATTTATTTCTTTGAATGTGAATGTACATATTGTTTTTCTATGTTTTAAATTTCATTTCGAATTTTTTCTTATGCGTAAGATAGGTTTTGAGTTAGATCGTGTGAATCCTTTTGTTCGTTCTTTTAAATCAATGCATGAATTTTGTGAAAGACCTGAGAATGTTACTGCTGATGTGTCAATGGTTATAAAAGTTAACAGAGAATGTGATATTCGTCGTTTTAATGATGCTGTTCAAACTGATGTGGTTGCTATTTTTAAAAATGATGAATTTTGTTAAATTTGTCAGATGAAGATAGAATTGATGGAAATGAAATGATTAATAAATTTGTATGTACTGAAATCCCTGATCCCATTCTTTTTCCTAAATTACATGAATATGTGAAACGTCATATGATGCATGAACCATGTGGTGCTCTAAATCCCAATTCTGTTTGTATGAGAGTGGTAAATGTAGTAATAATTTTCCAAAACCTTTTTCTGAAAATATTAAAGAATATGTGAATGGTTATCCTTTGTACCGTCGACGTGATAATGGTATGAGTGTTGATGTACGTGGTGCATCTCTTGATAATAGATATGTTGTTCCGTATAATATTTATCTTCTTGCAAAATTCAATTGTCATATTAACGTGGAAATATGTACGACTGTTAAAAGTGTGAAATATGTTTACAAGTATGTATATAAAGAGTATGATTCTGCCAATGTTGAATTGAGAGTGAATGGAGAGAATGCAGTGAATAATGATGATGCGATTGTGGGAAATGAAATTCAAGATTTTTTGAATGGACGGTATGTTGGTTCGACTGAAGCTGCTTGGCGCATATTTGAATTTCCAATGCATTTTCAATCTCATACAATTATTCGACTTGATTGTCATTTGCCTAATAGACAAAATGTTTATATCAGGAATGGTAATGTGGCTGGCACAGTCGCAAATGTATCAAGAACAAAATTGTTAGCATTTTTCCATTTGAATTTTATTGATAATTTAGCTAATGAGTTTTTGTATACAGAATTAATTATGTTTGGTATGACCAAAGTAAATCGTGGAAAAGAAGACAACGTGGGGCTGATAAAGTTGTTGCTCGATTATATATGGTTACTCCAAAAGATATAGAATTGTTTCATATGCGTTTACTTCTGTTGCATGTTCGTGGTCCAAAATCTTTTTTTGATCTACGTATGTATGAAGGTGTACCCTACCCTACTTTTGTTGCAGCATGTGAAGCTCGAGGTATTGCAACAAATGATAATGAATAGCGTGAATGTTTACTTGAAGCTTCAGAAATTCAATCACCAAAACAGTTTCGTCAATTATTTGCATTTATCTGTGGTTTGAATGTTCCTCCGAATGCTTTAGCTTTTTTTCTTGACAGCTCATGCAGGTTGTGGCAAAACTTTTGTTCAAACGGCAATCATTCATAAATTTAATTCACTAAATCTTTCGTGTATTGTAACTGCCTTCAGTGGTATTGCATCAACTCTTTTGATTGGGGGGCGAACTTTGCATAATGTTTTCAAATTACCAATTCCATTATTAGAGAATTCAATGCCAAATATAACTCCAAACAGTGTACATGGCACATATATTAATAATGCATCAATCATTATTATAGATGAAATTTCAATGTGTTCTATTCATGCTTTAAAATTAACTAGGAAGGCCCGGCGTGCTTCGCTACGCTTATAAATAAAGTTTTTGCGTAGACATTTTGTTGACGTAGAAGCAATGATTTCAAAAAGTGGTAACGAGAAATGCTAGCATATAATTTTTAATTTTTCTTTTTAAATATATGAATGAAAAATAATCAGAACTCTAGCTGATCAGTTCGGATATATGAAAAATTAGCGATCAAATAAGTTAGAGATAAAATAAGCTTACTTGAAAACTTATTTGATCGCTAATTTTTCATATATCCGAACTGATCAGCTAGAGTTCTGATTATTTTTCATTCATATATTTAAAAAGAAAAATTAAAAATTATATGGTAGCATTTCTCATTACCACTTTTTGAAATCATTGCTTCTACGTCAACAAAATGTCTACGCAAAAACTTTATTTATAAGCGTAGCGAAGCACGCCGGGCCTTCCTAGTAAATATAAAAATAAAATAATAATACAATAATAATATAGTATAAATTTTGTTTGACTAAAATGTTTTAGTATCAATAAATTCGTTCACTTCTCAATAATGAAACTCCAACAAAAATATTTATTTTCCAGTGAAATTGGCCCTTAGAAACACACAAAGATTAATATTTGGTTCCATAGCAAAATTACCTTAACGATTTAAGTTCTAATATCTATACAGCCCAATAGTATATTAAACCAGATAAACGAAAACGAAAAAAACAGAAATTGACAGAGCAAGAGCGGCAAAATTTTCTACCAAGTCCATTTCTGACAAAAAATTTTACAGTACCATTAATTCTTTAAAGTCTGGTACCAACTCTTTTTCTTCCTATTATTAACGGTGATTTAACCGTCACTGACCCAGCGAGAAAAACCACATTGTTCGCGGAACGCTTTGTTGTGATCTCGACTGTTTTAGAAACTCCTAAAGAAAAAGTCCGAGCGGCAGGTATATCCGCTAGAAATAGGTAGATTTCGGGATCAGACAGTTATGTGTGCAATTAGAATCGGATTTATCAGATTACTTTATAAAAAACACTAATTAAAAACAGAAGTATTAAACAAACTTTAAAAATAAATATTATTTTATACAGTTTTTGGGCTCTAAGCACTTAACCTGTACCCCGATATGGCCAATTGTCAAACATATTCAGGAAACTGTTTGCCGCAACATACCCAGAAAATATTTTTAGCATAAGTGAAAAAATGCGACCGTGAAAGTGCCGCAAAATGCCGTTGTACTTCACACAGTTTATTGCAGATAGCTAAAGAACCTTTTATTGCAGATATCTGGCTTTTTAAAAAATGATAGAAATATGTTCAAATAATTAATATTTATAAATTTTTTTACATAATTTGCCCCAAAGGGCCGTTATAACGCTTTGTTTTTGACAGTTTCAAGGCTCTAGACTCTTAACCTGTACCCGGATATGGCCAGTTGTCGAACTTATCCAAGAAATTGTTTGCCGCAATACGCTCAGAAAAAAATTTTGGTCTAGGTCGAAAAATGCGACCGTGAGAGTGCCGCTAAATTCCGTTATACCTCATATCGTTATATATATATATATATATATATATATATATATATATATATATATATATATATATATATATATATATATATATATATATATATAGTTATAATCCCATAGTATCATCAAGTCATATAACAAAACTGCTTTCTCACGAAAAGTGCTATCAATGCAAAATAGCATAACTAGAAATATGATGGAATGTTATCAACCAGACATAACATGTAACAACATGATAGAAGAATCAAATATCATAAAACATATTATAATAGAATATGCTGAGTGGTTGTTTTGTACCTTTAGATTTATAAAATTTAGTTTTTATAGTTAGTCTAATTTTTAAACTCTGTAATGTAACATGTATTAAATAAATCATTTTTTTTAGAATTTATTTATTCATGAAACATAACTGGCGCAGCCGTGCGGTCTAGTGTAGTAATATTAAAGTGTAGTGTAATAATTTGGTGAATAAAAACCAATAAATAAGTGAACCCGTCGCGGTAAAATTAAGTGAATTTTTTTTTATCAGACATCTCTAGCTGAAGTTCCTATAAGAACGCGAAGAGGATTTGAGGTTCCACCACACTATATATCAACTTCACTTGGAACCAGCTCAACACGACGAAAGATACGATTTAAAGGTAACGCACTACAAGATAGACGTTTACATTGAATACGTATTACCAGGTAACCTATTTTATTTTATTTTTATATTGTGATTATTGTGATTATATTTAGTGAAAATTTTGTGTTTGTGAACGTATTTTATATATAAAGTTTTCAAAAATAACGTTAGTCATCCACGACAGTTAATTTCAAAATTTTCATGGAAGCGTGTACTACAAGATAGGCACACATCCAAAATATTTCCAAAAATAACTCTAAAATCATATAAAATAGTGTTACTAAATTGACAAACGCGCGCACTACCAGATAGACGCCAACCTGTCACACTGTCCACTACAAGATAGAGACAGTTCAAATTAATACTATTATATCCTTTTATGAGAAAAAAATTGGCAGATATATTCGATCTGAATAGAAATATAGCCAACTCAGAAATGGACCCAGTTTTAGAGCGACTAGAGGCAATTGGTGCACAGTTGCAACATTTAAATAACAAACAAGGTGAGCATGATCAATTGTTGACATATCTCAACCAAAAATTAGAGCAACCCCAACCACAAATTCAGGAACAATTCATTCCTGTGGTTACAAATAGGGCAAATGCTCTAGATTTATTTAGGATCCCTGATCCAATAAAATCAATACCCACGTACGATGGGAATAGAAAACAACTTTCGGCTTGGATAAAGACAGTTGAAGACACACTGAGTGTATTCGAACCATTAGTGTCAGAACAACAATATAGTCTTTATTTACAAACTATTAACAACAAAATAGAGGGGAAAGCCAAAGATATACTATGTCTGGCTGGTAATCCCAAAACATTTAATGAAACAAAAGAAATCTTGCAGGAATCTTTAGGAGACCGGCAAGAACTATCGTTTTATAAGTCACAACTTTGGGCGACTAAACAAAACGAAACAATGAGTATCCACGGATACTACAATAAAATAAAAGAAATAGTTCAAAATATTAAATCATTATCCAAACAAAATATTTTGTACAATAATGCGTGGCATGCTATCAATGCATTTATCGATGAAGATGCATTAGCTGCATTTCTATCAGGACTACGCAAACCCTATTTTGGATATGCGCAAGCTGCAAGACCAAAAGGTATTGAAGAGGCATATGCATTTCTTTGCAAATTTAATTGCAATGAACAAATTTCAAGTAATTCAAGAAAAACCAACACACAAGTATTTCAGAATACACCACAACAACAAAATCACGGTTTTATTAGTCAAAACAAAACTAACGTGTTTCAACCAAAACACAATCAAAATTTTTCAAATTATGAGAAAAAACCGACTTATTCGGTAAGAGAAAGACCAACACCAATGGAAGTGGATCTTTCTATGCGTTCAAGAAATACATTTAATAAAAAAATAATAAATAATCACGAAACTACAGAGGATACTCAAGAAGATTCATCCCAAAGTTCAGAAATCGAATATTTAGTTGAAGATAAAGAAGATGAACATAATGGAAATTTTTGCGTAAACGCGAATTCAGATACGGAAGACTAAATTTTCTCCCATATTTGAAGTGCTACAATGAACGATTGGGCCGCGTTGTAACACTTTTAATCGATACTGGTGCCAATAAAAATATAATCAAACCAGGATTAATTCCTTATAGTTCATTAGAAAATTCAAAAACATCTTCAAGTAATATTATAATAAAGAATATTTTAGGTACACATAATTGCGATAAAAATTTTAAAATTAATCTCCTAGGTAATAATTTACCAGCACAAATTTATTTTGAACTTGAATTCCATAAATTTTTTGATGGAATATTAGGCTCAGAAACAATGGCTAAAATGAATGCCAAAATTGATTATAAGACAAACTCAATTTTATTAAACAATTATAATTACAAATTTGATCGGTATTACCCTGAGGAAAATTTTTATAATCATATAATTACGATACAAACCACAAACAATGGCGACTGGTTTGTACCAGAATTTCAAAAATTAAATAGCGATATAATAATCAAACCCGGTTTATACAAAGCGGAAAATTTTTATACAACAATGACGGTGTTGACAAATTGTCCAAACCCACCGGAAACATTACCAAAACTGAAACTAAATGTTAACAATTTCGAAACATTCGAACCAATTCCATGTAAAAATGAAATAATTGATAGAAACACTATCAAAAGCCTAATCCGAACAGAACATTTAAGTAAAAATGAAAAAGACATTTTACTCGATACAATTTTTAAAAACCAAGCAGTACTGTTAAAACAGAACGAGAATTTGTCATCAACAACAATAATTAAACATAAAATTATAACAAAAGACGACAATCCGGTTTATACGAAAACATATCGATACCCACATCATTTTAAACCTGATGTAGAGGAACAAATTCAGGAAATGCTAGACAGTGGCATTATCCGAAATTCTAAAAGTCCTTATTCGGCACCAATTTGGGTCGTTCAGAAAAAACAAGATGCTTCGGGCAAACGGAAAGTAAGAGTTGTCATCGACTACCGTAAACTAAATGAAAAGACAGTAGATGATACATTTCCAATCCCACAAATAGAAGAAATTCTAGACAGTCTCGGAAAATCTGTATATTTTTCAATCTTAGATCTAAAATCAGGTTTTCATCAGATTCCTTTAGACCCAAAATCTCAAGAAAAAACAGCTTTTTCAACAGACAAGGGACATTTTGAGTTCAACAGAATGCCTTTTGGCTTAAAGAACGGTCCGGCAACTTTTCAGCGAGCGATGAATAATGTATTGCAAAACCTAATAGGAAATATATGCCATGTATATCTTGATGATATTATTATTGTTGGATATAGCTTAGATAACCATATACAAAACCTTAACACTGTTCTCGAAAGATTATCGCATTTCAATCTTAAAATTCAATTGGATAAGTGTGAATTCCTAAAGAGAGAAACAGAGTTTCTTGGTCATATAATCACACAAGATGGAGTTAAACCTAACACCGATAAAATTCAGAAAATTCTGGAATGGCCATTACCAAAAACTGCTAAACAAATTAAACAGTTTTTAGGACTTTCAGGTTATTACAGAAGATTCATAAAAGATTACTCAAAAATTGCCAAACCCATGTCAAAGTTTTTAAAGAAAGATCAAGTTGTCAACACAAAAGACGTCGAATATATAAGAGCTTTCGAAAACTTAAAAAGAATTTTAGCTACAGATCAAATTTTAGCATATCCCGATTTTACTAAAGAATTTATTCTAACCACGGATGCATCAGATTTTGCGCTAGGTGCAGTCCTCTCTCAAATCCAGAACAATATAGAAAAACCTATTGCGTTCGCTTCAAGAACACTAAACGCTACAGAGATCAACTACGCAACCAACGAGAAAGAAGCTTTAGCTATAATATGGTCTGTCAAGAAATATCAACCATACCTGTACGGCAACAAATTTACGTTAGTAACAGACCATAAACCACTTACTTTCATTAAATCATCCGAAAAAAATTCAAAAATCTTAAGATGGAGACTTGAATTGGAGAACTACGATTATAACGTCGTCTACAAAGAAGGCAGAGCAAATGTAGTAGCAGATGCGTTAAGCAGAATACCTACAGTAGATAACGAGGTGAATATAAATATAGGAACAGATAACACTCCACGTGAATCTGAAGCAGAAAACCTTCCCAATAGGGATAGTGACATAGACACTATTCATTCTGCGGATACATCCGATGATTATTTCATCCACTTCGCAGGTCGTCCTATAAATTATTATAGGAACCAATTATTTTTCAAAATTTCAAATCTAGACACAGTAATTTTGGAAGACATATTTCCAAACTATAAACGAGTAATTATTTCGAAAAAATCATTTCAAAAAGAAGATATTACAAATTTCATAAAAGAGTTTCATAACGGTAAGCAAACAGCAATCCTGGCACCTGAACAATTGTACCAGACAATCCAGGAAGTATTTCGAGAAAATTTCTCACAAAACGGCCATTTCGTTTTCGCTACAGAAAAGGTCGAAGATGTTAAAAATGAAGAGCGTCAAAATGCAATCGTAGTTAAAGAGCACGAAAGAGCCCATCGAGGGGTGAATGAAGTAGTAAATCAGATCAAACGATCCTACTTTTTTCCTAAAATGAGTAGTGTGATCAAACGACATATCAATGCATGTAACATATGCAATGTTCATAAATACGACCGAAAACCGTATAATATAAAAATATCTCCGCGACCGAGCACTAAAAAACCATTAGAACGAGTGCACATAGATATTTTTAATATCAACAAAACAAATTTTTTGTCCGTTGTTGACTCATTTTCTAAACATTTACAAATGATTCCAATCGAAACTAAAAATCTATTGGATACAACTACAGCTCTAACGAGGTATTTCACTCAATTCGGAATTCCTAACGTTATTTTCTCAGATCATGAGACAACTTTCCAGTCACTACAATTCAAAGAATACTTAAGCAATCTTAATATCCGATTGGAGTACGCATCATCATCGGAATCAAATGGTCAAGTTGAGAAAACACATTCAACTATTATAGAAATTTTCAATACAAACCGTAATAAATCGCCAAACTCGAGTATTCAAACAGCGATAGAGTTATCAGTAGCTTTGTATAATAACTCGGTACACTCGTCAACCGGTTTCACACCGAACGAGATCATTTTTAATCAAAATAACTTAATAAACCCGGCAGAAATACAAGAACAAGCCAAACAAATTTTTAAAACGGTCAATACTAATTTAGAAAAAGTTATAAACAGAATAGAGAGACAAAATAACAATAAAGAAGATCCACCTAGATTACATGATGATCAATTGGTTTATCTTAAACCAAACATCAGAACAAAATCTCAGCCAAGAGGGCTGGAAACCAAAATTAAAAATGCAAACTACAAAACTTTTAAAACAATCAGGAATATAAAAAGAAACAAAAGTAAAATTAAAAGATTAAAGAAATACTAATTTTGATTTTTACTTTTCATTTCAGAAATTTTTACTATGACAATATAATTTTTATTTGAATATTTTAATTAATTAATTATCCAAAACTGATTTTACAAATCTTACAAACCAATTTTACTATTCTTATCCATGTTAATAAAAACAAGAAAAATAAAAGCAAAATTCTAAATAAAAGAAATTCTCATTAGAAATTTTTATTGCATAAAAATTAATTAATATTAGAAATTTTAGAAAACAGTTTTATCAATCGATAATATTATCATCAATAATAAATAAAATTAAATCTAAAGTTAAAAAGAATATTGAATTGAAATATTGTATTGTAGTATTGTATACTGAAATTTTTACTTATTATTTTGAAACATGGTTACTTTTAAAAAGTTATTAATTTTGACTATATTTAATTGTATCAATACACAAAAATTGGAAATAAAAAATTTGCATGAAGATCCAATTCTGTTAGAAAAAATAAACGAATGTAAAATTCAAACAGGGATCATAAGGGTCATACACCCAATTAATATAACAAACCTAGAAACTACCATAGAATTAATTATGAAACATATAGTTGATAAGATAGATAAGAATGAACTTGATTTGTATACAATAGTTAAGGAAAAATGTAAAAGGTTACATAACAACTTACTACAAATAAAACCACCAAAACGTCTCCGACAACGAAGATGGGATGCATTGGGATCAGGATGGAAATGGTTAGCTGGAAGCCCAGATGCAGACGACTTAAGGTTAATCAACGCTACAATGAATGGTCTAATAAATGAAAACAACCAGCAATACCAAGTCAACGAGCAGATCAACAAAAGAATTCAGCTACTAACAAAAACAATAAATGCAGTCTTAACCAACACATCGATAACCAATAAAATAGTTCTGAGCGAGTTAGAAATTATGACAGCAATTATGCAAATTGAAACCATCGATGCAATTATTGAGGACATCCAAGATGCAATAGTAAGAACCAAAATAGCACTGCCAAGCAACAAAGTTCTTTCGTTAAAAGAAATCATTGTTCTAAAAAATCTTTTGACTGAACAAGGAGTAAATATAACAATTCCAGACGAAGCTTTAAAATTTGTAACACCCAAAATTGCTATATGTGAGGAAACACTATTATACATATTAGAGGTACCAAAATTGGAAAATTTTACATCAACAACAATAAGACTTACTCCACTAGTTGTAAACAACAGCATTATCGAAAGTTACCCACAATACCTCATCAAAAACAGACAGAAACTATACACCACCATCAACTACAACAATTTTGTCCAAAAACATACAGATCTAAAAGAATTTAAGGATGAATGCATAAAACCACTAGTCTTTGGAAATCAAGGCAGCTGCAAAGTAACATGGGAGATCAACACAGCAATACAATGGATATCTGAGGGTAAAATACTAATAAATAATGGAAAGAACGTCGAAATAGTTACTAATTGTGGACCAGATGACAGAAATTTAACAGGAAATTTTTTAATAACAATCAATAATTGTACAGCCACGATAAACAACAAAGAATTTCAAGCTTATGAAATTCAAACCGAGAATGAGGAAATCCAGGGAGCACTTCACAGTATTCAAATAGTAAGGAAAATGAAAATTGTTTAGAACATAACAGCAATCGAACAGGATACCATTCAAAACAGGAAACTGCTACGACAAGTTGTTTTGAAGCAATATCATCACGAAAATTGGATATGGACACTTTCAGGAGGTTTATCATTATCATCCATATGTGTAATCGTTGTACTATCGTATATGTGCCTGTGTAAATGCTCGATAACAAAAACAGTGCAAAATCCAATTAACCTGGAAAATACCAAAGTAGCATACAATGACCTATTAAGGAAAGCCGGCATAGTAACAAAAGTCGAGGACGACTTTTCATCACCCCAGGGAGGAGTTATAATCCCATAGTATCATCAAGTCATATAACAAAACTGCTTTCTCACGAAAAGTGCTATCAATGCAAAATAGCATAACTAGAAATATGATGGAATGTTATCAACCAGACATAACATGTAACAACATGATAGAAGAATCAAATATCATAAAACATATTATAATAGAATATGCTGAGTGGTTGTTTTGTACCTTTAGATTTATAAAATTTAGTTTTTATAATTAGTCTAATTTTTAAACTCTGTAATGTAACATGTATTAAATAAATCATTTTTTTTAGAATTTATTTATTCATGAAACATAACTATATATATATATATATATATATATATATATATATATATATATATATATATATATATATATATATATATATATATATATGTATAATTTTTTTTTGTTTTTCCGTCTCCGCTTTACATATATAGTCGTTTGGCATATATGAAATCTACCTAATATATGAAATCTACGTAAAACAAAACAAAATTCCTAATAACATATGTAATTGGTTCTATATGCAATTTGAATACAAAACAAAAATTCAAAATAAAAACAATACAAATAAATTGAAAAATTGCATACAAATGCAATCTTCGCAATTTTTCTTTTATATATACAATATCTAAATAACCATGAAGAACAAAAATTTGGTGAATTAGATTTGGGGGTGATCATTATGGTTTTATGGTTTTATGTTAACAGGTCGTTCAATAAGTCCGTAGGATAAGTAAGAAACAAACAACATTTTGACAAAACTCGATTTTTTTATTCAACATAGTTGCCTTCGAGGGCGATACAACGAGTATAGCGATTTTCCAACTTTTCTATACCACTTTTATAGTACGATTTCTCTTTCTCGTCAAAATAGGCCTCAGTTTCAGCGATTACTTCATCATTGGACTTAAATTTCTTTCCAGCAAGCATTCTCTTGAGATCTGAAAACAGGAAAAAGTCGCTGGGGGCTAAATCTGGAGAATATGGTGGGTGGGTAAGCAATGCAAAGCCCAATTCATTCAATTTTGCCATCGTTTTCATCGATCTGTGACACGGTGCATTATCTTGGTGAAACAACACTTTTTTCTTTTGCAAATGTGGCCGTTTCTTTGCGATTTCAGCCTTCAATCGATCCAAAAGTTCACAGTAATACTCGCTGTTGATGGTGGTTCCTTTTTGGAGATAGTCGATGAATATTATTCCGTTCGTATCCCAAAATACAGACGCCATCACCTTACCGGCCGACTGTTGCGTCTTCGCTCGCTTTGGATTCGGTTCGTCGACTGCTGTCCACTCAGCTGACTGTCTTTTGGATTCTGGTGTGTAATTGTGAAGCCATGTCTCATCCATTGTCACATATCTACGATAGAATTCCCTTTTATTGCGGTTTAACAGTGCCAAAGACTCCACCGAAGCATCGATTCGTTGTTGTTTTTGGTCGACTGTGAGCTCACGCGGCACCCAATTTGCACAGAGCTTTCGCATACCCAAATGTTTATGTAAAATGGTAAAAACACTACCATCTGCTACCTTTACAATGTCAGCTATTTCGTGCACCTTCAATTTGCGATCGTTCATAACCAATTTGTGGATTTTTTTTATGTTTTCTGGAATAACAACCTCATTTGGGCGTCCACTGCGCTCTGCATCTTTTGTGCTGGTACGACCACATTTAAATTCAGCCATCCACTTCTCTACCATTTGTCTCGATGGAGCAGAGTTTGGATAATGTTTATCAAGCCATTGTTTGGTTTCCACTGTATTTTTTTTTCATCAAAAAGCAATGCTTTATTAAAATTCGAAATTCACTTTTTTCCATTTTTTTTCAAAAACAAAAGTTGTTTCACACAAAATGCTATAACTCACGAATAAATAGTCAGATTGCTGTCAAATTTATACACGTATCGTTTGAAGGTTAGTACTAAATAAAAATCATATGGAAAAAATTCTAGTAACGCCATCTATGTGTCATCCTACGGACTTATTGAATGATAGTATTAAATATGAATTTTTTAAACGCTGTGTGATATTAACACATGTTTTATTAAAGTTTATACATATCTGTTATTTTTATAGGAATTTACATGCTTAATTTTACTGTTTAATTAACACTAACTAATTATTCGGTTGGTAAATTATATAATAGCTCCCTAAAATGTTTTTCATATATAGATCCTTTTGAACGCCTATCGCACAAAGATCTATCAATTTGTTCGAATAGTATTTGCAAGTAAATGTCAACAAAACTAAAACAAAATTCAATATTAATTTTATATAAATTTTCATTTTTTTAATTTTCACATATATTAGGCTTTGTAAGATATGTAAAAGGTTTTTTGTTTAAGCTTATAAAATTGGAGCCTCTAGGGATAGAAAACTGAAAATTTTTGAGATTATAGTTGAAAAGTTAATCTAAAAGAAAACATGAGTTTAAGCAAAAGAAACTCAAAAATGATGAAGACATGGACGTTTGCGTTTGTTTTTGTTTTAACCGACCCAGGGTCTCAACCTCTGAACTTAAACAATTTATTTTTTAAGTTTTGGATAGATTTATTTACGTATTTATGTTTTGGAAGGTTTTCATTTGTAAGCTTGGTTATTTTCATCTATATCGAGGACAACAAAGTTCAGTACATTTTTAAAACAGCTGATTTTTCAGGAACCTTTTGCGCTGAGGTTTTTATTTTGCAAAAAATGATAAAAAATAGTTTAAATATTTAATATTTATCAATTTTATTTAACCATTATGATTCAAACGGAAGTTATAACGTCTTAGATTATTCGAATTTTAAGGCTCTAGCCGCTTAAATGGTACCCCGATATGGCCAGTTCGCGAACTTGTCCAAGAGATTGTTTGCCGTAATATACACACATAATATTTTTGGTGTAGTTCGAAAAGTGCGACCGTGAGAGTGCCGGATAATTCTGTTATACCTCATATCGTTATATATATATATATATATATATATATATATATATATATATATATATATATATATATATATATATATATATATATATATATATATATATATAAATTTTTTTTTCATTTTGATTTTCCGTCTCCGCTTATCATATATAGTCGTTTGGCACCAAAATTTTTCCGAAATTCCGAGATGAAGCACGTTACAATAGGTAGATTTTTATATGAAATCTACCCAAAACTAAAAATCCAGGTTTCAGGAGTTAATATGAAAGATCTTTATTTCAAACCCAAAATTGTTAAAAAAAATCTTAAGGGGGTTAACTACCACTTACCAGCAAAGTCTTCGGTCGGAACATCAGTCCTCCTATTATTCTAACAACATTTTTAAAAGAACTTGCACCTTCTTTTACCAAAATTTTCTACAAATCCTATAGATCTGATATTTCTCTTTCATACTGGAAGTAAGCCAATGTCCAGCCCATCCTCAAAACGAAATAAAATGTAATTTCAAATTATAGATCGCAATACCCTTGCTCTCAGTTCTATCTAAAATATATGAGCATTATATTAATACACAGAAGTAATGCCAGATCGCGTGATTTTTTTTTCCGTTTATGGGATATTTCATTTAAAATAGGAAAGCGGGCAAAAACTTGGCAAGTGCGGGCTTTTTTACAATAAATTGTAGAAGCGTTTTAAATTTCAAACTTATTCAAAATGATCGCAACAACTATTTGATACTATGCTTCCATAAAGATGTTGTTTACTCAATAATTTTGTTTAAATGAATCTGCCATTCATCGCCTTCGTAGTATACAGTAAAATCGATGAAATTTTAGCCTGTTCTTTTTAGCCTTTTAGATGTTCTGATATTTTTTAGGGAAATAGAAACAAACGTTTCGAAAATCCCAAAAGCAATAACATATTTCTGAGTTTCAGGAATATTTTCACACTACGGCACGAAAAATAAAATCACCTGCAACTACAAGATGGCTCTTCTCTATGCATCGATGCATTTTGAACATATTAAAAAATTGGGATGTTTTGTATCATTATTTCAATTATACGTATCGAAAAAGTGGTATTGCAATTATAAAATTTTTTGCAAATCTCGAAATCAAGGCATATTTACTTCTTTTAAAAACGTCTTTCGCAATTTTGATAGATTCAATGCTCTATTTCATAGAAATACTATCTTATTCCACAAGGTGTCTGAAGAATCGAAACAAATATTGCGTTATAGTGGTGGTTTTTAAAGTTTTTTCCATATTGTTACGATTCAGAAAAATCTAGACGATTACGGTCACTTCCAGGAAAATAAAATCAACAAAACACAACAAACAAATTAATGAAATGAATATTGTTGTTGTTGTCTCTTCTTAGAAATAGGGTCAACATAAACGATTTTATGAATCAAATCAACATAACGTAAAATAATCGAATATTCTAATATTTCCTCAAGGTTTCTGGTAAGTGATGTCGAATTATCTAGAAGTATTGCAGAAGGTATATAAGAAAATTACCTCTTGTAGTTAAGAATTAGTTTTATTTTAAACCTGCGATAGTGAAGTTAAAATTATAAAAGTAATCTTTAAATTAGTTTTTGTAAAGTTATAAGTGTAATAAAGTTATAAGTGATATTAAGTAGAAATAATTTGTGTATTATTTTGAACGTTGTGTTACTGGAAATTTCTACAATAAACCGTTGGAGTTTCTGAAGCTGTTGAAAGAATATTCTAGTTAGGAATATTGTTTGCTGTATTGTTTCCTGTTGTTGTGGAACAATTAAGGAGTTGAATACTTAATAAAACCTGGTGTTTGTGCTTACTAATCAGTGATCGAACTCAGAAGAGATTGGGAATTACGTTTGTCGAATTGTGAGTTAGGCCAGTTCGAAGTAAGGTTGGAAATACGTAACAATATAAACAATTGAATTTATTTGTATGTATATTTTTTTTAATTGAAAGCTTGATGGGAAGTATTTCCTTAAAGAAACGGTAAAAATCGGGAAGTTTTGATATGGCAACGGGAAATTTATGTTTTTAAGTCTAGCATCACTGATGCACACATATAAAAATTTTTGGAAGACAAATCTGAAAGCCAATACGTTTTTTGAAACAAAAGATCAACAACCGATCGAAACACACCGATCTATATCGTACAAATGAAATGCTTAGTCCGAATCAACAGTCCTGGGGGCGTACAATCCACAAAGGTTTAAAAATCGTTCATCAACACCTCAACACACATGTTGTTGTTGGTCCTAGGTCTTAAAATGTATCTATGTGTGTTGTTGTAATTCCTACACAGCATTTTTTATTTAAAAAAAAATTCGTTAGACCCCCCCCCCCCCTAAAACATTTTCTGTGTACGCCCCTGACTAACAAATGTGAATTAGGAATTAATTCTGCAAAACAGAACTCGTACTTTTCAAGAAGAATAAACCATAAACCTGAAAAAGATAGTCTGGGACTTGCAGAACAACTTCATAGAACAACTCCTCATGAAGAACTGTAAAGGAAATTCAGCGTGAAACCAAATATCAGCGATCACTTCAGCGCAATATCACAGAGGATCGGTAGTTGCATCGGACACTCTAGAAGGTTAGATGAGTTGTACTGCGTTATACTCTATGGTGCGCTCATCTCTCAACAAGATAAAAAGGAGTTTGATATTCAAATTATATGGTGTTCAGGACAATGTGGCTTCTACCAGAAGAAGATGACCATTTGCTTGGTCGCTTGCCTCTCTCAAACAACTAACTTGTGAAATGACGCAACTATGCTTATGTCTGCACAATCACTAGCTGGTGGTCAAATCTGCAAGATAAACAGATAAATCTGACCCAGGCTAGGTCTGCAGCGCTCCAAAGAACTGATATCAGTTATATTGGTTAATTAATAGGAGTCATCACTGATCACTAGATTCTAGGAGAGGACTCAAAAGTACTTGAAGTACTTGAAGTACCAAAAGTACCTGCCGCCAATGAACTCTGCAAAAGATGTAAGAATGAGAGGGAAGGGGAAACAACGTTTTCCCAAAAGTACTAATTTCCCATTCTTCCAAAAGTAAGATAAAGTAATTTCCTTATCAATCGAAAAAACCGATAGGAAACGATTAAAACCTTGTTCTGTTTTACTAAAAAAATTTCAATCATCATAAACTTCAAATTCAAAACGATTAACTACGATAGAAATTCTATCGTAAAAATAACATTCAAATTGAATACTGATAAATCCTTTTAGTGCCGATAGATTATGATTGATTCGATTCTCCTGAAAAAATTTTAATAGTAAATTTCAGATGTAACACGATAGAAATTTCATGTCGGTAAAATGTTGAAACAACGGACCATTTCGAGTTTTACTCTAAAATAATTTACTCTAAAATAATAAATTCATATTGAAATAAATCCGCTAACAGTTTGCTAATTTATTTCAGTTCCGGCCTTTGAATTCAAAGAGATAAAAGTTTTTAAGTGTGCTACAAGCTAGTCAATAATATTTTAACATTTTTTTAGTTGATTGCTTTGGTGCGTCACTCAATACCAATTAATAATGCTTGTTTGTGAAATTGTGTCTACATAGAAATTCTTGCAATGTAAAGCTTAGTCATAATGTTATATGTAGACAGAATACAGTTGTGCATTTATAAATAACAAGAATAATTGTATTGTCTGTATTTGGAGGGGAATATTTTCTCGTTTGAATAGATTTTGATTAAGAGGTACATGGAAACGAAAATTTGGATTGGAAATTTATAAATTGTGTACGATGAAAAATATGAGAATAGAGGAAGCAAGAGATGGAGAATCTTACTACAAATATATACTCGTTTATTTTGTCAGATCGAGGAGATTATGAATATTACAATCAAAAAGTAGATTGTTATCAGAGTGACCGTGCACGCAAGTGTTTTAATATAATATAGTGTATAGCTGCTCAAAAGAGAAAAATGTACGATAGAAAACGATTCATAACTTCTTCAGTTTCACAATCACAAGAAAAAATTTTTTCAATCATTACTTAAGATTCAAAACGATTAACTACGATAAAAATTCTATCGCAAAAAAAATTGAAACCGAAAACCGAAAAATGGCAATTTTTTCAAGGCATCCCGAGCAGAAATTAGTTAGGGAAAACCTGAACAGTCAGGGCGTGATCAGGGCTTGGTCAGTCCTACAAGGGCAACCCCTATTAGGGCAATCTGATGTGGGCCTGTTCCGGGCCTGATTTAGATTACCCTTTTAGGGTTAACCTTATTTGAATATATCCGGCAAAGATCAGGTTATTCGTATATGACCCCTAGCTGAAAGGGGTTAAAACTCACTAGAGTATTATCTATTTTAAAAATATATAGTTAAAATCGTTTCATGCATGTTTTAGTTATTGCTTCTCGGCTGAAAGACTATAATAATATAGCGATTAAGGTGGTATATGTATGTTTTAATTTTTTCAATTGTAATTTTTTTATTTTAATTTGGTTAATTTATGTATATAATATATAAATATCCCAAGTAACAATTTTGCTCTAAATATGCTTTAAGAGCGCTCTTAGAGCTGATTTATAAAGCTACGTGCTTTAATGTTTGCTCTAGAAGCGCTCTTAGAACTCTTATAGAGCTTAGTAAAAGCAAAAAGTGGCGGTTTATAGAGCAACTTTATTGTTTTTTTATCTCTATAAGAATTATTCCGGATTCCATTATGAAGCGCATAACTCTCTATAGCAATTAAATTAAAACGTTTGAATCAATCATTGTAGAGCTTTCTTTCAGCATTTTGCTCTAAAACGAACTCGAATTATTTCCTAAAATATTAAGCCGACGTAATTTTTAAAACGAATTTATCCGAATAATAACATTATTTTTTATTAGATTTTTTTTAAAGAAAATATTTTGTGTGTTTGACTTATTAAACTAAATGAAAATTAAATTGGAATATCGTTTAATTTAAACTGTAAAATGTACATTTTGAGTATGGTTTAAAGTGAAATATGCGTGCCATTTATTTTTTGTCGTGAATATTAATACGATACTTCTTAAATTTTCAACGGGCTCTTGAAATATGTAATAATTATTATTAAAATTAGTAGTTATAAAAAACACTTTTTTTTTATTTTCGTAACAAACTTGATTTTTCAATATTTTTAAACTTAGTTTGGAAAATTGAGTATGATTTTAAGAGCTATACCTAAATTAAAAATTTCAAAAAATAAAATAAAAATAAATTTTCTATTAAATTCAAGAATGGCCGAATTTTTTTATATTTTCTTTGATTAAATATGGACGGATTCTTGCAACAGTTGTCATTTATGAACTTTAAAAGCTTTTTATCTCACTTGATATTATTACTCAGGATTTCGATTTATTGGGGAGTAGTTTTTTCCTTTGTTGAGATAGTTGTAAAGCAAGTAACTGTATATGATTATCCTTTTGTTTTCATCAGAGCAACAAGCTGAAATACAAAATAATAAATAAACATAGTAGAGCATTAAGCTCTATATTAGATTTTTTTGTTGTTGGAAGCGTTTTATAGAGTATATCCCTTATAATATTTTGACAGATAAAATGACACAGTCGTAGGCCATGCTAAATGAAATTTGATATGTGTTTATATTAAAAATCAGTTAATTCATTAACTTTTATCATTAGTTATTCTTAATATATATATTTACGAACGTTTTGTGCATTACCTGTTTTAGAAAAAGAAAAAATCAGAGGTCTCATAAAACCTCAACAAACTACGATTATTTACATATAAGTAAAAATGTCAATTCTTTCTAATAGAGCGGTTAGCTAAATCATAACCTCAAACAATAAAAAAACGTTGTGCATTTAATTGATGAATTGTGTACACGTTTCAAAAGATCCTAACATTCGTACACAAACTGATTTTAATGAACTTTACTATTACTTTTCCTTTTGCGCAATATATACCAATGGCTATGGGATTAAAAAATTCAATTTTATTATTTGAAAAAAAAATTCATTATTTGAGAAAAGAAGAAAATTAAATTTAAATTAAAATTATCTACCAGCTCTACATAAGGAAAATGCAACTCCCAATAGCAGTAAATGAGTGTAAAACAAATTTGTATTAAAGCACTTAAATGAACAAACCAAAACACTCTAACCATGCTTTAATGCAGCTCTTATACGAGATAATTTTATGCCCATGGAACTTTTTTATTCCAATATATAGCGTGCTCTATAAGATTATATATTTAAGCTCTAAAAGTGGTTATAGAGCTCATTAATAAAGCTAAATGCTCTACAAGCAAAAAGAGCTAGAACTGTTAGGCAACAATGAATTAGAGCATTGTACATTTTGCTTAAAGCTGTGAATCACTATTAATTACGTTTAAGAGCTATCAGGCTAATTATTTTAACTTAAAGAACTGTAATAGAGCACATTGATTCTTTCAGCTCTAACAATTGTTACTTGGGATATATCAGGGTCTGGTCCGGGTATCCCAACCAGGGTTAGATTCGACTATCCCAATCAGTGTATGATCCGCTAATCCCAATCAGGACCTGATAGGGCAAAAGCGTTACACTCATGATCAGGGCGCAATCAGACAGCCCTCCCAACGTCTGATCCGGATTAGGGCAAACCTGATCAGGGCCTTACTTGAGCCCTGACAAATTTCTGCTCGAGCAAGCACGTTATTTGGCCGTCTATTAAAAAGGACGTTAAACTTATGGCGCAACAATGTACAGCGTGTCAAAAGTCCAAGGAATTTAGGCATACTAAATCACCTCTTGGCACTTTCAAAAGTAATTCACAGCGATTCTCGCAAATACACCTCGACATCATTGGTCCAAAAATATTTCAAAAACTATAACAAATTCTAAAATTTCCATGTTCAATTATATTTACGTAAACAAACCGCTAAATTTTTTTTCCCAAAAATTATCTAAGAAAATAAATGAAATCATTTTTTGACACACTTGACAATATTTTTTTGAAAAACTTATAGTGCAATAAAATTCTGAATAATAATAATTTCATGTTCATTATACATTTCATTTCATACAAATAACTAATTTTATTTTTTTTCGAAAAAAAATAAATGAAAATCATTCTTTTGACACACTTGACATTACTTTTTTGACTAACTTATAATTCACAATTATAATAATAAAATTTCATTTCGTACAAATAATTAATTTTATTTTTTCCAAAAAATTGGGTAAATAAATAAATTAAAATCTTTCTTTTGACACATACTTGACAACATTTTTTTGACAAAATTATAATGCAATAATCTAGTTTTTGATCTCACATACCGATCCCGACCATCCAGATTTCTCAACATTCTTTGTTCCTATACTCATTACCACTTAAAATGAACGGTGGCGACGGTGGTGACGGCCGGCCGGCTGGCCGACGGACAGACATACATTTTTTTTTGCTTTTTTAGAATCAGTAGGTTCTAAATCGTCGAGAAATGCCAAAAAAGTGGGGGTAAGAATTTCACTTTTAGCTCATGAATGTAATACTTGCGTCTTTCAGACCGAAGTTATATAAATTTTTTAGAATCAGTTAAAGAAAGTTTATTGAAGAAGTTGACAAATTCATCCCTACTAAGGGTGAATCAAATATAAACGTAATATAGCTATAGCTAGTTGCGCTATAATGTAGAACGGAGTAGAAATAACATTGTTATTCACAACTTGAAAAAAAGCTAGTATTTCTCGCTTAAAGCTTCCATCAAGAATTCCTTGAAATTAATAAATATTTTCTTTCCCGAAATCTTCGGTGATTATTAAGTTTATGTCCAGAATCTTCAATCTTCTTCCTTTTGAAATTCTTTTAACAAGAACTTATGCAACTGACTTGAACTATTTTGAGCCTAAAATATGTTGCAAATGTTGCAAATATGTTGCAAACTGGTATTGAATAGATTTATCAACATAACATTTAATAATACCCGTGTTCCTTTTAGGTAAACTTGCTACCCGAACCGAATTTTAAATGGAACGACTTAAATGTGAGGTGTATTAGATTTTTGATCTACTACAACTCAAATTCTTTCTTACCACACGTTTCCGACATTTTTTTTGACAATAAATTGTTTTGACAATTTTGAAAAACAATATTGCTAAACAACGTAAAAGAAAATTATTAGTTTGACAAAATTTTAAGTTTAATTTTTATTTTGAGTTTGTTAAATTTAGGGAAATTAATTAAATATTAAAAAATTTCTGAAAATTAAAATTATGATTCATGCAATATATAAACAATTAAAGAAAGCTGGACAGAAATATGACATTTAAGCTAGAAATTCTAAATTTGTATAAGCATTTGGGCGAACATATTTGAAATTATTCTCTAAACTGACAAAAACTCTGGCGGTGAATAGAAGCGTAAGTTTGTCACGTAGCTTTACCATCATTTGATATGGGTAACTTGAAAACGAAATTTAGTACAAAAGTAAAGGAAATGTGGTAAATGGAACACACTTATATATTATATATAACTTCAATTATTTTAAACAAGTTTTAGGTACACTGACATTGGAATAAATCAATTTGCTACTTTTTAATTTAATTAACTAAGATTACAATTTTTAGATAACATAAAATTACAATTTATATGTGTAAACCGTCGTATGTAATTTTTTTTAGTTTTGAGAATAACGAGAAGTTTTTTTAAAATTCAGGAAAAACTATTATTGAATTTTATTTTGTTTTTTAAAATCAACGAAAAAATCATTGCATACTAATGTCGTTTTCTTTTTAACAAAAAAAGTGATCTAAGAGCAAAAAAAGCAGCTGTCAGATCACTGTTTTGTGCATTTCGTATTCTTTTTGTACAAAAAATTGCTCTTTTTTTGATCTGAAAATATTTTTTCTGAATCTAGATTTTTTTGGTAGATCAAGTTGCAAATACAATAAATTTACACAAATACATTTACAAATCTGTAAAATTAGTAAACAAACAAGATGCCATTTATTTATCATTATTTTTTTCAAGTGAAATAGTTATTTGTTTCAATAAATGTTTTGTTTAAATCGTGTTTTAAATCCAAAATTAATAAAAAATTATTTAATTAAATTCTATTAATTAACAAAAACATTAAATGAGAGTTCACAAACACAACTACAAAACTAGATCAAATTTTTTCATATTCGTTTTGTGAAAAAAAAAATCTTAAAACAATCACTTTTTCTGCTCTGGCAAAAAGAAAACGACATAAATTGATATTTCAAAATTTTTAATTTAGATGTTCGCCACATAGCGTTTAAGTCGGCGCTTATAAATTTCTCAAAGAAACTTATGTCGAATTCTTTTCACCCAAATCCATAAAAAAAAATTGTTGTAAATCAAATATTTTTGCTCTTTTCACCCAAAAACATCAATTTTTTTCCGATTTACATCAAAAAAAAATCGTGCATTTTTTCGTAAATTTTTTTGACATTACAGGAGTGCGTTCGAGAACTTAATGAGATCTCATTTTCATTAAATATTTAATGAACCAATCAAAAAACGCGATGTTCATTTAGTATTCGAACGAATTTCATTTAATGCATATAATGTCAAATTTGAAAAATTTTGACACTTCTATGAATAAATAAACGGAATGTTGGAGTATAAAAGTTATAATCAAATTAAAATCTTACTCCTTGTTAATGCATTATTTTTCAATTACTTCCGTCGTAATTAAATTTATTTTAAAAATTTTCAAAAACAAATTCAATTTTAAGATTATAACTAACTCGAAAACTTTAAGGAATCTGCAGTTTGAGACTGGTGATTGAATTGGTTGCAAAAACTTATTCATTAATTTTATTTTCAATCGTTAAATGTAATTGGTAATAGGAGCTGTTGGTTTTATCTCTCACTAATTTCAAAATTTTCATCCATTTTGTTTATATTTTTCAATTGAGAATTAATTATTATATATAAAATTAATTCCTTAATTCATTATAATACAATTAATTCGTAATACCCAATTTGCTAAATTATTCAAAAATTATAAAACAAAATTTTACGGTTTTCGATTTGAAATTTTTTTAAATAAAAAACTTCATTAAAACTTAAATATGGTATTTACTGCATTTAAAATTAAATGAAAAGAGGCGTGGTTTCATTAAATGAAAATTTAAATGAAATCGGTTTTTCAAGTTCTCGAACGCTGTCATCTGTCATTCATTAAATGATTCATTAAATGGTTAATATCTCATTTAGTAATCGAACGCACTCCTAATATCAACAAACAAAATTTAAAAAATAAACGATTTGTTAACGACAATTTTTATATAACTATGAATTGTTTAATTTTTAAGAATTAATTATTGTGTTTTGTATTATATATATACAATATAATGTAACTAACATTTTATAAAATAACTCCTAATAAAAAAAACTCTAAAATGGATTTATTAGAATTAAAATATTATATTTCGTTGGGCGGATGAAGAAAGATGCATCATAGAAAAAAACGAAGACGCTTTTCTCTAAAATGAAGTAATTTAATTGAAAACAAATATGAATGAATAAAACAAAATTATTTTATGTACAAATTAATTGAAACTAATATAAATATTTCAATACGCAATTGCAGAATATGCTATTATGCTATTATACGAAATTTTTCAAATTTAAAAGAAGACAACCGTTCACATCAACTTTTGTTTTTTGTTCTTTTCAGACCCGAATTTATAAATTGATTTAGAAAATTCAAAAGAAAACCACATTAATTCTCAATCGATCCTAATCCCTAGTAGGCATGGTATCTTCGGATATTCAGAGACGTTAATTTATAATTAATTATATTAACACTAAACATGCCAAACATTCAATTAAAAAAAATGGCTGAATCACAAGCTATATTTGAATTACTAATTATTAATTTGGAAATATATACCGTAAAGAAGAACAAAAAGCCAATTATTGTTCTTGTTGTAGAACTGATAGCCCTTGGAATTGAGGAAGAACTGATAACACTTTGAAGAATATCCGTTAATTTTTTTCATAAAAATATTATGTGGTTTTCTTTTGACTTTTCTAAATCAATTTATAAATTCGCGTCTGAAAAGAACAAAAAACAAAAGTTGATGTGAAATATGTTTGTATTAGTGATATTTAAATGGCGGTTGTCTACTTTTAAATTTAAAAAATTTCGTATGATAGCCAACCGACCACCATAACTAATATTAATCGTGATTGATCTTCTGTCAAATCGTTTTTTTGTTTGTTTGTTTTCCTTTATTTCTCTGAGAGAGAAACCGGTTTGTCTTCCCAAAGACGTGCATAAATTTTTCATTCGATTCAAAATTGTACAATTATTGCGAGTTTCTTTTAAATCTATAAGAAAAAACCTACCACAAAAAAATAATAGTTTCTCCCTCACTGCTACTATATAAAAAGAAATAAGAAAAATGACAGATTAGGATTGGATTCTAACCAAACATATAAATTTTAATCTTTTATCTATTAAAAATAAACTACACAATAATGAAAAGTTGGTCGCCAGCTAGTTTTCATAATATACTTTCAGGATGTATACATAACTTAAATATTTGCACATTTGCATTATAAAATAATAAAATATTCACTATTATAAAATCACTGAAAATAACACAATAAATGTAAAATACTCTCGTAATTATTTTCATTCATTTTATAAAAATTAGCACAACTAAAAATAATAGATTGTACTTTTTGTTTCGTTTTAAATTATTTGATTGTTTTTAATTTATAATTTAATACAATAGTTGGTTGTTGTAAATAAACAGAAATGCAAATGGCGAAATGAGAAATTGAATATGACATATTAGCAAACACGATTACTTATGTCTCTCTTCATACAATTTTAAAGTTATGTTCTCTCTATATTTATATATACTCTAAGATGATAGCATATTCTGCAATTGCGTATTGAAATATTTATATTAGTTTCAATTAATTTGTAAATAAAATAATTTTGTTTTATTAATTCATATTTGTTTTCAATTTAAATTACTTCATTTTAGAGAAAAGCGTCTTCGTTTCTTTCTATGATGAATCTTTTTTCATCCACCCAATGAAATATAATATTTTAATTCTAATAAATCCATTTTAGAGTTTTTTTATTTATTAGGAGTTATTTTATTATATGTGAGTTACATTATATTGTATATATATAATACAAAACACAATAATTAATTCTTTAAAATTAAACAATTCATAGTTAAATAAAAATTGTCGTTAACAAAACGTTTATTTTTTAAATTTTCTTTGTTGATATTAGTAATGTCAAAAAAATTTACGAAAAAATGCACATTTTTTTTGATGTAAATCGGAAAAAAAATTGATGTTTTTGGGTGAAAAAAACAAAATTTTTGATTTACATCAATTTTTTTTTATGGATTTGGGTGAAAAGAATTCGACATTACACAAACTATTTAAAAACGAATAAAATCCTTTGTTGGATTTGAAGTAACATATTTTATTCAAACATGAAGAGGTCTAAATATAAAGCCTGTTCATGACAAAGCCAATTTTATCGTGTATTCGTTTCGGCTGTACCGAGTGTAAACAATAAATCAGAATTTTTAAAACGTCGCATCACAAAACATAAAAAAATCAGTACAGGTCTGATGTAACAGTACATCAATTAAGGACACGTAGTTCATGTAAATGTAAACGATAAATAAACAAAAATTTCTTCTACACCAGTCATCACCAATATCTACGATGCTATTTTTTTTACTCGGTAGTCGGTGCGGACAAAATATTATGTCACAAAATCTTAAGAGCCTCTTAAAATGTTAAACTCAACGCTGGCAGCACTATTTTTATGTTTTAAAAAGATTCCATTTTTAAACGTCATTTTCTCTCCAACAAAAAAAAATTAAGTCTCTTCACACTGCCATGGATGATGTGAATAATGGCCGTGGCGGGTTTCGTGATGTTTTTGTTTGTTCATTAAAATAAATAAATTAAAGTAATAACAAAAATTTGAATGTGTTCTTCTGTTTAATATTAATTAAACAAGTGTAATATATATTCAATTATCAGTTTCATATATGATAGAGTTAATAAAATAATGTAATTATAATAATTTTTCCTACTTTTATATATATATTTTCTCTTTCTTTTTTACTCTTTATTCATGAAGAAGACATGATTTTTTTTGTTCAATAGATTTGGTGAGAAATACCACTACGAAAAAAAAAACGGGAAACGATTCAGAAAAATCTTAAATAAACGATTTCTTATTTTAGGAATTTCATGTTATTTTTAAATTAAATAGGCTGAGTTTTCAATTTAAATTCTAAATAAAGCTCAACTCTTAGATTTTATATAAGTTCAATTCAATTTTTTTTGATATATATATAATATATATATATATATATATATATATATATATATATATATATATATATATATATATATATATATATATATATATATATATATATATATATATATATATATATATATATATATATATATATATATATATATATATATATATATTTATATATATATGTATATATATATGTATATATATATATATATATATATATATTTATATATATATACATATACATAAAATATATAATTTTTTTTTAAATATATAGATTCCCATTTATATTTTATGCATCCGACATATTCCAGGCGTTAACAGAAATTTTTTAGTTTTACCTCTGGTGTATGGTAACGGAATTATTTGACATTTTGTAATTTTTTTTTGTCTCGTCCTAATAAGAATTTATTTTCTTATATTTTCAGAGCCTTCAATGTGATTTAATGTGTATTTAATAAATAAATAAACAAAAATGGGCAAAAACAAATATGTCTAATGTGATTTTATTTCAAATATATAATAATAAAAATGTTAGTATAATAAAGAAAAATTATGATTATTTAGCTATTATATTAATTATAATAAATATAGTAAAATTCGTGAGTGAAATGATGAAAACATCATCAAAACTAATATTATTTAATTTAAATAATGAAAACAATAGTAGTAGTAGTAGTAGCAGTAATAATAATATAAATATGATTGGAAATTCAAATCCAACCAATCAATTACTGCAGCAACAGCAGCAGCAGCAACAACAAAGTAATTGTATGGGTGTATCTTCATCTATAATTCAACCATCCTCATCATCATTATCAAATGTGGCATCATCATTATTGCACCAACAACATCAACAAAAAGTTCACAATCTCTTAAGCTCATCACAAACTTCTTTGTTAAGTGGAAGTAGTTTGTTATTGAGTGGAATTGGTGGGAATAATAGTTTAGCTCTTGATCAAATAACTTCAACATCTTCAAATACTTCTCTAACCTCATTAGTTAATATACAACAACAACCTACAAATAATCAATTAGTTAATTCAACAACATCCACATGCACAAGCACATCATCATCGAGTAATCAACAACATGATTCGCAACAAAATAATCAACATTGTAGTATTGTAACATCTGGTCAACTAAAAGTTGCTAGTGGTGAAAAGCCAAAATCTGTAGTTGCAACACCCGAACAAGTAATGCTCCTATTTATGAATAAACTAACGGTATATGAGCATCATGAAGTGTTTAAATATCCAAAAATTTATTTCATTGGTGCTAATGCAAAGAAAAGGCCTGGAATTTGTGGACCAAATAATTCTGATTATGACAATGATCAAGGTTCCTATATTCATATACCGCATGATCATGTCGCCTATCGATATGAAGTATTAAAAATAATTGGAAAAGGCAGTTTTGGTCAAGTTGTCAAAGCATATGACCACAAAACACATGAACTTGTTGCATTAAAGATGGTTAGAAATGAAAAACGATTCCACCGACAAGCATTAGAAGAAATTCGAATATTGAAACATTTAAAGAACCAGGATAAAGAAAATAGTATGAACATCATTCATATGTATGATTATTTCACATTTCGTAATCATATGTGTATTACGTTTGAGCTATTGTACATAAATTTGTACGAGCTAATTAAAAAAAATAAATTTCAAGGATTCAGTTTACAATTAGTGAGAAAATTTGCCCACTCATTACTTCAATGCTTAGATGCATTACATAAAAACAAAATAATACATTGTGATATGAAACCGGAAAATGTGTTACTGAAGCAGCAGGGACGATCGGGAATAAAGGTAGGAATATAGTACTATTAGTTCTAAAAAAAAACTTTTATTACCACTTGTTTGTTCTTTATGCTTGCTCCCTATTTTTGAACTTCTCATCTCATTTGATGATGTTTCCGACCTATTTTTATTTTGGTGAAATTTGGTACACGCCATGTTCCCTCATCCCTCTTAAATTCCTGAAAATTGTCTTCTTTTTTTCCCCATATTTTGTTCATGTGCTTAATACCATTCTCACAACTTCGATTTTTTCTTCTGTGTGGAAGCAAGATATGGTCATACCTATTCGTAAGATTATTGATCCGTTCGGTGTGGCTGATTACAGGCCCATTAGTATTCATCCAGCATTATCCAAAGTGTGTGAAAAACCGATGCAGACTCAAATTTCATTTTTTATTGAAAGTGGTGTTGGAATTTATGTGAATCAGTCTGGGTTTAGGAACTTTCATAACACTACGTCTACTATGATTGATCTGACTAATAGAACTCTTCGAAACATGGATCGTAAGCTTATTTTGAAACTGAGAACCTTCTTTGACTTTTCTGACTAGGCAGCAAACAGCGTTTTATATTTTCTTTCTAATCGATCACAGTGTGTAGTTGTGGGAGTTAAGTGTTCCTCTTCTGGACTTTATAGAGGTGTTTCTCTGGGGTCTATCTTCGATCCTCTGCTCTTTAGTCTCTTTATAAACGATCTTTCTTCTGTTCTGCAGGAACATTGTTCTGTATATTTGTTTGCTGATGATGTCCAACTTTCTTGCTCTGCTCCATTCTGGGAATTATTCCCCTCGCTGATGTGAATGATGATCTTTCTGCTATTGCTGAGTAGTCCTGTAAAAATTCTTTAAAACTGAACCCTGTCAAAAGTCATACTAGTTAGTCAACTAGTCATACTAGTTAGTCAAAAGTCATACTAGTCATTTTAGTTAGATTCTTCTTCCTGTCTTTTTAAATTATGTTAGAAGTGCCAGAAGTTTGGGGTTCATCTTTGATGAGTGTTCACTTAAGTATTGTTATAGGGAAAGTTTGGATGATGCTTCGTCGACTATATTTGATTAAAAATCTCCTCCCAGCTATGCTGAAGTGCAAATTGACTCATTTTCTCATAATGCCCTTTTTCTTATATGGTTGTGAAGTGTACTCTGGGGCGTCTATGGGTGCTGTTACTTGGTTGAAGCTTTGTTTCAACTATAGCGCTTTGTTGAAATAAAACTCAGCAACTACAGTGAATACAATATATTTTATTAATAACTAAATCTCTGAACCCTTTTATTGCTTTAAACACATTAAATCGTTTTTATTTAAAAGAAAATTCAAGAAGTATAAAACTAAAGCGGAAAGTGTTGCCAGTATTAAAATATAGTAATAAGATTACCATATGAAACACTCCTCCATAATCTTATTCTAATTCAATTACATTTCAGTATTTAATAAATCTTTAAAGAAACAAAACTTTATCTTTGTCAGTAGCTTTGTGAAAATGTCTGCTATCTGTTCATCTGATTGTATGTACTTCAAACTTATCACCCCATCTTGAACCTATTGCCTAATGAAGTGGTATTTTAAATCAATGTGTTTTGATCTTCTTATTTCTAACTGTTCGGCAACACATTTGGCACCTTGGTTATCCATATTTATAACAAACGAATAATGACAACGTAATGTTAAATTCTTCTAACAGCCTTTTCAACCAGATACCTTCCTGTGCCGCTGTACTTAACGCGACATACTCCGCTTATGTCGATGACAAACTTATAGTTTTTTGTTTTGTTGTCTTCCAGGAGAGTAAATTTTCATATGATTTAAAACAATAGCCAGTTGTACTCTTTCTGTCCTCTGATTCTCCCCAACTTGCATCTGAATATCCATCTAAAGTCAAATTTTGTTTAGAGCTTTTGTAGATTAACCCATATTCTTTGGTTGCATTAAGATAACGCAATATTCTTTTAATAGCATTGACATGTGTATTGGTAAAGTTTTCTTGATATCTACTTAATGTATTTTAAATATAGCAAACTACCAATTGCCTGGCGATATTTCTGTTGATCCCATTCAGAAGAATCAGAACTATCACCATCTTTGTTCCGATTCTTTGCAATTTTAGTATCTTTAAATTTGGATTTATCGAAACCAAAACGTTTTAATAATTTTATAATGTTCTTAGTTTGTGATAATTTTAAATTCTCATTTTTTGTTTTATTATTTTCATTCCCAGAAATTCTTTTAGTTCACCCAAATCTTTCATCTCAAATTGTTCCATCAAGAAAGATATAATCTTTGAAATTTCATTTTCGTCGTCCCCACATAAAAGAATGGCGTCAACATATAAAAGTTAAAATACATAATTCTTTTTGTATAAGCAATAATCATTCTCTAATCGTTCAAAACCATATTCTGAAATCTTTGTATTAAATTCATTATTCCAGCACACTGCACTCTGTTTTAGACCATAAATAGATCTATTTAATTTACATAAATTGCCCTTAAACGGTAGAGGCACTATCATAAAAATATCCTCTTTTAACTCTCCATTTAAGAAAGCACTTTTGACATCTAATTGGCGAATCTTAAAATTATTTTGCAATGCCATTGATATAAAGGTGCCTACCGTTATACTATTTGCTACTGGCGCATATACATTAACATTACTAAACGAATCAGTTCCCTGTTTGCAACCACGTGCAACTAATCTTGCTTTTTTACGTATATTGCCATATCCATTCTTTTTTATGTTGAACACCCATATAGCATCTATTCTATCTTGACCCTAATCTTCAACAATTGTCCATGTTTTTCTTTGCTCAATTGCTGTTGTTTCTTCGTCTATTGATTTTTTCCACTCTTTATCTTGATATGCTTCTTCGAACGTATGTGGAACATCGGATAAGGTTGTTGTATAAGCACACATTACAGCATCATACAGTTCATAATCAGCTAGATACTTTGGTTTTGCTCGTTATCTTGTATTTCCTTCCTGATTATTATCTGCAATAATTTTCTCCTATATCGTTCTCTTCATATAAACCTTCTGTACTGCCCTTATCATCATTTACATTATCATTGTTTTCTTCATTAATCTCCTCTTCGCCGTTTCTATCATTATTTTCGTACAAATGAATATCTGCTGTATTATAATTCATAAATTTGACATCTCGACTACTTATTACTTTATAATTTTTCTCATCATAAAACCTAAAACCATTAACTGTATAACCAATTAATTTCACTTTTAATGAGCGAGCCTCAAATTTACCCTTCTGAATTTGTTTAGGAATGTTCACGAATGCTTCACTTCCGAAATGGTGTAGTTTATTTAACTCTGGCTTTTCCTCTTACAATAACCGTAGGAGTTTTATCTTTTTGAATTGCTGTTGTTGGACATCTATTAATTACGTACGTAGCATGTTGAACTGCTTCATTCCATAAATATTTCGGTAAATTAGCTTCTAATAATGCGCATCTCGCATATATCTACCACTGTTCGATTAAATCTTTCAGCAACACCGTTTAGTTGCGATGAATAACGTATATTTGTTTCTACAGCTATACCATTTCTTGAACAATAATCTGAAAATTCATTACTTTTGTATTCCGTTCCACCTTCTATTCTTAAAACTTCAATTCGGCAATCAAATAAGTCTATTATAAACTTTTTCAGCATAATCCCCGAATGCATCGAAGACCTCAAACTTATTACGTAGTGTATAGACAACTGCAAAATGTAAGTAGTCATCTATAAAGGTAACAAAATATTTTTACCATCATGGGCTGAATAACTTATGGGTTCAACCACATCACTATGTATTTTTTGCCCACATCGTATTGCTCTTTTTCTGGTACCCTTAAATGGTGATTTTGTCATTTTACCCATTAAGCATATTTCACAACGTTTTAGAACACTTAATTTTGAAAATTTGTCTACTTACATCGTTTTTAATAACCACGGTATCACCATAACAATTGACATTATACATCTTTTTAGTTATTTCTTTTATAGAAATTAAATTTTTTTCTAAGCAAGTACCATTAAAACATCAGTCAAATAGATTGGACCTGCCTCAGTATTTAACAATAAATTTCCTTCACTTTTATATATTAAATGTTCACCTTTCTTAGGAATATTTATTTTTGCTGCCTGTTTTATTTGACGAACATCATTCATATAACTAAACCATTTTCCGTTAACCATGTGGGTTGATGCCCCTGAATCTAAAATAAATTTACCTGACAGTTCGTAGTTCACTGAATTACACTCCTTCTCTGCAACTTCACAATTAAAAATAATTGGGTAAAAATCTGCACAATTAGCATTACCACCTTCTCCATTTCTGTGACCGCTACCATAATTATTAATTCTTCTGTAGCACCTAAATTTATTTTTACAATATTTGCTTGTATGACCAAACTTGTTGCAAATATAACATTTTACATTTTTCATATCCGGACAATCTTTAATCTTATGATCAGCTTTACATTTGTAACATTCTAAACTTGTACGAAAAGCACCATTATTGTTAACTTGTGACGAGGTTTTTTCGTTTAATTTTGCTTCTTTTTTAAGGATTCGACTAGCTTAGTTATTTAAATTTCTTTCGGCTACTACTGTACTCTCCCAAGCCATACTAAAGTTAGGATAAGCAATTGGAAGACTCGAAATAATTTTATTAATCACAATTGTATCACTTATTTCCTTTCCTTGTGCTTTTATTTGTGCTAAAAGTGTTTCGATATTAGTCAAAAAATCTTTCACGTGACATGAAAACTCTAACCTAAAAAATTTTTGCATCAACATGGTGTCCACCAGGTATGAAATTCTGGAAAGTCAGGGAATTTTATTTTGGTAAGGGAAAGTAATGGAAAGTCATGGAATTTTTGTTATTTTCTGGAAAAATTTTATTTTAACAAAAACTTTTTTATAAAATTAAAAATTATATTGCATGCATTCTTAATATTTTACTTATGTCTCCTTTATACGTATTTAAAATATTTTTGCAAGCGACATAGTTGTATTATCTATCTAATGTTATATTTTGAATTTCAGTTCTTAAACAATTTTAGATACTGTAAAATTTTACGTAAACGTTCAAATAATATTTTTTTCGTCAATGTACAAAAAACCCCTTTGCCATTCTGTCGCTATGACAGCGTGTGATCTCAACAATTACTAATCAGGCACTAACTAACTGATAAGACACAGGGACGCATATATGACTTATAAATATTAAGTTATTAATGTGGAGTGAAGTAGTTGTTAACTTATATGGAGGAGGCCGAGTTTTCTAGACATGCTCTTTGTCATTGTTATTAAACGATCGTTTCATAGTAAGTCATCTGCAATGGTGACTCCCAATAAACGAATGGTTTCGCATTAACGTATTTAATCTCCACACATATTGATTGAAATAACATTGGGAAACTCAGTTTTCAAACTAGAAAAAATAGCTGTGTTTTTGGTTGATCAAATTTTGATTACCCTAATCGGAATTTTAAGCTACTAGTTTACTTTTAGTGCTGCATCTTTGCGGGACGATGTATTTTATCATTTGAAGATTGGGTGACCAATGATTTGTGCAGTTTTACCATCTGCTAAACTATTTATCGGGTTACTGTGGATTAACAACAGTTTGTTTATATAAATTAAAAATAGAGTGGGGACAAAATTAGGGCTAGAGTGTACCAGCTTTAATTAATTTAGACTAAAAAACGCCATCTTAGTAAATATTACAGATTTCGCAATATTCTACAAATACTTTATGGATGAACATTTTTCTGAGAAGATCAAATAAATCTTACCCAAGCTTGCTACATTGTTTCGGCCCACCATAACAAATTGCTCTGGCCGCCCATTCACTGTTCACAAAGCTTAATCTTAATGTAGTACAGTGACATTTTAGCGTGATTCTTCAACAGAATTAACTTTTTTCTTTTTAACAGAGTTTTGCTTTTACGTGATTTAAATCCCAAGCTTTTTAACTTCAAATGAACCCCTCAAAAAAATTTTCAAATCCTTAATCCACTAACCTTGTGTAAAGAAAAAAAATCAACGCACTAACGTAGGGGTTGGGTACACCATCTTTTTAAAGTATGCAGTTCCAACAACGGTATTGACTGATATTGATCTTCTTCTAGCACGAAAAAAAAAATACTATAGATTTATAAAATCTGTAGAAAATTTTAGTTAAAGTGAGTGCAAGTTCTTTTAAAAATTTGTTCGAAATAATAGGTTGAATGTTGTACAGGTTTGTTGATGTTTAACCCGCCTTTTAAAAGTTTTTTGACAATTTTGGGTTTGATTTTTGAAATGAAATTCTTTCATATAAACTCATGAAGACTGAGGGGTATTTCTTAAGGGGTATTTCTTAAGGAGTTTTCAGAATGGTGGTTTTTGAAGTTAAGCGTTTCGAATCGAACAATCGCATTCAATGATAGGAAGGTCAAAAGATTTAGTATACAAGTAATAGTAAAAAGTAGTCCAAATAGAATAAGAATTTATGGCATTTTAAACACTTTTCAAATTGATATACTCGAAACCCAGGTAAGAATGAGCTAAGGGACCAACTTGCGCCAAGCCCGCGCTACAGCTTTTGTGGTTCGGACCAGGTTTAACATTTTCAAACGACCCAAGACGGACTGATGTCTTGAAGCCCAGACTGGCAAATTTGACTTGGACCAGGTCTACCAAACCAATGTTTTCCCCAGAACTCCTTAAAATGTGTGGAAAGAGGTTGTGAGACATCCAACCTCTTTCCACACTTTTATGTTTATATTTATTATTATGAATGTTACTCTTTAGTGACATTGTTAAAAATAAATATAAACATAATATAACTTTCACATGTTTACAATGCATTAGACAGGTGTATAACGCAGAATATATTAATCTAAATCTTGGTTCAGTTTATGCATTTATAACTGGCACACACCGAAGTTAACTAACCAAGGTTTGGCTCGCTTACACGAGCCCGAGTTTGGTTCGTTGTAGGGTTGCACCGATTAATCGGTAATCGGCCATATCGACCAATTTGCCGGTTAATCGGTATCGGTTTTTTGTCCGATTAATCGGTCGATTATCAACACATGCGTTTAGATTGTATATTGCGTTTTAAAGACAACAAATTCCAAATCCTAGAACACCATAGTCAGCCATAGTTGAAAACCTTTTTAAAAATGTTAAGATTGAGGGCTGTTTAAAAAAACAATCAAATCTGTTTATGTATTTCTGCATTTTTTGATACCTTGAACGTTTTAACTTTTGAAAAAGTTAATTTAAAATAAAGCTTTTTGAATAAAGTACTTCAGTCACTGCCATTGAAATATGGTTTTTTTTTTTAAATTTTACCAAACTTCTTGACTAGTTGTAAATTTGTTCAAATTGTTTTATATATCGTCGCTTTAATAATGAAACAACGTATGCTATTTATACGTTGTTTTTATATTATAGATGCGCTGCATTCCCCATAAGGGCATCTTTGAATTGGCGTTTTTAAATTTTCGAATTATTTTATGACTGGGGGTAAGAATTAATAAATTATAAATTAACGTCCATGCAAATGCATGCGCACATCAAACTTTAAACTCAAATATCTCGAAACTATACTTTTGCGTATACGTCATTTCATTATTAAAGCGACGATATCAAGTTCGAAACAAATAGAGTCCCATACATATACATGAAATAGCCCTTTTTTGACTTTAATTTACGAACTGTGTAGTACAAAATTATACAAAAAATTCCGATGTTACTTTAAAATTAAAAGCTCTTTCAAATGGCACTTCTCTAAACTGTGTTATGAAAGTTGGTTTTATCCATTCTAAAATTCTTACTTGAGACATCATTGTACTTTTCATATTAAACTTATTAATTCTTCTATCATTGCGAACTCTAAGTTTTTAAAATAATGACAACGAAGTCGTTCCCAAATACATGAATGCACCAAATGTGCCACAGTCAACCTAGATATTGTGTAAAAAATAAGCTGAGGACTGCAGATTGTTTTACCTACGAATGGAAAATAGTTGCCAGAAAAATGCAAAACAGCGCTTTCAACAGTTACAGAAATTTTACTATTTGCCGAACGGATTGACTTAAAATTTGTACACAATATTCTCGACATATTGTTCACTCAGAAAAAAAATAATTTTAAAACCATACCCCCCCCCCCCTCCCTTTAATTAATAAAATTAGTGTTTTCAAATTCAGTTTGTTTCAAAATAAATTATTGAAATAAAATGACAAAATAAATTCACTCATCACTCATTTACTCCGTTCTTGCGGAGCGAGTAACTTTAAAAAAAAAAAAAACAGTGAAAATAATAAAATGTCGTTCGTATTCTTAAATTGAAATAAATATTTTCTTTCAAATACTCACACATTTAATTTTTGTTTCAAAATTGATGCTTTCCAACGTAAAAAATATATAATTTTTGAAAAGGTACTAATTTTCTTGTTTTGCAAATGAATTGAATAAAAAGAAAACGATATTGAAATTACAAGCATTTTAATTTTTGAATACTATTTTGAAGACTGAAATAAGTGCTCGAATAAAATAAAATAACTGGTTTTATAGCGCTAATAACTCGCCGTGATGTTTAGTATCATCGGGTTTACGCAGTATTTACATTGCACCAATCCACTTCACCATACCTAATTCTGTTAGTATTACCCAGGAAGCACGGCGTGGACGTCGAGTTTTGAGTTTCACTACCTCTGTCCCTAGTTATCTAACTGAAAAACTTTATAAAAATGTCCTCACAAAGGGTAAAAGTTATCTTCAGTTGCAATATCGAGGTTGAATGGGCTCTGATAAATTGTTTAAAATTTGAACCTCACAGATATGCAGCGGAGTATTGATAGCACAGTCATGCGATAGCTATTACCAGAAGGAAATCCAAATCGAGTCCAAAATAGACTAAAGAAGATTTGTGATACCGTCAAAGGGCAGTAGCAATGTTTCTAAATCTGGATATTATGCCGGAGGAATAGTACCACACCCCACCCGTCGGTAAAACAACAACAACTAGAAGCAAGCTGTAAAACTATCAGCAGGTTCATGTGCTTGAAAGAGATAACAGATAATAGACTCACATACTGGCTCTATCGTTTGCCATATATCAGAAAATCTAACCCACAACTAGTTCGAGTTTAACCTCAATTTACAGTTGCGTCTTAGTATTAATGATTTATTCCATAGTACTTAGAAGTTAACCAGATCTTATTAACCAGTAAACCTGCCCGATTAATTCAACCAGGTAGTAGTTACCAGGACAATGTTACGAGAGTCATAGTTGCTTCAACCATTTACCCACATTTACTTGTATTATATTTTCTGCACATTGGCAATTCCTTTGTGTCATCAACCGCTAGAGCATTACAATCATTTCTTTTAATTAGATGTCCAACCATTGGACTTCCTGATTCATACCAGCTCTCAAATAATTGTTATATGATGATAATTTCAGACAATCTATTCATCCTACCATATTTACATACCGAAACCGCTTGATTGCATGTAGATTTACTTAATACCGAGATTGAAGAAATCATAATAAACAACACCTCTACTTAAACGAAAATATATTATAAGTCTTAATATTACAAAATTGAGCGGTCCCAGATCTAATTTACTAGCTTCTTTTATTTACGTTAATCTATCTGTTGTTGTTGTAGCGACATTGCGGTGCTACTCCTCCGGCTTCATGTCCAGATTCAGGAACTCTACTACTGCTCTCGGGCGGTACCACAAATCTTCCTTCGTCAAGTTGGTTGGTTTTCCTGGACAATTAAATACCTATTTAATCATCATGCGGCGTGTCCTCACATATAGGACACTAATTGTCAACAATGTTATGGTCAATTCTATTCATATAACTATTTAAGATGCGTGACCAACCGGATCTTAACTGCGCTAGAGTGGATCTGGTGCTGCGCGGTTGTTTGACCTCTTCCACAGCGACTTGTGGGGGCTTACTCCTGAGAACTCAATTTAGAGCGTAGTTCTTTATTGTGTCCTCTACAACTTTCGTGTGGATCTTTTATAAGCCCGTTTATCTGTTATTTGTAAATGTAATGTTAATATTTTTTTTGTATGTATTAATATTTAACCAAACATTTCTTGACAATTAATAATAATAACAATTCGTCATATTACAAAATTCTACAAAGCAGTATTTACGTGCAATTTTAATCGATCCCCCTATTGTTTTTCGCATTTTTGTTCATTTGAATTTTCTAATCGAGCCAATTAATTAAAAGATTTCTTGCAAATAAGAATTAAATCTTAAACAAATTTTCTCTCAATGATCGTACCTGAGACTGGTAGAGACAATTGCAATTTCTAAATGTTTTATTGAAATTTCTGTTTCGGCTCTATTTATCGTTAGATATCTGGCGAACCTTTTCTTTAAACTCTTTATTTTATGATATTTGAGGTAGATCCATATACTTAATTATATCGTTGTGGACAAGCTCTTATGATATGCCAGTCCTTCAAACCGGCTTGATTTTTTAATTTTAAATATTCAATTAAATATTAAGTAATTAAGTAATATAATCAGATAATATTTTTTTAATTTAGGTGATTGATTTTGGATCATCCTGTTATGAAAATCAACGAGTGTATACATATATACAATCAAGATTTTATCGGGCACCTGAAGTTATTTTAGGTGCAAAATATGGAATGGCGATCGATATGTGGTCGTTGGGATGTATTTTAGCAGAATTATTAACAGGCTATGCTTTATTACCAGGCGAAGATGAATCCGATCAATTAGCGTGTATGATTGAATTACTCGGCATGCCACCACAAAAATTATTAGATCAATCAAAGAGGGTAAAAAATTTTTTCAATACAAAAGGTTATCCACGATATTGTACTGCAACAACGTTACAAGATGGTACAATAATTTTACGTGGTGGTCTGTCAAGACGTGGTAAACAGCGTGGTCCACCAGGATCAAAAGATCTCGTTAAAGCTTTAAAAGGTTGTGGTGATCCGATGTTTATTAATTTTCTATTAGGATGTTTAGTTTGGGATCCAGAATTACGTATGACACCAGCAGCTGCCTTAAAGCATTCATGGTTTAGACGACGATTACCACGTCCACCGAATTCAACATCTAGTACTGCTAGCTCTAGTCATAATGACGTTAATAGCCAGATTGATACTTCTAGCAATAATTCATTAATGATAAGAACAAATAGCTCTAGTAATATAGCTGCCCATACTATTATGTCCTCCTTGCAACGATCTAGTAATAGTCAAAATAAACTAAATAACTCATTGGGTGGCATGAGTAGTGTTATCACGGTCAATAGTAGCAGTAGTAGTGGATTAAGTAATAATGGAGGGGGTGGCGGGAGTGGAAGTAGCAGTATTGTTGCACCGCCAAATAAATTACGTATACAATTATCCTCCGATGATAGTTTAGTTAATTTAAACCGTTCAAATCCATCATCATCATCAACTGGAACAACACATCGATCTTCTCATCACCATCACCATTCACAATCAAATAATAACAGCAGTAGTAATAATAGTAATACTAGCACAACAAAATTACCACAAATACAACAAACGAATACAGTGACATAGCATCATCTTCAAAACCAAAGTTCTCAACAGCAACAACTGCATAATCGTCATACTAGGCATAATCATAATAATCATAAACGTAGATCACTTCATTATGATTTAAGATCATTAACACATTAATTTATTGGTATTTAAACATAAAACTCAGAGTTGAAATTTTATATTTAAACGAAACAAGAAACAACACATATGAATGACTGTTTTTAAATAATCGAACAAAAAAGTGAAATCTTTGCACCAACTTCATTTTTATACAAATTTTAAATATGTTTCTGCATATCTTCTCCCAATAGCATTCCATATGATTATTTTGCTTGAATTTCATTTCAAAAGAAATTAGCCTTAACCGTTAATACTGTAGGATCACTCAAATGTATGTTCCATAGGGCAACAACATATATAATACTTTCAACTCTGAAAGAATAAATAACCAGAAAAATTAAATGTTTTGTATATGTTAAACAAACAAAAAATTGAATCTCTACAATATTTTGTTTCTTTTTGTACAAGAGATAGTTAATTGTTGGTACGTATAAATAGAATAATAAACTGTAACAACTCAATAGATAATTTTATTTAAAATCAAATTAAATGTGCTCAATCTATAATAACAAAATAAAATTTATTGTTTAAGCAAAACAAAAAAGCATGTTCATTGTCATAATTAGAGTTAATATATCCATAATTAATATATGTTACGAATTTTTTTAATGTACGACTACTATAAATATACCTATTACGTTTTTTTAACTCTGATCTCATAATTAAATTAATAATAAAAATGTTTTTGAATAAATTGACTCATAAATAATAACTGATTTAAAAAAAATTACTATAACATAATATTAAACAAAAAAAAGAAGAAAATAGCGTTAAAAGCTATCATTTTTTTCGATTTGATTTAATAATTTTAGATTATTGTAATATTATTTTAAAAAGAATTTTTTATATAATTTTCCAAATACAATTTGTAAAAAATAATTTTTTTGGATATAAGTTAAGCTTTTTTAAATTTAAAGTCTGATAAAGTTTATTTTAAATTTTATCAGACAAAGCACACGTCTATTAAAAAAAGGATTTAAAAGAAACATTTGTTATTGATTAAAAAACAAAAAATGGTTTATTCTGAAATTTATTTCCATTAAAATATTTTAATTAATTAAAAAAGGTTTTGTTTTATTTTGAGGGAAAAGAATAAAACGGTTATCAGCCCAACGACCTGGGATACGTTCCGAAACTTTACTATAGCTAAATATTTAATGCACCAATCAAATCACCGCATTAAAATATTTAATAACTTTAGTTAAATAATTTCTGAACGACGATCATTAAGTAAAATATTAAATACACAAATACTAATACAATCGGTTAAAATCGTATGTCAGAATAATTCTTTCATAAAATGTTTCAATTGAATAAAATTAAAACCGAAAAAATTAAAAACTAAGATAGAAATTACTAACCATATTGTTATAGAAAACTTGCATTTCATTCAGAATTTGAAAAATATATATGCTGCAATTTCAAAATAAATTGAACTGTCAATTTGAAATCGTTAAATTTTAAATAATGCTTATGTATATGTGTATTTAATTTTTAACTCTACTCGAGAGCACATTTAATTTTTTAATAAATGTGGGCGGGGCGTAGTATGTTTCTGAACGCAAACAGCTGTCAAATAGTTAAATATTAACTTTACTATTTTGTTTCTGAACGACCGGATTTAAATGATATTTAAATATAGTTAACTATAGTAAAGTTTCGGAACGTATCCCTGGTGAGTTATTTGAGACCAAATCCATACTGTCACAGCCATTTGCTTTATTTTTGCTGTTTTCCTTTTTTTTTAAGACCTGGGTCTAACAACAAAACGCGTTCGAAGGAGTTTATGAACATGTTCCTACCACATATTAAAATATAACAAGGGTTAGTGATAACGAAGGTACGCGGTGCCAGCGATTGACACGTGAGAGAATTTTAATGTCATATGAAATATTTAGGAATTTTAAATAAAAATGAGATGAAAATGAATTTGAGTGTGTTGAGTGGCCTAGTAGCACGCTAGACGTCGAACTTAGAGGACTCGGGACATGCTCCCATCTAGGTCAAAGTGTTTTTAAAGAAAACATTACAAGCCACTAACACGCCGGTTTTCCAATGAACCGATATTAATCGAACTGATATAGTTGATAAATTAGAAAAACTATGGGTTGACCACCCATAAAAAACTAATCGATTAAATTTAAGTCTTCAAGTGAAACTCGATCATAAAATTGAGCGAAGTTTTTGAAGACACATAAAATCATTGTCTATGTCTGTTTTATTAGGTACAAATATCAATACTCCGATTTTATCGTCTGATTTGAACCACGACGATCCTCGTTTGAACCTCGACTTTGGGCCTCGACGATCTAATTCATCTGCCTCTATTGTTTCGTAAAATGAACGGGTCTATGCTTGGAAGTACTCGTAACCCAGTTCCGACCAAGGACCATCACAACAATTTCGACGAAAGGTGATACTCCGTCACTCCGTTTTTTGATAAAGAAGCAGCGGTCACTATCCCACTGCTTCAAATCCTTCGTCATGGCTGGTATTGATAGAAATAATATTCGATTGCTGGATTTTTAAGCGAAAACAAGTTTCTTGTATTTTAAAATAAAACAAAAATTTGCAAAATAAAATAAAGTATTTCAAAGAATATTATTGAACTTAAAAGTGATCATTAATATAAAATTTATTAATTGAAAATAGTGATTTTTAAAGCTATTCCATTTAACCAATTTAGAGTTTAATTTTGTTTTTAAGCTTAATTCAAGAAATAAATATGTTAACCCCTGCTTAAACTGTCCCTTAAGAAAAGGTACAATCTTATAGAATATTGATGAAAACTGGATAGGAAAAGGACGATTTTAATGGGATCAACCGAGAAATTCTTTACTTCATAAAAATGTTGGGTAGGAATGACTAATTTTCAATGGAAAAATGGAATTAAGCTCATAATCCTTTAAATATCAGACTTTTCCTATTGAAATATTTTTATAGGAATGAACGTAATTGAAAAGGAAAATAAAACTTAGACATTTTTTTTCTTACGACAATATTCCTTAATAGGATTCTTTATTTTGAAGGAAACATTGAAACAGTTTCAACGGGATATAGATAATTTGTAAAGGAAAATAAAACTTAGAAAATTGTTTTGTTACGACAACATTTTCCAAAAGGATTAATAGTTTTGCAGGAAGACAATGTGATAGGAAGTGTATAATTTCTACAGGAACGTACGACTTTAAAATTATAATTTCACGACAGTATTTTTCAATAGGATTCTACATATTTTTATGGGAAGACATTGAGATAGTTTCTATAGGAAGTGTATAATTTCTAAAGGAAAATACGACTGAAATTCTTATTCCACTACATTATTCTTCGATAGAATTCTGTAAAGTTATAGAAGCAGATATTGAGAGAGTTTCAATGGGAAGTGTATAATTTCTACAGGAACATACGACTCTAAATTTATAATTTCACGATAGTATTTTTCAATAGGATTCTATACAGTTTTATGGGAAGACATTAATAAAGTTTCAATAGGAAATGGATAATTCTTACAGGAAAATACGATGGACATTTTTCTTATGTCTGGTTAAAATTCACTAGAGTATTATCCATTTTAGAAATATATAGTTTAAATCGTTTTATGTGGTTTAGTTATAGCTTATCGGCTGAAAGACTATAATAATAGACGTTAAGGTTGTATATGTTTATTTTATTTTAATAGATTATTATTTAATAGGAAATTTGAAGGTTTTAGAAATTCCCATTAAAACATAGTCAATCCCATTAAGAATCTAAAAGGATTCCATATGAAATTCTAAGACTAAAAAACTCCCTTTCAAATGTGTTTAGTCCTATTATAAAGTCAAGTAGGATTCTTTATTATTTGATAAAACTTTGACGGTCGCAGAAAATTCAATTAAAATGGAGTCAATCCCATTGAAGAATTTATAATCCTATATAAAAATGTTTTCATTTCTATTAAAAGGATTCAATGTATTTCTATAGGAAAATTGAATAGGATTCCATCGATTTCAAAAGGAAAAAAATTATTTAATAGGATTTTATAAAAAATTTCCGATGCAATTTTCCCATTAAACTTTGATTTTCAATAGGATAGTTTAAGCAGGGACATGTAATTTTTTTTTCTAAAATCCATTGAATTAGAATACTGTAAAATCAAGTATTACTTTTTTTCATACTCAAGTTTTTTTCTACTAAGCCGTGGTTTATATTGTTATAATGAGGTAAAGTGTGTTCCATAAAAATAGATCGAAATCTAAAAAACAATAACATACAGTGTTCAATATGTAAAAGAAAATATATCACATTACCTGTGAAAACTCAGTGGAAAGTGATGTTAGTGGTAATGATTGAAAGTGCCAGTCTTGCATCGCAATTGATCTTACTAAATATGTAACTAAAAACTCTAACCCAATGGCAAGTTCTGCACTTGATACAGTAAAAAGCGAGATAGGTCTATTAAAAACTAAGTTTGAGGAATTTTCTCACTCTTTAAAAGCGTTAAGCATTATTCAACAACAACAAGATCAATCATTAAATATAATAGCCTTGAAGTTGGATGTTATTATTGAAATTGAAAAAAGAGTTAAAATAAATGAAACAAAACTATCAGAAATTGTGAGAACTAATGAGGAATACACAGTGAACCTTGAGGTCTCACTACTAAGGTGTGATATACTTGAACGATACTGTTACTCAGCAAATCTACAAATTTATGGAATTCCTATAAATAAAAATGAAAATTTAACTGAAACTGTGATTTCTGTTTTGGCATCGAAACAAATTACTGTCAACGACTCACAGATTAAATACGTTTACCGTAATAAATCTAGGTGAGACCGAAAACCGATTACGAATAAAAAGTTATTATTACATATGAAGCTAAAAACTTGCTTCAACAGAAGAATGATCCAAATCGATTTCAATTTGTCTGGGCTAATCGTGGTAATGTTTATTGCAAAAAAAAGTGAAGGTGATTCTTTAATTAAAATTTCTTCAATTGATTTACATAAATTAAAAATCAACTAACATAAAATTATTAACATAAATTTCTTTTAATTAAATTAATTAATTTTTTCCTGTTTGAAATTGAATATTATTATTCTATCTTATATATTATTTTTGTAATTAATTTCTTTAATACACATCATGAACTTTACAAATTTGTATTACCAAAACACAAGAGGCTTAAAGACTAAACTTACTGATTTCAAGCTGGCTGTTCAAGAGAATAGTTTTGATTTGATTTGCTTAACGTGGCTTAATAATTCTATTTGTTCTGCGGAGGTATTTGATGATACATGGTTTTTCGAAAAGACAGGGATTTTCGAATGAGCTTAAAAACAGATGGTGGTGGTTCTCTGATAGCAGTGCATAAAAAATTTCAGATCGCTGAACTGCAAGGTATGAATTCCTCAGCTTTTGATGACGTGTGGGTGCAAATTAAATTGGAAAATGGTTCAAATTTAGTTTTGTGTACGGTTTACTGTAACTATGGAACAAAATTTGAAAATTATAAATTTTTCATGGATTTTCTGTCAAATGCTATTAACTTTGCTGAGGATAACACAAAATGTTTGATTATTGGAGACTTTAATCTTTAAACATTGAATGGACTATCAATGATCCACAGAACATTTGTGCTGGACATTATGAGGGTCGAGCTGCTGAATACTTAATTGAAACAATGGAATTGACTAAGTTAACTCAAAGAAACTGCATTCCAAATTTTCAAAATAAAATCTTAGATTTAGTTTTAACAAATCTGCCTTCATTAAATGTGGAGGTACATAAAAGTGCTCATAGTCTGTCTAAAATTGATCAGTTTTATCCTCCTCTGTTGGTTTCCCTCAACTCAGTAAAAATTAAAAATCAATCATTTTATAATTTTCCAAGGATAAATTTTAAAAAAATTGATTTTAATCAACTATCATTACAATTAGATTTAGCTTCTCAAGATGGACGGGTCTACGCCCCAGAAGCACTCAGAACACAATTCCGACCAAGGACCATCACAACAATTTCGACGGAAGGTTCAAATCCGACGCTCCATTTTTTTGGCAAAGAAGCAGCTGTCACTGGCCTCACTGCTTCAAATACTCCTTGTCATGGCTGGTATTGAAACAATTCCGGGACCAACTAAAACATGGCACTGTACAATATGTAAAAACATCTTAAGGGCAAATACAACATCTATTCAATGTAATACCTGCAAAGAATGGTGCCACTTCAAGAACTGCTCAGGTCTTGTCACACATAAGCAATGGACCAAGAACTACATAGCGCCATGTTGTCAAGCATCAAGTCAAAATACCAACACGAGTCCACAACAAAACACATTACGGATGAACACGCTACCGGAAGCTCCAAGTGATGTAAAAATTATGCAACTAAATTGCAACGGTCTCACAAATAAGATCGACAATATAATAAACTATATGTGAAATAACAATATTCTAGTCACGTTTCTCCAAGAAACAAAATTACATGTTAGATCTAAGATTAGTGATAGTATTTGTGATTATAAAATTATAAGGCTGGATAGAGGGAAAGACAAAGGTGGTGGTCTTGCCTTTATCATTCACAAAAGTGTTATTTACCGTACAACCACACTACCTGCAGTACCGGGAACTGACAAACACACAGAACAACAAGGAATTATAATAAAATCTGGAAATACGGAAATAACACTAGTCAATATTTATATTCCACGAGTAAGCAGTTGTGATATAGGTTATGAACCGTCCATAGGACATTTATTTTATACCAAAGACTGTCTAATTCTCGGAGATGTGAACGCGCACCATGATCTATGGAACTCACATCTAAACACTGATCCACGAGGTGAAAACATTTTTTTTTATTCAAAGTTAGGCATGTTTAGTGTTAATTATAATAAATTATAAATTAACGTCTCTGAATATCCGAAGATACCATGCCAACTAGGGATAAGAATGGAATGCAGATTAAGATTCTCTGAGAAATTTATGAACGTTAACTTTAAAGCCTTGAGGATTAAATTCATCGGGGAAAACCCAGGAAGGTAAGGCATTCCAAAGATGAGAGACTCTGTTGAAAAAGTCACGTTGAAAGGCTACAGTTCTACACCTAATTATTTGAACTGTAAAGGGATGCGCTGCTACGTTTGCTCTGGTGTGACGCGAAAGGTTTGCTGATTTAGGTAAAATCGATTTGATCTCTTCAGAAGCTCGTTCATCCATAATATATTTATAAAATATAGTCAAATCAGCAACATTTCTTCTGTGCTGCAAGGAATCAAGACCGTTAGTAAGACTGGGGTTACCAATGAGTTTAATAGCTCTACGCTGTACAGAATCAAGGCAGTTGAGGCTACTCAAGTAAGCTCCACCCCATATGTGAGAACAGTATTCCATGCAGGGACGTATAAAAGATTTATAAACTAAAAGAAGTTGTTCGCTATCGAAAAACTTACGACATCGCCCCAAAAATCCTAATTTTTGAACAGCATTCTTAGCCAGATTAAAAATATGAGAATTCCACTTCATATTATTTTCAATCTCAACTCCTAGAAGTCTGACAGACTCATTCTCTAAAAGATTTTTGGGGCCAAATGTTAATGGAAAAGGATTGGGTGTCGTTATCCTAGAAAAATGACAAACCTGTGTTTTGCTTGTATTGAATTCAACACTGTTAGCAATACCCCAATCCATAATTGTTTTAAGATCAGTGTTAAGGGAATCTATCAATTTTGACCTACACTCACTAAGCGCTAAGGGTGTATATAATTTAGGTGCTTCATGAGACGCATGAAGCGTGCTATCATCAGCAAAACTATGTATAGGATGAACCGTTGAGTCCAACAAATCATTAATATAGATAAGAAAAAGAGTTGGTGACAAAGCGGAACCCTGAGGAACTCCTGCATTAGTTGAAAAAGTATTCGATGATACACCGTCAACATTGACGCGAAATTTTCGATCAGATATAAAGCTCTGTGTCCAAGATATAAGCTGCTCGTCTAAACCATAGGATCTCAATTTGCATATAAGGTTGTTATGCCAAACTTTGTCAAATGCCTTGGAAATATCAAGAGCAACACCGAATGTTTCTCCAAAGTTTTCAAGCGACTTGTTCCAGATATGAGTGACAAAAGACAGCAAATCTCCCGCCGCTCTTCCTTTTCGAAATCCATATTGTCTCTCATTAATAATTTTGGAAGACTCTAAGAAGCTCATTAAATTAAAATTGACATATTTCTCAAAAATTTTAGCAACTACCGATAAAATTGAAATGGGTCTGTAATTCGTAGGATCAGTCTTACTGCCCTTTTTCGAAACTGGCTGTACACTAGCCATTTTCCAAATTTCAGGAAAAATTCCTTTCTTATATGATAAATAGAAAATTTTAGTGAGGATTGGTGCTAGCTCCCTAGCAAATGTTTTAAGTATAATCGGAGGAATAAAATCAGGGCCTGTTGCTTTGTTAGTATTGATTTTTAAAAGCATTTTTCGAACAATGTTTTTCCGAAAAATTATCCGCCTCATTTTATAAGAAACTTTAGAAATAGGTTTAGGTTGGAAATTAGGTTCTTTTAAAGTAGAATTTAAAGAGAAATAATGCCCAAGCAAATTAGCTTTCTCTTTTGGATCAATGATAGGGACATCTCTATTAACAAGAGGCGGTAGGGAAGATTTACAAAAGTTGCTTTGGACAGCCTTTGCGGCTTTATAGAAATTGCGTGAACCAGTCGGATGTTCTGCGAATTTAGATGCTTTTTTCCTATTAAATAGATGTTTCTCTTCATCTATTAACTTACGACATAAATTTCTCTCTTTACGGTACTGTCTAAGGTTTTCATCGGTTTTGTTTTGATTAAACTTTCGAAAAGCCTTTTTTTTAACTTTTATAGCTTTTTTGCATTTACTAGAAAACCATAGATCAGTTTTCGGAATGATCAATTTATTAGGAATAAATCTGTGCATACCATCAATTACAGTTTCAGAAAAATTTGATGCAGCTATGTCTGGGTCTTGGCCGGTAAGGCAATAGCGTTTCCAAGGAAAACATCTAAAAAAACTTTTAAGTCCTTGCCAATCCGCAGCTTTGTAATCCCAAACATTGCGTGGATTCGCTTTAAATTGTTTTGGAATTTGTATATTTAGTTGTGTGGAGATCAAATTATGATCTGAACCACCCAATGGTTCTGATATTTTAAATTTAACCAGATATGGATCGTTTGTCAAAAATAAATCAAGCAAATTACTACTTTGACCAGGAATGTCAGGAACTCTGGTTGGCTGGTCTATTATTTGAGTAAAATTGTGATAAAGAGCAAACAACTCAGCCTGTCTACCAACCTCGTCAGTTTTAGAGCTGTGTGTAAGCCATTCTTTATTGTGGACATTAAAATCTCCAAGGACTATAAACTTTGCATTAGGATACTCAACCAACCTATCTATTTTCTCAGATAAGTCATGAAATAAATTAGAGTTCTCAGGTGAATTAGGTGAACGGTAAAGTCCAAAGACAAACAGCGTTTGACTTGGGCAACTAATTTTTAGTGACACCATATTGTGAAATTTTGCATTCAATTCAAATTTATTTAATCTCACATATGGTATAGTATCCCTAATATAAGCACAAACTCCATGCTTAATGTAGAATGAGGATTCAAGTTCATAATTGGGACAAAGGTATTTGTTTTTATCTAAGGTCACAGCACGCGCACTGATAATCGTTTCTGTTAAAAACAAAATATCAGGTTTCATAGTTTCAAGAAAAAGATGGACTGAATTAAGGTTTATATTCAATCCTCTTATGTTCGCATAGCTGATGGATAATTTTGCCATTTTAATTCATAGAGAAATATCAATGAAAAACATACATACGAAAACCACAGTAATGCGAAAACAAACAAACTCAAATTGAAATTGAAATTGACTACTTCAACAGCTGGACAACCTGAATCTAAGTCTAGGTTCACTGTTAAAATCAGATCAAATTGACGGCTCCAATTTTGGAGTTCTCAACGAACCACAATCGACAAGGGTAACAAACAACTCATACTCTTCTCCAGATATCTCACTTGCTAGTACGTCACTAATTGCAGTTGCAGAATGGAGAACTGAAATTGCATTGGGATCAGACCACGTGCCGATCATAATCACCTTAAGCCGTTGTATAAATCAAATAAATTCCGAAAAGAAGACATTTATTAATTTTAACAAAGCTGACTGGGAAAAATTTACAAATTTTACCGAAATTGAATTCAGTAAGCAATTTTTACCACTTGACGCCCTCTCTGTGGAAAAACAATTCAGAGAAATGTTTAATTAGGCAAGAGCTCGCTACATACCAGCTGGCAGAATCCAAAAAATAAAACCAAAGTTTCCACATGAAGCGTGTGTACTTTCTAATAAAAGCGATGACATCCGTAAAGCAGATCCAGCCGACTCCAGAATTCCGGACCTAAACAAGCAAATTAACAAATTGGTCACGGACCATAAAAGAAACAAATGGAGAGAGTTAGTGAGAGAATCAAACCTGGGTACTAGTAAAAGTTTTTGAAAGGTCATCTAAGTCATCCTCGACAACCACAAAATAATTGCATGATCTCCTTCGACGATATCCCCATTGAAAACCACAGGAAATGCGCAAACAAATTTAACATTCAGTTTACAGAAAAGCAACGTAAACATGAGAAAGAGACCAGATCAGTGTTGAGACATATGCGCAAACTTAACACTGATAATTTGGTGGATATTATATTTTCCGAAGAAGAGGTGGAGAATGCAATAAGGAAAACTAAGCCATCAAAAGCTATAGAACCCGACGACATCTCGGCCATCATGCTCAAACGCATCGGACCCAAAGGTTTAAACTTCCTCACTACTACACTTAATACCTCTTTAAACACTCTACAGATACCAAATATCTGGAAAACGGCCAGAATCAGCCCCATTTTGAAACCAGGAAAACCGGAAGAAAAGGGAGAGTCCTACATACCATTATCCATTCTTTCATCGGTCGCAAAACTCATCGAAGCACTTCTGCTCCCTCAGCTGACAAGATCCTGTAATTTGGCGCCACACCAACATGGCTTCCGACGAGCACACAGTACAACCACCGCGCTACACAGAATACAAAACCAGATCAGTGATGGTCTGAATCAAAAACAACCATGCGCTGGAACAATTTTAGTCGCACTTGACCTGTCAAAAGCATTCGACACAGTGTCGCACGCTGCTCTATTGGATGATATCTTCAATACTAACTTGCCAGGTTTAATGAAGCGCTGGTTGTGCAATTACCTCAGAGGTCGCCAAACATATGTTGAGTTCCGTAACAGCAAGTCCAGAATGAGAGTGCTAAGACAAGAGGTTCCTCAAGGCGGAGTTCTCTCACCGTCATTATTCAATCTCTACCTAAGCAGTTTACCTATCCCACCAGAAGGAATAACTATCACGTCATATGCAGACGACTGCACAGTGCTTGCAACAGGACATAACCTGCAGCAACTCACAAATATCCTGAATACCTACCTTAATATTCTGAATGATTAAAACCAGAAAACTAAAACTTTCCACTGAAAAGTCCACTTCTACACTTTTCACCACATGGACGAAGGAGGTAAATTCAACACTAAGCATCTGCATAGACAACATACTTATTCCTACAGTGAAAAATCCGAGACTGCTGGGTGTAACATTCGACCCACTGCTTAAATTCAATGCTCATGCACAACTAATAAACTCAAGTTTGAAAAACAGGAACAACGCATTGAAAGTACTAGCGGGTAGCTCATGGGGCAAAGATAAAGACACGATCTTAACAACGTACAAAGCAATAGGAAGACCAATTATAAATTATGCTGCACCCATATGGACCCCTCAAGTGGCCAACACTCACTGGAATAAGCTACAAACAACACAAAATGCTGCCATGCGAACCGCAACCGGATGTCACCTGATGACCCACCGTGATCACTTACACGAGGAAAGTAACATATTGCCGGTCCGTGAACATAATGAAATGCTAACCAAACAATATCTATTGGCCTGTCACAAAGAGCAACATCCTTGTAATGACACCTTAACTATGATAGAACCACCCAGAGACAAAAGCAAGACAGCAAGATGCTTTCTGCAAGATATCAGAGATAGCCAGGTTACTGGTAACATCGACGAATCTACATATAGAACAGGTTTAAAAACACTCCACACCAAAACAGGCGAAAATGCAATAAAGAACTATATTCCAAATCGTGTTCTAAATAAAAAGCCAGCAAAAGTCGCTGCCGAAGAGGTCCAATTGCCCCGTAGCACTAGATCCATCCTAGCTCAACTTAGATCCGGTTCGTCACGCATCCTAAACAACTACATGAGTAGAATTGATTCTGAAATTATTGACAAGTGTCCCGCATGTGAGGGCACGCCACACGATGTAGACCACATATTTAATTGTCCTGAAAATGTAACCAACTTGACGAAGGAAGATTTGTGGTACCGCCCAAGGGCAGTAGCCTGAACCTGAACCTGCGCCAGAACGAGTTCCTGAACCTGGACATGGAGCCGGAGGGTTAGCACCAAAACTGTCGCTACAACAACAACAATTAGATTTAGTTAGTATTTGGCTTATTATTAGATTTTGACTTTAGTTAATTCGACTTAGTTAATATTAACTAATATAACTAATATAACTAAAGTTATATTAACTAAATTTTCAAGCGTTTGGTGAAACGACGCTTAACTAATTAACTAATTAACTAACTCTAGTCAAACTAAATAGCTAACTAATTAACTAAGCTAAACTAATATAACTAAATCGACTATTCGATGCATCTGTATAAACCGTTGCAAAATTTGCTATAGACAAATCTAGTTATAGTTGGTCCAGAACATGATCCATTGAACATTTTTTAATTATGGATTCTGATTTTGTTGTGGCACATATATTTATTATTTGTCTTCGAATAACGATTGAATTAGTATACATTGTGCAATCCATGGATCGAAAGCTTTAGTTGTGGTAAATTGGAAGGAGAGAATGGCTTCTGCAATAGATATATTTCTTTCAGTTTTTCCCAATTCTAATTTCTAATTTTGCACAAATCTTTTGTTACACAAGTGAAGACTGTAAAACAACTGAAGCAATTTATTTTAATTTTACTAAATAATTAATATTTATTTATTTATTTATTTATTGAATCAAGAAGATTGTTACTGGATTAGTTCTTCTTATTTAAAATTTTAAATGGCTTAGTTGAGACAGATACTCTAGCTTTTGTGAATTTTTATGCACCTGCGTATAGAACTCGATTGAATCAGTTGTTTCTGCCATCCTCATCTAAAACGAATATTGGACTCTCATCACCACTGTAGATTTATTTTCGTTATCATTAGATACGTTGAAAACCAAATGTCGGGTTTCCCTGTTCGGACTTCAATCAATTTAGAGATCGGTTTTCTATGCAATGTCGTAATTTTTTTGTTTTTCGCAGTTGCTGTGTGTTTTTTTATTGGAATCGTCAGGTTTACTGTCTTCAGGCTTCTTACACGATTGTATAATTGTTGTTGACCGGTTTGGTGTAATAAATGTTTGATAAATACATGATGTTAATATTTGAATTGTATAAAGTAGTGCATATGAGTTATATGCTAATATTTAACAAGTTTATACTATTTTTTGAATTTATTTTCTTTTACTTAAAGTTTTGTATTTAATATTTTTTAATATATCTGTAGTTATATAATTTTTTTTTTACATTTCAATGAATCAATGCTCAATTCTATATATTAAATCTCAATTATCATAATGTACCTCTCTTTTAAATCTGTAGTGGCATGTAAATGGGAAACTGTTTGTTGCTCTCAAAAAATAAAAAATAAAAATAAAAAATAAAGGACCAACTAAAACATGGCGTTGTGCAATGTAAAAACATCTTAAGAGCAAACATTACATCCGTGCAGTGTAACAGCTGTAAGGAATGGTGCCATCACAAGAACTGCCTTGGTCTGGCTACACATAAGCAATGTATCCTAAACTATATAGCGCAATGTTGCCTTACAATAAGTCAACTTTCCAACACGAGCTCAAAGCAGGACACAATACGAATTAACGCGCATTTGGAAACCCCAAATGATGTGAAAATAATGCAACTAAATTGTAACGGTTTCATAGACAAGATCGATAATATCATTAAATATATATGTGCAAGAACAATATTCTAGTTGCGGTTTTACAAGAAACCAAATTAAGTTTTAAATCTAAGATTAGTGATAAAATTTATAATTTTAGAATTATAAGACTGGATAAAGGGAAGGCGGTGATGGTGACCCTGTCTTTATCATTCACAAAACCGTTATCTACCGTACAACCACATTATCAGTACTACCGAGAACTGATAAACACCTAGAACAACTGGGCATTAAAGTAAAACCCGGAAATACGGTAATGTTTATTGTTAATATTTATATTCCACTGGTAAGCAGCTGTGATCAGGTTATGCTATGGCACTCACACCTGAACACCGATTCAAGAGGTGAAAACATTGTTCATCAAATTGATGGCTCCAACTATGGAGTCATCAAAGAACCATATCCAACACGGGCAACGGATAGAGGTTCAAACACAATAGATTCATTCCATTCCCTTTTAAAAAAAAATGATAGAAAACGATAGAAACTGATAGACCGTTTCGTTTCCTATGCGTTTCCTATGCGGTTTTTGAATGAGCATTAATGGCTTGGAATCGTTTTTTCCCATAGAAACGGATGCGGACTCTTACGTTTTGCCTTTTGTGGCGGATGCAATTTCTATCGTTTTTGGGTGTTTCTTATCGTTATTTTCTGAAATGAAAATCTAGTGAAAAAATAGAAACCGTTTTATATCGTTTCCTATGCGGTTTTGAATGATGGGGCTGTATCGTTTTTTTCCGATAGAATGTTTGTATCGCTTCCAATCGGTTTTCGGTAGATTATCTGAATCCTTTTTAAATGGGATATTTCACATTAATTTATTTTCTGTTAATTCCTATCCGTTTAATCGTTTCTTATCGTAAAAGCTGAATTTTAGTGCAATATCCTATCGTTTTGAATCGTTTGCAATGGGTTTTTTCACATAATTTTTTTTCTGTTTAGAAATTTATTACAAAACTAACACGAAACATCAATACGTTGGCGGAAAATCATAACAGATCGTAAATTAATATAATTTAGTGAAAAGATGATGGGTAGCGGAATCCGAAATTCGACGTCCACGCCGTGCCGCCTGGGTATTGCTAAAAGAATTAGGTTGGTGTTGTTCTGCCACTGTATAATGGCTTGGACTTTTGCTAACAAAATATAAAAAATATACACGGGATGCGGTTTGTCCCCACACGAATCCTAAATTTGGGAATCTCTTAACTTTTATAAAATTAGCCTATCATCTAAAAAAATTCATCTGATAATCACAGCAATTACAAATAAAAACATTATTAATAGTAAGAACAAAAATACAAAAATTGTTACTTGGATTGGTTGTTTATTTACTGCTCCTTCATTCCATGTACATCTGTGCGCATAACCCCATATCCATTCTTTTCAATCGGCAACTGGTTAATTTGATGTTTTAAATTGTTATTTCTTTTTCCAATTCCTTCCAAATCCTTTATATTTTATACATTAACATCTATATCGTTGACGTAAATACTGATTTATTTGTTTTTAGCAATCTTTATTTATTTTGAATACTGCATTTCCGTATCATATATTGGTTTTGTTATCCATTTAATCATGACAAATGCTTGGACACTCAAAAGAAGACACTTTTCAAACACTTCAAAGCAGTGCGTTTTCCTCAATTATCACTCATAAAAAAATTTTGGTTGATTTTAAAATAAATTAAATGAAAATATTGAATTGCAAACAAATAAATTGATTGAGAAATGATTCAAGCATTCCGTTATATATATTTACCAATATTTATAGAAAAAGGTTTTTTTAATTACAAAATTTTTAGCTTATTGTTTTAAACAAAATCAAACATGGAATGGAATTTTATGTTTTTTTAAAATTAAAACTCGAAACATTTGTTCTTAAAAACAAATATGGAATGAATGTCAGAAAAAATGTGTTTTTTCTTTTGACATCTCCTAATCAAAAAATCGTGCAACACGAAGATTCAGCAAAAATTGAGTAACGACATCTGTTCGTTAGAAATGAAAATAAAATTGGTACGTTCGTTTATTTTTTTCAGTATATTGGAAATGGAACTGGCCGTTGAAAATTTTAAAATTATTATTAATGTAAAAATGAACTGAAATTATTGAAATAAATTTTTATTGAATTAGAAAAAGAATATGAATTGATTTTATTATTGTTTAGGTGAATATAGCGGACGTTACAGTGTATTAGAGACAAGCAGAGTAAAAACTGCTTAGTAAATGACGCTACAGTACGGTGAATTTGCGCCTTAAATCCAATGCGACTCAAGCGTCTGTTCTCCATGTCATGGGCGGCTTGGGGCGGGCGTCTGTCTTGGGTCATGCAGCTCGCTATATAAATATGTAAAAAGGTTGTTTCTGGTAACCTTAAGATGCAGAACGAACCTATTAACGACAATTTGGGTTGGACCTAAGGTTAACACCCTAACCCCGGAAAAACTTTGTTAAATTTGAAAATCAGAAAGAGAATAACAGACCTGGATTTCAAAATAGAATTTTACCTGGACGTGAAAAAGGACCAGACTACCGAATCGGAACGTGGAACGTGTGCAGCCTGAGCGCTCCTGATGCTCTTATAAATCTAGAAACAGAGGCTGAGAGGTATGGGATGGGTATCATTGCTCTGCAAGAAATTAATCGGAAGCCGATAATCGGAAAACCTGCATTTGGATTCGAATGATAATGGTGATAGAATGACTGAGCTTGCATTATCAAATAATTTGAGAATTGCCAGTGCGCTCTTTCCGCATCGATCGATTCATAAGCAGACTTAGGTCTCACCGAATGGAAACACTCGAAATCAAATTGATAACGTTCTAGTAACAGCACGTTTCTTTTCGAGCGTTCTGGATGTGCGATCCTTTAGAGGTGCATACATTGGAAATGACCATTTCCTTGCATGTGCTACGATAAGGTTCCACGAAGGAAAACTATAAACTGGCAAGACAAGCCGTTACAAAACTATGTAGACGAACGAAGAGAGAATGGTGGAACAGACAGTGTGAGGAGATTGAAAGCTTCAATAAGGAACATCAATCGCGTAACTTCTTTCAACAGGTCAAAACCTTAAAGAAGGGCCCTCAAACTAGATCGACTGCTATTCAAAATGAAGATGGGGAGCTACAAGTAGACCTTAAAAATATTTTGGATACTTGGGCCGCTTATTTTGAGAATCTTCTCAACTTAAGTGACCAGCAACAAGTCGGGCGACGAGGAAAACTTATTCGTGCGTCAAAGGTACATGTAGACGAACCAACCAAAGAGGAATTCGAAGCGGCGCTGTCAAAATTAAAACGCAATAAAGCACCTGGTATTGACGATATAACATCCGAAATGATTGTACATGGTGGTGAAACTCTATCCTTAAGATTGTTTGAACTGGCTCAAATGATCTGAAGGGCTGAAACCATGCCAGAGGACTGGAACACAGCTATGCTGATACCAATCCATAAAAAAGGTAATCGCCTACAATACGCAAACTACAGAGGAATCGCTCTCCTCTGCACAGCATATAAGATCTTTTCTTACATTTTGCTATCAAAAATCAATCCTTTTGCTGAACAACTGTTTGGAGAATATCAGTGTGACTTCCGGCGGGGCCGAGGTACCACCGATGCACTTTTCTCGATAAGGATGATTTTGGAAAAGTGACGAGAGTTCAACATACCTGTGCACCAACTCTTCATTGATTTCAGGCAGGCCTACGACTCTCTCGAACGAGAGACTCTATGGTCTGCTCTGGTGTCAATTGGAATTCCTGGTAAACTTCTATCACTATACAAAATGACAGTACAAAACTCTCAATGCTGTGTACGAGTAGAGAACGAAATATCAAAATTTTTTAAAGTCGACTCCGGTTTAAGACAAGGTGATGCTATCTCTCCTATACTTTTTAATTTAGCCTTGGAATATGTGTGCCGTCAAAAGAAACTACCGACTAATAACAATATCTTGTCAATAAACTCAGAACAGATGATCGCTTACGCTGATGATGTTGTCATCCTCGGCCGAAGAGATATAAAAGCTCGAATCGCTCAAGTTATACAAGACATATAATAGACATTGATTAGACCGATTGACCGGTATACAAGACATTGATTAGACCGGTTGTGATGTATGGGTCGCAAACGTGGACCTTTACACCAAATGCCGAATCCCATTTATCTGTATTTGAGCGTAAGATCTTACGCTACATTTTTGGTCCACTTAAGACAGACGATGGAGAGTATATAGAATCCGATATAACTTTGAGATCAGAGACCTTCTTGAGGGTCCTGATACAAAAGGTTGTATCCGTTCTAATAGGAATGCTTGGTTTGGGCATGTTCTACGAGCCGATTCCGTCGGAATGATTAGAAAAATGCACGTTAGTACCACAGGGATTGGGCGACCGCGAGGTAGACCACGACTAAAATGGGAGACCGACGTAATAAACGACTTTAAAAACTTAACTTAAAAAAATCTTAAAAAAAAAAGAAGAAAAGATGATACAATCAGCAAACTACTCAAACACCTCTCCATTTAGCGTTTCGAGAAAATACATATTACAAAGCCACAAATTCATATTTCTCTCGAAATTAAACAAACATTGTAAAAATTAAATAAAATCAAACTTTTTCCAAAATTCTAAAAATATTACAAAACCAAAGATTAAACTTTTTTCAAAAATTCTGAAAATATTGCAAAAATTATAACAAAATCAGAAATTGAAACTTTTTTCAAAATTCCAAAATTATGCTAAAAATTAGAATAAAATCAAATATTTAAACTTTTTCTAAATTCTAGTAATATTCCAAAAATTCTTAAAAATTCAAACTTTTTCCAAAATTCTAAATATATTCCAAAAATTCTTACAAAATCAAAGATTGAAACTTTTTTCAAAATTCCAAAAATATTTCAAAAACTATAACAAATTCAAAAATTTCCATGTCACATTTACGTCATACAAAGTACAAACAGCTAAATTTTTTTTCCAAAAAATTGGCTAAAAAAGTATATGAAAATCATTTTTTTGACATACTTGACAATATTTTTTTGACAAACTTACTTTTACAATTCTTTTTGACAAACTTACTTACAAACAAACTTTTCGCAAACGATAGAAAACGCTTAAAAACTTGTTTAGTTTTACCAAAAAATTTCAATCAAAAACTTCAGATTCAAAACGATTAACAACGATAGAAATTCTAACGTAAAAACCCATTGAAACCAAATCTGAAATATCCCATAGGTGACGATAGATGCCGATTGGTTTGTTTTTCTTGAAAAAATTTCAATTGTAAATTTCAGATTCAAGCCGATAGGAATCTGAAGGCGGAAAAATACGATAGGTTACGATTGGTGCTACATATGGAATGTTCGATAAAAAACTATTCAAAACTTGTTCAGTTTTACCAAAAAATTTCAAGTCGTGATCTTCAGATTTAAAACGATTAACTACGATAGAAATTCCATCGTAAAAAAACCATTGAAACCGAAAAGTAAAAAAGCCTATAGATAACGATAGATTACGATTGGTTGATTTCTCCTGAAAATTTCTCAATCGTAAATTTCAGATTCAGCCCGATAGAAATCTAATGACGGAAAAATACGATAAGTACGATTGGTGCTATATATGTAGATAGAAAACGATTCAAAACTTTTTCAATTCCACCAAAAATATTTCAATCGTGATCTTCAGATTCAAAACGATTAACTACGATAGAAATTCTATCGTACAAAAACCAAAACTGTAAAATCCTATAGGTTACGATAGATTACGCGTGTATGTTTTCTATCTGGCAGATATAGTCTATGCGTTTAAAATGATTAAATCCGATAGAAACGGATAGCTATTCGTTTTCCATCGTTTTCTATCGATTTCTTTCGATTTTTTTTTTATAAGGGTGCAGTTGAAGACGATAGTGAAAAATGCCAGATAATGCAACATTTAGTTCAATCATGGATTAGTGATAATGCTAAACATCAAATTCGCCATATATTAGATAAAATATCTACATTATATTTACTTAACACTTCCGGATCGGTTACTTCTGTACCTGAAATTGCCAGATAATATAGCGTCAACTAAAAGCTAAAACTACTTAACTCTTTTTGGTTATAAAACCAAGTAAATTAATAAAGAAAAAGTACATTAAACATTTTGAATAAACTTGATTTTTCACTGAAAAACAGAAACTGAATAATTTAGCTTTCGTTTTTTTAAAAAACTACTTGATCGCATAATGAATTTAAATTTTAGTTTAACGATACGCCACACATACACAACGGAAATGTAATGTTTCGTTTTTGAATATTCTCTTTTACATTAAGGTAAATCTCACGCGGTCGATATTATAACTTTTATTTCCCCTTTTCACTCTATGCTCATGAGATTTTTACACCGTATTTTTTCAAACATTACAACTTTTTAATTTTATAAAAATTAATTTTCTGAATTCCTTATGAACTACGAATTTAAATATATGTAATTAAGAACATAAAAATAATAAAATTTTAACTTATTTTATTGATAAAACATCTAATCGTTTAAAAAACACATTTACATTATTTACATGATGATGTAAATTAAATCAAATTTGGTATCTACCATATATAATCGAAAAATTTAAGAAAAATCAAACAAAAAAAACCATCGCCATATTGGTTTTCTTGTGTATGGATTAATCTGATCGTCTGCTTCTTTGAGGTAATATTATTCAATTAGTATTCAATTAATCTTAATCATTTGTTTAAAAAAAATGTTTATTTAATTAGTTAAATGTGTTATTAATAAAAATATAAACAAATACCATAAAAGTGAAATTAAATTAATTTATAAATTAAATTTTATTAAAAAAAATCTCAATGAAAGAACGTGTGGTCGTGGTCTTTTTTCCTCTTCTTTTTATATAAATGACAAGTTTACAAATTTATTGAAATGGAATTAATTTTATTTGAAATAAATAATAATTATTGTTAATTTAGGTTTGTCTAGAGATTTAAATTTAATTAAAAACATTAATAATGACAACACTTCAATTATAAATATCAATATTTTATGTTCTATTGTTAAATTTTTTTCTCTTATATTTATTTTAGTGTCAAAAGAATTCGATTGTTAAATATAAAATAAATATTGAAATATAAAAATAAATATCAGAAATTAGTTTAAATATATACTTATATATTTTTTCTTATACGTAATCAAAACACAATTTATAAAAAATATATATAAAAATGACTGATTCCATGAAATTTGGGCCTGAATGGCTTCGCAATATGTCAGCTGATGGTGGTAGCACATTTAATGTTAATGGTCCGCCTCGTTATCCTCTTGCAGAATTTCGGTAGGTTTTGTTAGATTAGCATAAGAAAATGTAGATAGTAGTAACCTTAAATAAATTTTTAGATATGGACGAGAAGAAATGTTATCATTATTTGAAAAAAAGAATTTAAAAGTGCCAGAAATATTACCTAAATTCAAAAAGTTATATACGGATAAAGCAAAATGCCCATTAGCATTAAGACCAAACACAGAAGATGATACGGTTTGTTAGATTTTTTTAAAAATTTGTATTGTTATTGAGAAATTGTTCATGTTACAGTATGTTTGGACACGAACACTGGATATAACAAATGTATCAAGTCGTGGTGCTAGAGGAGGTTCTGTTGATCGAGGACGGGGTCGTGGACGTGGGACATTTCATCCTAGTATTGGTAGCTATCAACGCTCGACTTCTTTATATGATGACGACGGCCGAATTATTTCATCGACCAGTGGACGTAACAGTGTTGGTGGAGGAAATAGCAACAACTCCAGTACTATATCGGGTGATCCTGTTGAGAATTGGCATAGTTCATCTTCGATTTCGTCTCCTAGAAAAGAATATGCATCTCATGGACGTTCAACAAATATGGAAAATTGGCGAAGAAATCGTATAGAAGAGGATAATGGTACTGGAATTGGTGGAGCTAGTGATGGTTGGAGGAGTTCAATTAACAATAGAAATAGTGAAAAATGGAATCGTTCTATTAGTTGGCGAGATGAAGATGGTCAACAACCGACATACGATGGAACAAATCTCTCTCGTTCGGATAAATCGAATTCGAATAAAGTTTACGGGAATGATGATAAAATCAATTCGTACAATGATGACGATCTTCCGGAATGGGCTACAGAAGATTCGCACGAGGGAGGAGGAAGTTTTGATTCAACCGGTGCCTTCCATGGTTCAAGTGAGGATCTTGAAGACAAACTTAAACAACAAAATTCATTAAATACGAATAATTCAAGTAAAACTGATGATGGAGCTAATCGAATCGATGATAGTAAAAGCAACGATGATAGTAAAATCAATACAACGTATTCAATACAAATCGATCCAATTCCTCGTATTCATTATATGGACGGAAAGTGGCCAGGTGACCACAGTTTTGATCAATGTTTACCAAACTATGTTCCTAACAGTGATAAAACTAATATAATCGAACCCGAAGATATGCATCTAGAAAAACCGACTTCTCAGCATCAACTAACTAATAATCCAAGTCAGATAAAAATGAATTTCTGTAAGGATATGATAAGTGTGGATCGAATGCAGGAGGTTGCCGATGATATGGTAGAAAAACTAATAATGGACGATGAAATAAATCATATTACTTCTACTACAGGTGGTGGCAGTAATGTTGGTAGTGCCAGTGATATTTTAATAAATAAAAATACAACTAGTTTAAACAGTAAATCGCTAAATCTTACTGTATCACCGAATCTAATACAACAACAACTGATGAAAAATATAAATGATGATAATTTAATGGTTGTGAATGTTGATGGGAATGTTATTATTCCATCAAATCAATCAAAACCTCCTCCAATGCCTTTAACTATGCTCTCAAATGTAATTCAAACATCTACTGTTGTTCCACCACCCTCCGGTCCTAGTTCTGATTTATGGTTCTATCATGATCCTCAAGGAAATATACAAGGACCATTTACAGCAACCGAAATGGCGGAATGGTATCGGGCTGGATATTTTGATGAAAATTTATACCTTAGACGACATTGTGACAGTCGATTTTCAACATTAGGTGATTTAGTTGAAATGTGTGGTGGAGCGATTCCATTTCTTGCGTCTCATTTATTACCACCAGTTGGTCATAATAATAACACTTCAATACTTTTAACATGTAAACCAGATATTCCAACACAGTTACATCATCAAATTTCTCATCCACCACCACAATCTCAACCTCCACCTCAACAACAATCAACCCAACAACAGCAACAATCACAATCAACTATTCCAAATAGCAACAAAACAACCAACATGTTAGAGTTGAATTATTTAATTCAAAAGCAATATTTACTAAAACAACAACAGCAGCAGCAGCAACAATCGATTGTAGCACAAAAGCTTAGCTCTATGGTCGAACCCTGGGGTCGGTTATCAGTTGACCAACAAAATCAATTAGTCTCTCAACAAATGGCACATATTGCATCAACAGGTGTCCCAAATTATCCTGAAAACATACAACGTCAGCAAATTATACAGCAGATTAATAAATTAAATCAGATACCACATCCCACTCAACCACCAATGGGGGCACCTCAAACAACTCAAAATCAAACAAAACCATTAATAAATAAACCACAATTACAACCGCCAAATCATCATTTTCAATATAATCCAAACGAACAATTGCAACAATTTATTTTGCCACAACAGCAAGTTCCACAGCAACAACCCACTCTACAACAAGATTTAATTGAAAATGATCCTATAAAATCATTAATTATGCAACTATCCATGCAAAAAAATGGTGCAAACGGCACTTCCCAACCCAATCAAACAATTGACATTCAAAATTTAAATCAACAAAATCCTCAGTCTCCTTGGATCGGCGGCAATTCTAATGTTAATAACTTGGTGAACCTTCAAAACTCCAATCTAATGATAAAACCTCAACAAAAACCACATGGTGGTGCATTAAATCAAAAACCAGTTCAACAACAACCCCCAAGCAGTTTACAAAAACCAGCATCAAACCAGCCATCATGGAATATAAGTATTTGGGATCGTTTACCTGAAACGAATACAACTCAATTAACTTCGAATCAAAATGTGTTGCATACAAATAACGATCTCATTGAGAATTCAGAAAATTCACAACAAAGTAATCTTAAACAATTACCACAGTTATTACAACAACAACCATCTGCTAAATTAAAAGATCATGATTCTCAACTTCCGGCTTCAAATAATAATATTCCTGCAAAAATTAACGATAATAAAAAAGAGAATAAAACTGAAGCAAAACAGAAAAAAGAAAATACTGATAAATCAACTACAAAAAAAGAGAAACCTATTACAACAACGGTTATAAATAAAAAAGAAAAGATTAAATCAAACATCATTGCCGGGGATGATTTCATTGTCGAAATGAAGAAGGGAACTAAAAAATTACTCAGAAATCAAGAAGAGAAAAAAAATGAGAATAAAAGTAATAAAACTGATGTTCAAACCCAACCTCCACCACCACCACCACCTCAACAACGTATCCAACGAAATACAACAAATGCTGGTCAAAGCAGTATTAATAATAATAGTAATGCATACAGTAACGGATCAAGCTCGAATAATATTACAACAAATTCAGCTTCATCCGTTGCACCATGGTCATCAACTGGTTTACATGGTTTACAATCACCATCATTAGCTGAAATTCAAAAATCCGAAATGGAACGACGAGCCGAACAGTATCGTATCGAACAATTACTTCGTGAACAGCAGCAACAACAACAGGCAATGCTTGAAATGCAATTAACAAAACATAATACCTTTATTTGGAATGGTCGAAATAATATTCTACCAAAAAATATTAAAAGTTTAGCCGAAATTCAAGCTGAAGAACATGCAAAACAACAACAAGCACAATTAGAACAATTAAATAGTTCAATAAATAATACAAATAAGCAAAACGTCAGTAATATTAATATAAATAAATCCAGTAAACAATCAGATGATGGAAAAACATTTTCCTCACTTTGGAATACATCTTCGAATATAAATTGGGCATCAATCAATAATCAAACAACCAGTTCACAGCAATTTAATTATACGAATACTATTAATAATAGTAATAATAATAATAAAGTTGCGTGGGGAAACAATGCTAATTCAAGTAATTTAACATTAAATATGATAACCCAAGCTGGTTTCTGGGAAGAGCCAATAAAAGTAAATAAAAATGATCAAAGTAATAGTAATTCAAAAATATTACTATCGAAAAGTCAAACACTATCGAATATTCAAACAACAAAATCTAATAAAGCTAGTAATAATAATAGTTCCAAAACTACATCCGTATCACCATCATCAATTACGATGAATAAACAAAATAATGCAGCCATTCCTAGAATTGCAAAGTTATCGGTAAACGCTGGTAATAAGAAAGATAAAGGAGATAAAAAGGATAATCAGAGTAGTATTATAAATCCTGGAGGAAATTGTAGTAACTCAAACGAGTTTATAAATTGGTGTATCAAAACTCTGTCATCTATTACTAATACAGTTGATGGTGAGTTTTATTTTTAGTTAGCATACATGGCTCAAATTGATTAGAAATTCAGTTATGTATTATTTAAAGTTGTAATGTATTATCCAGAGAGGGGCTAGAACACTGGTCGAGAACCGATTAACTATGGTATCTTTACTACACGCTAACAAGAGCTGCAATTATTCTCGTTCTAAACCAACTGTTTAGAACTATAAATAAGCGGATTGATTGTCCAGTATGTTCCTGCAATAAGTATTCGTGCGTTTACAAACATTCCACATTCGATTAGCACGTTAGGTGCTTATAGTTGTATAGATAATCATCTTCCAAAAAGGCAGCATATGGGCAACGATGTCAGTCTGTAGTCCTATCGCTTTGACAGGTGTAACAAAATGGCGTTTCCACTGCTTAGACCCAGATGATTGTCACATACATCAACACTGATGTATTAACGCTGCTTAGAAGCTTTCCGATCGGCTGTGTCCCTGGTTTTTAAAGTTGAGTCTCTGATTTGGAACGATTCCAAAATACCTCAGGTGTGGATCAAAAGGTATGAAATATCCACCAACCTGGACAGTGATACTTTCCATCACCTTTTGGCTACTCAATAAGGTTTTCTGACAGCACTAGTCCTGTATTGTTCAACCATGCAGTAATGCGTCTGGTTGATAGTAATAGCCGTGAGATTCTTAGCTTCAACAAGACATCATCAAAGATCTCTCACTTCCGGGTTAGCTTGCATATCTCAAGGAATTATTTGCGCGTACGTTTTGTCACCAGATATAGATATAATTATGGCATCCCACCGTGGTTATCTTTGTTTGTGTGTAATTCATATGCACCTTCGTGTTGGACAAGCTTCAGATACTAACGCATTATGCACATGATGCTTCATATGCTCCATCTGCAGCTTTCTGGTATCTGCTCAGCTCTTGAGCCACCAACAGAATTCTGTTGGTGGTTTAACTCTTTTGCGGCGAAGGCAGTTGAACTCGCATGGTCATAGCATTTTACTTCGGCCTATTATAGTGGATTCGTCACCGCTTGTGTTAAAGGACGGTAACTTCTGGTTCATTTCGTTGACCTTTGGCTTTGTGCTCTCAACTAGTGTGATGGTTTACCTCAAATTTGTGCAACGCTTCAATGGTACTAGATCTCTGAACGGTTTGTTTAAACAACGTCTGTGCAATCATCATCTGGATCCCTTCCATTTTACGACCAAGCAGTAATAAGGTATCAGGAAGAGGCGGTGGCTGTTAGATTTAGACTGTCGCCGCCTAAAGTTGTTACTTTTGCAGTTACTTAACGACTGGGATCCTACTTGCTCAGTAACTGCAGTCGCCGGTACTGGAAATCCGTCCTCCATGCACGTGGAAGATATCAAAGTTACCATCCCTTTGTATTTTATACCTGCTGTCAATTGAAACATGACCGCGCCGCTTCTGACCTGAAGACACACTTACCGCTTACTATGGATTGGGCTGTAATAGAATTTGATGTACATAGTGCTCAGGCCAGATATAGGAAATTCTGTTCCCTATCCGTCAGTCCAACGGAATATGGTGCTGGTAGAGATCTGGACTTGGTTTTGGTGTGATATTGTGGTATAGTGTCCTTGGTCAGGGACTTCTATTATATATTACCCGATTTAGTTTCACTAACATTCTCTTCCAGTTCCAACGTTTGCAACATTTCTTCAAGACATCGAATCACCGTATGAAGTCAAAGATTATATCAAAGGATATTTAGGTAATACAGTTCTTGGTCTAACTAAATTACTTTAATATCAAATTTTTTATTTCTTTTCAAAGGTGAATCAAGGGAGTGCTCTGATTTCGCCAAACAATTTCTTGAACGTCGTAGCAAATATAAAAATCAACAAAGAGCCCAAAATGCTCACATAGATGATATGTGTTCGCCAGCTCCGGCAATTAATCCAGGAACAAACGAATTTCAGGAAGTAAAAGTAAGTAAAGGAGTAGTATGAAATATCTGTTGTATGTTTTTTTTGTTTATAATTAGTTAATTTTATTTCACGACAAATTTGTTGTTTTTTTTTCAAATTTTTTTATTTACAAAAAATGCTTAAATTTCAATCGATTCTATTTAGTTTGTTCTTTTATCACACTTTGGGGGTTTATGGGTAGTTGTTTTAAGTGTTTTAATTATTTAATTAAATTCTTTTCGAACAAGTTTTCAAGATATTGATCGCCTGATACCAACTAGAACCAACAATTTTTTTATATATATTATTTTTTTATTTATTTATTTATTTATTATTTGACAATCAGGCAAAGAGATTTTTTCCGTTTAACATTATTTAACTAAAATTCAAAAAGGCGAGCTAAATATAAAGTTAATACTGAATAGCAAATTAATTATTAATAAAACTGAATACGATTACTCAGCAAAAGTAATGAAAATACTCTCCACCCCACATTCCCAGTTTAATTAATTCATATAAAGGTGCGTATGTTTTGGAGCTTCGATAATAGAGTCGACCATCGCTAAACGATTTGTTATTTTTCGACTGTAAAAAAGACTTGTAAGTACTTCTTCGACTTCGGCTGTAAGTACTTCTCAAAAGCGGTTCTAAGATTTTTCTAAACCATCAAATGTATGAGGGCGAGCTTATCGGTAGTTGAACATTGGGTTCATTTAAACAATGCAAATCTCGGAGGAGCTGGAAAGGCTTTCCATTCAACACTAAGTGGTAACCAAACAGTAAAAAGTGTGACTAGTAAACCACATTGGCTTGAGGCGAGTAAACTGTAGTTTTGTCGTGCCTAATGTTGAAGTAAGATAAAAGGTTATGAAACAAACGTCCCGTAAATTGCGTCCCATTGCCACTGTAAAATTTCGGGAACGCCAAATTGAAGAAATACGTCGATTCGCTAAAGTTAATGGTTTAAGCAGAACAAATTTTTTGAGATGGTCTAGAACTATCAGTATCGAAGTATTACCAGATTTGGAACCCGGATAGGGATACCTAGAAAATCGATATATCGGCTTGCACGGGCGTTCAGAGTGAAATCTAAATTGAATAGGTGATCGAGAAATTTTGTTGTTGTAGCGACGAAGCTACCGGCTCCATGTCCAGATATAGGAACTATGCTACTGCTCTTGGGCGGTATCACAAATCTTCCTTCTTCAGGTTCCACATAATTGCACATTCCACACAATTGTGAACCGGATATTCTTCGAAATGTGATCTGACCTTATTGATTAAACTGGAGTAGCTGTCATCCAAAAATATTACTGAACTCTAGGTCCAATGCATCTTTTATGGAGGGTTACATCCTTAATGAATACTTCCGTGCAATCACAATACAACCGCGAGAGTGTATCAGGCACTACAATTTTAGTTCCTTTCTGATGAACGACCAGATTGATTGGTCGGTTATCAGGTCTGACACCGAATAATTTCGTCTCGCTTGAGCATTCAGCGCCTTCTTCATTAAGTTGGTACAACACACTTCCCACTAGGGTTGCCACGTGTCTTACTTTCGGTAGGACAGTCCTACTTTGGAGCAAGAATGTCCTATGTCCTACTTTACTATAAAAATGTCCTACTTTAGGCAAACTGTAATACAATATCTTACACTGAAAAAAATAGATTTTTTTCCAACCTATTTCTCTCAAAAAACGCGTTAGCAAAATAAGCAATCGTGATTGCGCCTATATTTAAATTTAATTTGTAACCGATTATTTTATTTTATGTCGAAAGGTTAGTAATAATTAAGCAAACAATTTACATCGCTGTGACATATGTGAATATCTATGCTTTAATGCATGATTTATTCTGGTGGTAAGCCACCATTGTTTAAATAATTTTGAATAAATCCACCGTTACCACTGTTTTTTTAAAATAATTTTTGTTACAAATTATTTGTTCTTAGTATTATTAATCAAATGAAATGACTGAACTGAATTTTGTTATAAAGTAAAACATTTCGCTACAGAAAGCTAACGATTTTGAAGGAAAATGTAAATACATATCTTTGGGATTTTTTGTACTAAATTTCTAGATATTACGATGTGTGAAATCATAGGATGAGAGAATATTTGGTCAACATCTGAGTCAACATTCTAATCAACATCCCAAGTCACGAGTGTAAAGTCATTATTGATTGTTGTTAATCAATGCGAAACTTAATATCTGACGTAAAGTCAATATGTTATATTTTTAGTTAGGAAATATAGACAACTTTAACGGAATTTTAATTTGGATGGGTCTTTTGTGAACAATTAAGCTTAAGTACATAATGGAAATCACTTGAATTTTGCAATTCAAAATAACTTTTCATTTTCTCTAAAATTCCTTTAGAAAAAATTTTGTGTTTCGTGTCAGGATTCGAACTACATTCATCAGAGACACATGTTCAAATCCCGTGTGTCTTACACAACTTAGCCAAAGCGGCGGTGACGAAACATATTTTAATTTTGATGTTCAGATAATTTCTAAATTGAAACTTCATCATTTTTCATATTTACTTAAGTTGAATCTTTCATCTATGATTACATATTAGAAATTGCATTTCTTTGGGATTTTTTAAATACATATACAAAATAAATTGTATTGTAAATACATATACAAAACAGAAATATTTATGAGTAACTGGCTTACAACATAAGTTTATTGATTTTAATGAAAGTGCCAATGAATCAGCAGACGGTATGTTTAGCTGTATTTCTGAGTTCTTAAAAACTTTAAATTTAAGTTTTTAGAATGTTACCGTATTGGAGGCTGATAACATAAATGCGAATTTGTATGCCATTATTCATTATAAATAAATCAATTAGCATTACAGAAATAACGCCTATACATTCATACTTACACCAAACCGAAACCTAATGTTTTTGAAAAATATTTATTTTATAACTGAAAAATTAAGTGGCACAAATCCAACGGGTTTTTAAGTTTTAAGACCGTAGGGGTAGTGTGTCCTACTTTGAAACTTTTAAAACGTGGCAACCCTGCTTCCCTCTTCCGTGATACTGGAATCTTAACGAATACAAAATTCCCTTCCATAATCGGGGTTGATCAGAATAGGGACCAAGGTAAGCAGCTTCTTTAAGTTTTTTGGAATAAATCGATCAAGCCTTTGCTAGTAAACGACGATTTTGTTTCGTAAATAATGGTGCGAGAATGAAATTCATGAATTGCTTCAACTTTCCAGTATTTTACTTACTCTAACATAAATTTACTTTTGTCAACGTTGATTGTCAGACGACTCGCCTTCAGCAATCTCGAAACCGTGATCAGTTTGCTTCGCCCAAGCACTATGAAGGAGTTTAGTTGCGAGACGATTCCGCTAGGTGGATTTGCTAAAAGTCATCCTTCAGGTCAGTATTCGATATAAAGTTTATACTGGCTTAACAATCCATCGATTAGTGTAGCGGATATGCGTCCTTCTTGATTAGCGAGTTGACTTTACGCGAATCCAGGCAAAGCCGGGGCTTACATTTTGATTTGGTAATTAAAACCACTGGTGAGCTTCACGAGCTTGTGATCTCGATTACTCCCAATTCCAACATACGATCTAGTTCTTCGTAAAGCTTTGCTTGCATGACCGGTGAAATTGAGTATTGCCTCTGTTTTACCGTGGTACTGTCACCAACGTCAATAACGTCCATCAATGTTGTTTTCCTTAGAGTCTGTTTGTTAAATGAAGGGTATAAACTCTTGATCGCTTCAAGCTCGTGGAATTGATCCGGTGCTTAAGGATGGTATTTCGAAGGTTTTTTCTCACTAATTAATTAAATGTATCCCAGAAATCGACTTCGTAAATTCAGCATATGAGATAGGAATATCTACGTATCCAAGGATCCAATTGGGAATACCATCAGCAGTTTTAATGCATGTTGTGAGTTTCCGATAGGAAACACCTGCTTTTGATAAAGGGTCAAGAAAATTTTGCAAGTATGCTGATGGAGCCTCCACTGAAAATATCTGACTGCAAATGCAGACGAGTGTGCACAAACCTTTTATATTTTTTGTCCGTACTCTCCCAGTATTTTCCATATAACTCTATGCATGGGCTTTAATCATTGAAGAAGGAAGTGCGTTGCACGATCAAGGAATATGCCACTAGCTGGATTATTGGCAACCACATTTTAGTTTTGTTTCTGCAAATTGTTAATACAAATTTACTGTTTATCTTTAATTTTATTTTTAGTTTTTCTATCCTATCATGAAATATTGGCCTATATCATATTTAATATGTGATAGGATTTAATGTTCAGTTATCCCTTCTATAAAAAATATAAACAAAAAAACATTTGCGTCCATCAACACCTTAGAATGCATGTTGTTGTGGAACGTTGGTTCTTAAAAGTTTTTTGTGTGTTTTCACAACACATTTTATTAAAAAAATAGTATACAGATTTGCGGAAAACCTCTAAAGATCGGATGAAACGAGAAGCAATTATTTTAATCTTCGATTGCGCTTCAAACTTTGCATTTAAACAGCTGAAATCAATGGAATCAGATGTGGTACATTTAAAACTAACTTAAATACTTTGTAGCGAACACTGTAGTAGCTTATTAAATTTCCTTTCTTCTTATTTTTCATATCGTTTCATCTGCGATGGCACTAGGGGGGGAGTGTTGTGGCGAACACTGTAGTATAACTTTAACATTTTGTTTTTTGTTGGTAACACATTTTTCATTTTCAGTTTTTCAAAAAAAAATCAAGAGTGCGTTGAAAAATTTATTTTTCGAAATTTTTCAAGTTTTTGTTTTCAGAGAAAAAATTTTATTTCAACGTTGTTCACGCGATATATTTTCTCCGGAAGTTTAAGTTGTGGTAATTCGCGAAGGAGTTTAATTAATTTAGATAAATTAAAGTTTACTAATTGTACTTATCATTAATTTCAATAATTGTTCAAACTATTTATCTGAACTGTTAAAATGTTGGATTGTGTAAAGAAAAGTTTTGTAAAAGAATTAAAATGGAACAATTCCAATTGATTATTTTATTCATCTCTGTTAAGACACTTTAAAAAAACGTTTAAAGAATCTATTATAAATAATTTAGATTATGTAATTAAATAAATCTTCTTGGTGTTAGAATTAAATGGACATATATCTATATTAACAATAATTTAATTTTCTTGAGAAAACGATTTCATTTGAACAAGAAGTTAAGTTGAAGAACGAGAAAGACTTATATAGGATTACATTTACTTGAATTTGGAGTCTAAAATAGAACAGCTATAACTTCACAACAGTTGAATATACAATAATAAATTACGGCCCACATTGAATTCTCAAGGAAAGCGCCGAAATTTAATTACCTCACAGCACCAGATCCACTCTATAAGCATAAAATTGACTCTGAAATTATTGACAAAAGTCCCGTATATGATATCCCGCCGCATGTTGTAAACCACCTCTCTAATGTCCATAAAACTCAACCAACACCTGACGAAGGAAGATTTATTCCTGAATTTAGATATGGAACAGACAAACAACAGATTGTTTAGCAGTTAATCCAGCATAGGTAACATTCCGCTCTATACATATTTGCTGGAAGTTCTAAAGTTATCCTTTGAACCTTTGTCTCCCATGCAGATAAATATAAGCTCAGAAACACATTTGAATTTCCTTGAAAGATTTTGCTAAAAAAAAAAACTCAAAAGAATTTTATTTTGCCATACACGCCATTTTGAATTTTAGTTTTTTGTTTTGTTTTATTTTTTTTTGTAGTTTTAGAGTGTATAAGTTGAAGGATGTTAGTTAAACTTTTATAAAAATCCATAATACCCACAAAAAAAAATATTATTCAAAACCAAAATTCTTTCCAGATAATCAAAAATTCAACACATAACATCAAAAAAATCAAACAAAAGTAGCTTCGGTCATCTGTGTCATTAAGTCATAAGTAGAGGTCCTTGTTTAGAAAATTTAACTTTACAATAAAAAAAAACAACAAATTTGAAGTGATTTATTTACTTTTATTAACATGTTTGTGTGATCATCTGCACAAAGTAACAACCATTTTAAAAAATCATTTCAAATTTGAAGTGAAATGAATTTTTATTTCTTTTAAATAAAAGTCAATTTATAGACATGTGGATTTGTTGCCGGTATTTTAAATTCCTCTGAACTTATTTCACATGTTTTTTTATCGACTTTGCTAAACGAAATAAAATTATTCTAAACAATATTATAATATTAAATAATAATAAATTATCATAATAAATTAGGGAAAAGGTAAAAAAATAAAAAAAGGGAAAATGATGAAGTTAGATTCGAGAATATTAGGATTTTCTGTGACAGCAGCCCAGGATCGTTTGAATATAGGAGATCGTGATTATGGTGATGCATCGTAAACAATTTATGTAATTGAAATTATTTTTATATATTTATAACAATTATTATCTCTTACATCACATTTTGTTTATGGATAATTAAAATAAATAAGAATTTTTCTTAGATATAAGTATTTAGTTTTCAACAAATTTTCTTATATGTTTGCTAATTATATATTACAATGTTACGAAATTTACAAAAAAGTGTTTATAAATGTTTTGTTTGATTAAAAATGAAAATTACATTTTTCCTGATTTAAAAAAAAAAAAAGAATTCAATCGTATTTATTAAATTAAAATACTTATACATATGTCTGATTTAATTAAATAAAAAAATTGTTAATAATAAATTACAAATAAATGTTTCTTGTATTTCTGTATAAAAAAACATATATATTTATAATTCAATTTAGAATAAAAATCGTTACAAAATGTAGAAATAAATAAATATTTGTTTATTTTGATGATGTGATTTGTGTCTCGGCTAAACAGCTGTTGAATGAATTTTCCGGAAATTTAGATATATCAAAATCTCCCCCTTCAAATTTTGTGTACCATAATTTACAAGTGTCAACACTTAGGCTTTCATTTCCATATAAATTACAAATTGATTTAACCGTATCATTAACATCTTTTCCTGATTTAAATTCATATAAAATACAATGTCTTATATGTAAATCAAGATTTTTAATCTGCTTCGATATTTTATTACTCATTTTTATTTAATGTTTTACTGAACGACTGGATTATACTTTTCTATAGCAACCCACCTATAAAAATTGAACTCACCCTAACTATAATATACTACAAAAGTCAAATGAGATTCTTTATATCAGTTGCATAATTTTTTTTAACATTCGGGTATACGAACTCATAACGAAAACGATAAAATCTTGTGTCAAACCATATTCCATTCGTTCAACATTACAACTATTCAGTCATCTTTTCGCCATCTTTTTCAATCCACACCGGAGATTTAGAATTATAATAAAAGTTTAAATTAAAAATGTTTTCCGCGATGAATAGCGCGGTACGTACTGCATTTAAAGCAGATACAGGAAAAATTATTAACAATGTATTATCACAATCAAGTAAGTTTTAAATATAAAATAATAAAAATGTGACATGTCTGAACTTCTTCTCCCGGTGATCCCAGTCTACAGTTATGTAATCAAACTAATTTTTCATTCTAAATTTGTGAATAATTTTGAAATTAAATTAAAGTTATTATAAATAATACAAAGTAATCATTTATGTAATAATTATATGATGATGATGGGGAAAATTATATATATTAAAAATTGATTGTGACTTCCATCTTGATTAGTTTATTTTTATTATTATAAAATGTAAAAAAAACACATATTATTGTATAAATATAAAAACTATTTAGAATTCTATTAGATAATAATCAAAAATATTCTTATAGAATTGAATAACACCTAAAACAAAAATTTTATGTTATGTAATCCATTTTTTTTAATGTTACAGACAGACAATATGCTGCTAAAACTGCAGCTAAAGCCGGTGCTGTTGCTCAAGGAAAAGTAAATAAATATATACAAAATTTTACATAATCATTTTAATTGTATTTAAAATATAACAAAATAAAAATTTACAGGTTGTAGCAGTAATTGGTGCTGTTGTTGATGTACAATTTGAAGAAAACTTACCACCAATTTTAAACTCACTCGAAGTGCAAGATCGTAAACCACGTTTAGTACTTGAAGTTGCCCAACATTTAGGTGAAAATACTGTTCGTACAATTGCTATGGATGGTACAGAAGGTATTGTTCGTGGACAAAAGGTTCTTGACACCGGATCCCCAATTCGTATACCCGTTGGTGCTGAAACATTAGGACGTATTATGAATGTAATTGGTGAACCAATTGATGAAAGAGGTCCAATTGCAACTGATAAATCAGCTCCAATTCATGCTGAAGCTCCAGAATTCGTTGAGATGAGCGTTGAACAAGAGATTCTTGTAACTGGTATCAAAGTCGTTGATTTATTAGCTCCATACGTAAAGGGAGGTAAAATTGGATTGTTCGGCGGTGCTGGTGTAGGAAAAACAGTTTTGATTATGGAACTTATTAATAATGTTGCAAAGGCTCATGGTGGTTATTCCGTATTCGCTGGAGTGGGTGAACGTACACGTGAAGGAAATGATTTATACAACGAGATGATTGAATCCGGTGTCATTTCATTAAAAGATAAAACATCAAAAGTAGCACTTGTATACGGACAAATGAATGAACCACCAGGTGCTCGAGCTCGTGTTGCTTTAACTGGATTAAGTGTTGCTGAATATTTCCGTGATCAAGAAGGACAAGATGTGTTACTTTTCATTGATAACATTTTCAGATTCACACAAGCTGGTTCAGAAGTATCTGCACTTTTGGGTCGTATTCCATCCGCTGTCGGTTATCAACCAACATTAGCCACTGACATGGGTTCTATGCAGGAACGTATTACCACAACGAAGAAAGGTTCAATTACATCTGTACAAGCTATCTATGTACCAGCTGATGATTTAACAGATCCAGCTCCAGCAACAACATTTGCCCATTTAGACGCAACAACAGTATTGTCCCGTGCTATCGCTGAATTAGGTATCTATCCAGCTGTAGATCCTCTTGATTCAACATCACGTATCATGGATCCAAATATCATTGGTGCCGAGCATTACAACATTGCTCGTGGTGTCCAAAAAATTTTACAAGATTACAAATCACTTCAAGATATTATTGCTATTTTGGGTATGGATGAATTATCAGAAGAAGATAAAATCACCGTTGCACGTGCCCGTAAAATTCAACGGTTCTTGTCTCAACCTTTCCAGGTTGCTGAAGTTTTCACTGGGCATGCCGGTAAACTTGTACCACTCGAAGAAACAATCAAAGGTTTTACGAAAATTTTAAATGGTGATTACGATCATATACCTGAAGTTGCTTTCTACATGGTTGGACCTATCGAAGAAGTTGTCGAAAAGGCTGAACGTTTAGCTAAGGAAGCCAGCAATTAAACTAAAATTAAGCTACAAAATTTAAAATAAAACCATCATTGAATATATAGAGAAAACAAATTCCACAGAACGTGACATTTATTGTAATTATAACATTTTCTGTTACACGAAACTATTAAACATCAAATAATTATATAAGTATAGAAAATAATTCAAAGGAAGGCCCAATAAAATTAAAGTTTAAACAAATTTATGTTTTATTTAAATTTAAAGAATTTTCTGTCATACAAATTTATTTACCTACCCAAAAAGAGAAGGCTTTTATTTACAATGTGTTCTTTCAAGTCAGATTATTTGACACCGTAAGCTAAAAATAATGAACGTAGTTATATGCAATAATTTTTTATAAGGAGTTTTATAACATCTTGAATTTTTATTAAAATGAATTTCTATTTCATTTAAAAAAGTTTTTGATCATATTCAAACGCGAATAAAACAAAAACTACAGGAGCTATTTGTTTCAAAATTCTGTGTACACTCCGGTTCACCAGGACTCTACTTTTACTAAGTTGCAGGGCAATTGAATCAGTGGTTTGGGAGATAGAAAACTGGTTTCCGACCTCTTTAATTTCATTGATATTTGTCTTAAATGAAAGCTAATGTTACGTTAATGTAAGGTGACCAGATTTTAACATTGGTAAAGCAAGACACCATTTACCGGAAGGGTGGGAGATGGTGGGGGGGGGGAGGGTTCTATGTCTATATGAGGCAACAAAAATGTTTGTTTTATAGTTTTTTTAATTTCAAGATAAGTGCAACGTACAAAAATATAATAAATAAAAAATATTATGTATATAGTATTATTTCATTGTTCGGAATAATTCTTATTTACGTAAATTTTGTTTAGGAGGAATTACTATTGTTGTTTAATAGGTGATGAAATATTCCACAAAAATTTGTTAAAGTATATTGCACACATAGTATGGCTTTCAAAGCCTCAGTAGGGTTTCTGATTAAAAAATCCTGTATCGAGATGCTCGAGAAAGATTTGTTATCTTGAGCTCTCAAATTCCAAAGAATTATTTTCACATTTTTGGAGATTTTTATTTCTCAAGAAATACTGTCGAGAATCTCGAAATTCTACAACAAAATTATCTTTTAGATGACTGTTCCGGACGCCGAACCGTCCTGGTATACATGCTCCTTACAACTTTTCCGAGTAAAAAAATTAAACGCTTTAATTTGGAATCAACTTTATTTTATTTTATATTAATTTTAACAAAATGAAGTTCTTTTTTACTAAACCCGTTGACGGTCTAAATCGGAGTCCCTTAGTTTTACCATAAGTATGCTTAAAGTTAAAGTAATTTATTCTACTTTGGAGTGGAGTGTTAGTATATAAATATATTAATTTATTATTTGGGGAAATAAAAGAAAAGGGCGTGATAAACAAATTATTTATTAAGTCCCAACGGCAAACAGTGTTAATTATATAATTAATAAAAATTATTATTTGCAAAAATTCATACATTTCTAAATCCATTATTTTGTTTAAAATAATTGGTATATGCAAGCATAAAAATGCGTCTGCTGAGTTTTGAAGAGTTTGTATATATATTGGAAATAAGGTTGTTGGATAGAAATTGGGAAATGGAAATTGAGAAACGTGAGATCTCACATGAAAATTTGCTATTGAATCAAAATATGAAAATACAAGTAACGATGTTCAAAATTAGAGTAATTGTAAAATTATTTTAAAACTCGCCAGTTCGCAATAATATTTTGCAAAATAATACTGTTACGATTACAGAATAATCTAGACGATTACGGTCACTTCCAGGAAAATAAAATCAACAAAACACAACAAACAAATTAATGAAATGAATATTGTTGTTGTTGTCTTCTTAGAAATAGGGTCAACATAAACGATTTTATGAATCAAATCAACATAACGTAAAATAATCGAATATTCTAATATTTTCTCAAGGTTTCTGGAAAGTGATGTCGAATTATCTAGAAGTATTGCAGAAGGTATATAAGAAAATTACCTCTTGTAGTTTTGAATTAGTTTTATTTTAAACCTGCGATAGTGAAGTTATAATTATAAAAGTGATCTTTAAATTAGTTTTTGTGTAAAGTTATAAGTGTAATAAAGTTATAAGTTTTATTGAGTAGAAATATTTTGTGTATTATTTTCAACGTTGTGAACTGGAAATTTCTACAATCAACCGAGTTTCTGAAGCTGTTGAAAGAATATTCTGGTTAGGAATATTGTATGCTGTATTGTTTTCCTGTTGTGACACAATTAAGGTGTTGAATTCTTAATAAAACCTGGTGTTTGTGCTTACTAATCAGTGATCGAACTCAGAAGAGATTGGGAATTACGTTTATCGAATTGTGAGTTAGGCCAATTCGAGGGAAGTTTGGAAAAACGTAACATTGTTGACAGCGGCGGGATTAGTTAGCTGTTAATAATGGTTTTATTAAGTGATTTGAAGGTTCTTGAGTTAAAGAAAGAACTAGAACAACGTGGATTGTCAACAAGTGGAAACAAAACTGAATTAATGCTACGGCTTCGACAAGGTATGGAAGCCAATGGAATGGACGTGGAAAGTTACCAGTTTGGAGTGATTAGTACAAATAATGATCTAGTGGCAGCTGATGAGGAGAAAAGTTTTGTTGCAGAAACAACAACAACATTACCATCTGGAAACTGCGATTTTACGCAGTTAATGGCTATGATGCAACAGATGAGTTTGAACATCAGTCAACAAATGGTTGCCAATAAAGACGAGCTCAATCAAAAATTTGATCAACAAAGCTGCAACATCAATCAACAGCTGGAAACAGTCAACAATAACATTGCTGTTAATAAAGAAGAGATTACTGCAACACTTGCTGCAAATAAAGATGAGATGAACCAGCAAATAAATGAGTTGAAAATTGGAATACATCAACATTTGGATGAGAAACTTCTACAAATGTCAACGGCATTCGATGGAAAAGTCGAGAAAATTCAAAGCGAAATCCAAGAGTTAGAACAAAAAGTGCTTGACGAAAACAAAAAGGTACTTTCCAAAGTTGATGATTTCGAAAAACGGTTGCAAGATGTTGAGACGACCAAAGTTACCTCACAGGTGGTACATCAAGTAGCAAATATCAAATTAAAACCACCATCATATGACGGTACCACATCTTTCGGCATCTTCAAGTTCCAGTTCGAGACCGCAGCGGATCAAAATGTTTGGAACGCTGAAAATCGTCTAGCTGCATTAATAGTTGCTCTTAAGGGGGAAGCAGCTGAAGCATTACAGGCAGTGCCAGAAAATGATCGGAAAAGTTATGCAGAGGTGATGAATGCATTGGAACGTAAATATGGCAGCGACCATAAAAAGGAGCTATACCGGATCGAGCTAAAGGGTCGCTTGCAACGGAATGGAGAAAGCCTTCAGGACTATTCTTCGGCAGTAGAACGGCTTGTACATTTGGCACACTCGAATACTCCACCGTATTTTATGGAGAAAATGAAGATCGAGGCCTTCATTGATGGTATCCGAGATCCAGAAACCAGGATCAAAGTAATGACTACACCTAAGGCGACTTTCCATGAAACTGTCGCATACGCAATGCAATATGAGATGGTACAGAGGATGTGTTTGCCATCTGGTGGATGCAGAAAAAGGAATGTAGACGGGAACATCAAAGGGGAAGTTTTGGCACACAGAGATAGAAGCGACATCAGATGCTGGGTATGTGACGAAGAGGGTCACATGGCGCGGGAGTGCAAGAAAAACAACGAAGCAGATAGATCGTCGTTTTCTGCGAAGAATATGGGAGTCGAAGACAAGCAGCACGGAGGGTTCAGGAGCAGCAGTAGGAAAATCTTGTGTTGGATATGTAGAAAATCGGGCCATATCCCATCATTGAAGGTGCAACTGTAAAGCCAAAAAGTGAGGAGAATGCAGCCTACATTCCAATTTCAAGAATTGCGGTAAATGGTGAAAGCTTGGGTAACAACGGACAACTTGAAGTTCAGCTCGAACATTCGTTCGCAAAGGTTTAATTGACGGTGTTTTGGAACCATCAGATGGATTGAAACTCCAAACAGTAACTGGAGAATGTGCTGAAATAGAAGGTAAAAGAATCGCTGAAATAAAATTGGGAAATAACTGCTATCAACAAGAGGTGCTAGTGGTAGACATTATGGATGAAGTCATTTTGGGGATGGACTTCATGAAGGCGAAGGGATTAGTCTTCGATTTTGGATGTGGAATCCTAAAGGTAAATAATGTTGAGATGCCACTACTTGTGAATGAGGCAGAGTCAACAGATATTCGCAGCGATGAAGAACTACGCAGTGCAGAGGAAAATCCAGCACCATCCAAATAGATGAGGGAAAGAAACGTCAACCGACGCAGACGTTTGAACAAACGCCGAAAGTTAAAAAGGAAACAAGTTCAGGTCCATTGCGAAGAGAGCAATGTAAATGAAGGGGTTCAAATAGCTTCAAACGGTGACGAATCGCAGCTGAAAATGAGAATGGTTCAGGGACATGGCAGTGTGAAACACTCAAAGGGAAGAGATAAGGAGCACTTTAGAGATAATGATTATCCATACTCATCACGGTGGGCTGTTATAAATCAAAGTAATGGCCAAGGACTTAGAAAGGAACCGGAAGTAATTCTAAACAGCCTGGGAAATAGAAAAAGAAAAAAAAATGTTTGGATTCAACAATTGGAGGAGAGATCTAGATCCTGTTCGGGACGAACAGGCTTAAGTTTAGGGCAATGTTACGATTACAGAATAATCTAGACGATTACGGTCACTTCCAGGAAAATAAAATCAACAAAACACAACAAACAAATTAATGAAATGAATATTGTTGTTGTTGTCTTCTTAGAAATAGGGTCAACATAAACGATTTTATGAATCAAATCAACATAACGTAAAATAATCGAATATTCTAATATTTTCTCAAGGTTTCTGGAAAGTGATGTCGAATTATCTAGAAGTATTGCAGAAGGTATATAAGAAAATTACCTCTTGTAGTTTTGAATTAGTTTTATTTTAAACCTGCGATAGTGAAGTTATAATTATAAAAGTGATCTTTAAATTAGTTTTTGTGTAAAGTTATAAGTGTAATAAAGTTATAAGTGTTTTGAGTAGAAATATTTTGTGTATTATTTTGAACGTGGTGTACTGGAAATTTCTACAATAAACCGTTGGAGTTTCTGAAGCTGTTGAAAGAATATTCTAGTTAGGAATATTGTTTGCTGTATTGTTTCCTGTTGTTGTGGAACAATTAAGGAGTTGAATACTTAATAAAACCTGGTGTTTGTGCTTACTAATCAGTGATCGAACTCAGAAGAGATTGGGAATTACGTTTATCGAATTGTGAGTTAGGGCAATTTGAAGGAAGTTTGGAAAAACGTAACAATATAAAACAATTGAGGAGAGCAACGAGCTGCAATTACTCCTGGACTGGAAGACTAGATGGAATTCTTTTGAAACCATGATTGACCGGTTTTTGCGAGTCAAAGCAGCAGTTGTAAAAACTTTAAATTATCTCAATTTAAATCATTTTATGGAATTAAAAAAAATTGAAGTAATTAAAGCAATTACTTTATTTATTACATTACTATTTTGAGTGCCATTCAAATAGCCCAAAATCAATAAAAGCTCTCAGCCGTCAGAATACCTCATTATTATCTGTAGAGGGAATCCTAAAATTTCTATTAGAATCTCTTCGGAAAAATGATTTAGAAATATGTAACCTCCAAATTGTTATTTAAAGTACAATCTCTCACATCTCAGAAAATGAATATATTTAAAGCTATTTGTGGTAAGATCACTATCAATTTGAAACTTCTAAGAATCGGTCTAATTTTGATAAAACCTACATCCAATTAAAACCCAGAGAAATGTTTCTTTATATGGAAATTTTTGCAGTAAACGGACAGTACGACTGAATGATAAATCACTAGACTGGGTGATAAAATCACAACACATGTTTTGTAAAACTTTTTAAATTGCAAAATTTAATTTTGAATAACAATTTTTTTTTCATTGAATAACGAAATTCTGTTTTCTTTTGAAAAATCGGGACATTTGTAAAATGCCGCGGGATGCGGGACAAATGGGCAAAAATCGGGACTGTCCCGCCAAAAGCGGGACGTCTACCCAACAAACAATTTCCAACCGTTGAGCCTAGCGGTTGCAAAAAACCGTCACAGGACTAGTATTTCACCAATCATTTTCAACTTTATTAGAAATTTTTGGGAATTTATCTATTACTTCTTAACGGTTGCTATTTGAGAGTTATGAAACAGTAAAAAAACTAAAATATCATATCGGTTGAAATGTGTTTGTGAAATAACGGTGGGTTAACCACCCGTATAAACTATCAACATTTTGCGGTTAACTAACCGTTATTCGGTTTGAGTTTATAAGTCGTGGAATTTCGGTTAATAATAATATTGATTTTAACAGTTTTTTAATTACATAAATTTAACCTTTTAATTTTAGTTGTTTGTTATGGACTAACTAACGGTTTTTGGTTGGTAAAATTTAACTAAAATAATAAGTTTTCAAACATTTCTTGACTGAAACTGCTAGCAAACTATCGCAATATAACTCTGTTAAATTCTTGGTTTGGAAACGGTTATTAATTCAATAGTTTAAAACCGTTTTTTTGACATTTAATGATATACATAAAATAAAACAAATAATTTTTAATATTAGCAGAATTCATAAAAAATTGCTATTTTACGCAGCGATTTGCGAATGTTTTTTTCCATTATGCCTAAAAACAAAGTAAATAAGCATGGGTCATCTAATTTTCGGAGATCGACCAAACCATTTACGCGGGCTACAACATATTATCGAAAAGTGAAAGTGATTAAAAACGCTATTTTAACGAATTTCGGTGTTGATGGATTGCCAAAGGATGCGAGAACGTTTTTATCTACACCGTCGATATCAGTCGTCAATATAACAAAAATGGGCTATGGAATGTATTGGCATTATGGCTTAAAAAGATGTTTAAAAACCATATTTAGTGATATTCAACAGCCATATGAACTTTTGGTTTCATTTAACATCGATGGACTTCCACTTTACAATAGTTATTTAACAGAATTTTGGCCAATAATATTCAAATTTGTAAATATGCCAAATCGGCATATATATTGGCATATATAGTGGGGTAAAAAAACCAGATCCACAAGAGTATTTGGGAGAATTTGTCAAAGAACTTGTTGACTGTCTGCAAAATGGCGTTGTTGTATATCAGCAAAAAATTTCAATCAAAGTGAGATGCTTCATTTGTGATACACCGGCAAGAGCATTTGTTAAAGGTACTGTTTATTTTAATTCCCAAAATGGCTGCATGAAGTGTACTACAATCGGCGAATATTTTAACGAAGGACATCACATGAGTTTTCCCCGAATCGATTGCCCATTGAGAACTGATAAGAGCTTTCGTAATAGAGAAGATCCGGCTCACCATAAATGTGAATCAATGCTTGAGGCACTGCCCATTGACATGGTTGAAGATTTTACAATTGCAGACTCGTTACATTTGCTAGATCTTGGTAAAAATATGTTTAATTTTTGATATTTATTTAACTAAAAGAGGTACATTTTTTCAGGTGTAATGAAGAAATGTTTGGTAGGATGGACCCGCGGTAGTTTCAATTTTCGAACAAAATGGTCTGCAGTGCAGATTGTAAAAACCTCCAGGTTGCTTGTGAGCTATAATAAATATAGACCTACTGAAATACATCGCGCAATAAGAGGTCTAGATTGCTTAAAGTTCTGGAAAGGGCTCGAGTTCCGTACATTATCTATCCGTACCATACTATCTGCTTCTGAATCATCTTCATGAATGATTACAAGTGTAAATGACATTCTAAAAGCAACAAATTTGTTGTTAATTAAATATAAATATATAATATAAATTTAAAGACAATATCAAACCACCTTTATTTTTAAATTTAAGGATTTTGAAAAACTATAAACTGCACACTATTTGAATATTCTCACTTAAATTATGATATTTTACGTTTAACTTAGTTCAAACAAAACCTACGTTGTCAAAACGCATGACCTGATAACCGGTATTTTAAACCAAAAAAAAAAATAAACAAAAAACAATAGTTAAAATCCATCATAGACCAAGAGCCCGCGACAGCCAGACCTTCGTTATTTTATAAAAGCTGAAAGTTTTTCTGCGCATACCCACTACTCAGGTAGGAACCAAGCAACATATGAAGTTTGGATAATGGTGGCTTTGGCAGGGAGCAGGTATCAAAAGATCCTCCAAAGTTTCGTGAAAGTATAAAAGGTAATTTTTTTATATATTCTTCGGGATAGTATTAGAAGTCACGTCACCCATTGCCAGACACTTACTATCGTGGTAACCCCCTGCCAGACACCCTTAAACTTTAACAAATTGATAGTGTTTAAGGGTGTCAGGCAGGTGGTTACCACGATAGTAAGTGTTTGGCAATGGGTGACGTGACTTATAATACTACCCCGAAGAATATATAAAAAAATTACCTTTTATACTTTCACGAAACTTTGGAGGCCCCTTTGTTACCTGCTCCCTGCCAAAGCCACCATGATTCAAACTTCATATGTCGCTAATCGTTCCTACCTCAGTAGGGGGTATGCGCACATAAACTTTCAGCTTTTATAAAATAACGAATGTCTGGCCGTCGCGGGCTCTTAGTCTATGAGTTTATGAACGGTTTGCCTTAACGGATGCCTTAAAATTGACAGTTCAAATGTTATGATTTATAAACATAAGCGTAACTAGGTAGGGGCCCAGAGGGCCCGGCCCCCCCTAGATGAATTTTGGCCCCCCCTAGAAGACAAAGTTCATGAAGTATATATAACAGTTAGGGAAAATGAAAATGTATTTCTTTACTAAGGAATTTGCTGTTCAAAATTATTTCAAAACGTACAATTATATTATTCATGATATTATTCATATCACTGATCTTCATTTAAATTTAATAAGGAAGTTTAATAAGCACTACCAATAATATTGCCACAAAAGTATCTATAAAATGGTCGTTTATCTTATCGGTTCACCATAGTAGCGAAGATTAAAAAAGCAAACATTTTCTTTCCAACATTTGATGTGCCAGATGTCAAAATGTCAAATGCATTCATAATTTCTGGAAAACCACACCTTCCAATTTGTTCAACGAAAAACATCGCAATAAGAGCAATATAGACTTCGTTTTAAAAAAATACGGTCTCATTGCTCCATAAGACCTAAAACCACACCGAAACACCAACACTACTCGTAGTTTTAAGTTTGTTTGGCAAGATTACTTTTACTTAGGCGCCAGCCAATTTTTTTTTTTAGTGTACTTTTATAAGCAAATTACAATATTTTTTTTTGAAAATCAGTCCCGGGGACCAAGATATAGGCCTTTGAAACAAAAAATATCGTGTAAAATACACTTTTTTTTACCAAATGTTGCAAATTAAATGTTATTTTTGATATACAATTTCAAAGAATCAACATGAATAACTTAAAAAAAATAATTATAACCTTATGGGGCCCACGTTATGACCATTTGAGCCAAGATTGGACTTGAACTTAGGCGCAAGTGGATTTTTTTTCGTTTTTTTTATCGTAAATTAAGAAAATTTAGTAAAAGGGACAGTTTTGATCTTTTTATCTTATAAGCACATAGGAGATAAAGCAAAAATTAAAAAAACAGAAAAAATTCTTTTCAAAACTGTAATTTTGAATGGATTTTTCTTTTTTCAAAGGCCTGTATTTTGGACCCCGGGACTGATATACAATTCGTTTTGGTTTTATTCGCTTCAGTGAGTGATTCTATATCAAATAAAAAAATCCCAGCGCCAGGTATATCTAGCTAGAAATAGGTAGATTTCGGGGTCAGACGGTTTTGTGTCCAAATAAAATTAGATAAGTCAGATTATTTATTTATTTATTTATTTATTTTCTGCAGTATAGTATATACAATTTGAAAATTATTATTTATTATTATTTAAAACATAACTTACTCTCTAAATAAAATGCATTACAAAGTAAAAATTCTATATATAAAAATATCTCGTGAACTGTTAAAATCAAATACATCATTGAATTTATTAAGAGACTTTACGCATTTTAGAATTGGTTCAAACATTGCATAATTTGAATGGCTCAGCGGTACATGTAAAATACAATTTCTTGGTCGTAGACGTCGGACAGGAACACTTAAGTCAAACAAGCACAGAAGATCAGGACAATCAATACGGCTGCACAGTACATAGTGAGCAAAGACCGCACACGCAGCCTCTCGTCTACGTTCCAGACTCTGCAAACCGAGAACCCTTAGTCGGTTGTTGTAAGGCTCCCTAATATATCCTTCTCGATCGGATGGTAAATTTCGTAGAGCATAAATTAAAAATTGTTTCTGGATACTCTCAATTCTATTGGAGTGCAGTTTGTAGTTCGGAGACCAAATGACGGACGCATACTCTAAGTTTGAGCGTACGTAACAAGTAAACAACAGTTTTAATGTATTTGGGTCAACAAAATCTTTTGTATTTCTTTTGATGAAACCCAACATTGCGTTTGCCTTACTAATGATGCTGTCAATATGTATGTTAAATGACAAATCATGGCAGAATATAACTCCCAAATCTCGAAAGTTATTAACTCTGTCCACCTGTTCATCGAATATTATGTACGGGTACTCTATGATGCTCTTTTTTTTAGAAAATGAGATAACTCTGCATTTAGCCACGTTCAAAGATAATTTATTTCTCCATGTCCAGTTGCAGAAGTTGTCAACATCATTTTGAAAACTTTCAGCATCAGCTATCGTTTTAATACTTGCATAAATTTTCAAATCATCGGCATATATTAAGCATTTCGCAAATTCAAAACATTGCGTTACGTCATTAATAAACAGAATAAATAAAAATGGTCCAATATGGCTACCTTGAGGTACTCCAGATGTTATTTCAAAAGTAGACGACGTGAAGTCTCCAATTTTAACAAATTGCTTTCTTCTGTGCAAATATGACGCTAACCATTTAATTGGAATATACTCAGAGTTGTACTCAGCCAACTTTTGAAGAAGTATTTCACAGTCTACGCGATCAAACGCCCTGGAAAAATCCGTGTACATTACGTCGGTCTGATAACCATTTTCAGCATCATCAAATAGATGGTTACAGAGAAGCATTAAGTTAGTAATGGTAGATCGTCCTTGAACAAATCCATGCTGTGCAGTTGATATTACATTTTTCAGGTGAAACTCCAAACGACATTTAACCAACTTTTCAAAAAGTTTGGGAATTACAGAAGATATAGCTACACCACGATAATTTTTTACATCACATTTACTACCGGATTTGAATATCGGTCGAATAAAAGAGGTTTTCCAAGAATCAGGAAAGCATTCTTCTTGTAGACTCAGATTAAAAATATGAGTTAAAGGCTGGCTTAGAGAAGAACTGCATTCTTTAAAAAGTATGGGTGAAATACCGTCAGGACCAGCACCTTTTTTACTATCAAGCTCCAATAGACCTTTATATACTTCTTCAAGGGTAAGCTGAAAAACATTGAAGATGAATTTATTATCCGCGTCAAACTCTGCTGAAATGTTAGATGATTGATCATAGACACTCTTGAAAAACTCAGCAAATGCTTCACTTATTTCTTGTGGTCCAGTTAACGAAGTCCCGTTGAAACACATAGAATTCGGTAAACCATTTTCTTTTCGTTTTGAATCCAAATATCTAAAAAAACACTTAGGATCACTGCGTATATTCTGTTCTATTTCTAAAATGTAGGTAGCGTACAAAAATTTATTTAAAATTTTGAAACTCTTTCTTAGCTGACTATATATTAAATAGTCTTGTGAGTCATTGCTTCGTTTAAATTTCCTATGAGCTTTAATTCGACGATTTTCCAAAGAAATTAACGGTTTATTATACCAAGGTTCATAGCTCTTACGTTTGACTTTCTTTCTTGGAACAAACATTTCTATTCCATACAGCAAGATATATTCGAAACGTGAGACGGTAGTTGCCAAATCACAACAACTAAATAGTAAATTCCAATCTGTATTATCAAGAAAACTATTCAACGATATAAAGTCAGTTTTATTGAAATCGTATACAAAGTCACAACATTTAAAATCACTGAAAGTGCAGATTGATATAAATAATTTAATATTCAACGGTGTGTGATAAATACTAGTTTTCTCAGCTAAATCATCGCAGGGGACTATCTCAATGGCTGACGTTGAACAAAAAACTAAATCCAAAAAACGTCCGTTTGAATTTTTTATGTTGTTGTACTGTTTGACACCAAATCCAAAAAAACTGTCAATAAAGGTGTTGAGATTAGCGTTAACGGAACCAAATACAGGATACAGTTCACCTTCCCGAGTTTCCCAGTGAATTTTTGGAAGATTAAAGTCACCAGCAAACAATATATGATCTTCACTGCTTACTAATGGTATTATAAAGTTGGAGATATATGCAAACAAAGAACTGTATATTGCATCAGAGCTATTACAAGTAATATATATATTGACAATAAATATCCATCCACTACCACATTTGACTTTAATGCAAAGAAGTTCGGCCGTTTCCACAGTTGAGCATACAAATTCAAACTTAAATTCCTTTTTTACAGCAGTAATTAATCCACCTCCCTTGGCAGTTGTGTTTGCACCGGAAGAATGGCGATCCTGACGAAAAACAGTATATGAAGCCGGAAAATATTCTTCAGTGTTAAAAGATGTTGTAAGCCAGGTCTCCGATAGCAATATGATATCATAGTCGTTGCTCAAGATTGATAAAAAAATGTTCTTGGATTTAGATCTTATTCCGCTACAGTTATGCATATAGAGGTTTAAAGAAGACTGAAGTGAGGGGTCTACTGACTGAACGTTATCTGATTTATTAAAATGATGTATAAAAATGTTTTTGGTTTGTTGCAAGCTGCTATGGGTAGGATTTTCTAGATTTATTGAAGGATTTATTGAAGGTTTGTTCCTGTCGGTAACCGGACATGCCTTAAGTTTTTTGAAGTTTGAATGAAAGGGCGTAAAATGGTGTTAGTAGGCCAACGAGCTCGATCTAGAATGATATCCAAACTTTCAGCTGCAACACCCACTTTAAAGGAAATATAGTTCAAGGTGGCTAACTCTTTGCCTCTTGGAACCAAAGGCCAGCATTCTATGTTCTCCTCAGAATCAGCTTCAAGAATACCTGCAACATGCGATTTAATACTGGCAGCAATAGTAGTCGGATCAAAACCGCCAACGTACAAATATTCTTTTTGGGGTATTGATACTGTTTTTAATAATTCATTGGCGTCACCAGTACCAATTATAGAACTTACATGAATTTTACTTTTTTGGTTGCTAATGGGTTCACGACTCAGTGGAAACTGATTGGACATGGGTATATTTAATCGGTTATTTACATGAGTTTCGGAGAGTAAGGACTGGGTTTGCTGTTGGATTAGTTGTTGGTGTTGTTGCTGAGAACTATTCACTTTTTCCGTTAAACTTTCGATGAGTTTACGATTCTCAGAAATCTCATTACAAATTTTATTCATCACTCCATTATATTCAGCTGCTTTTAGGGCTTCAGCATCCGAGGATGTTATCCGTATTGTTCGTCTAAATACAGAATTTTGCATCAGAACACAACAAGTTTTGCAAAACCACATGATACATGAGTGCTTTCTAAGAGTTGCCAAAGCTGAACGATCGCTGCCAACAACTTCACATTGGCAGCAAAAACTATTCAAACAAAAGCCACATATGATTACCTCAGAAGCTGCTCCAAAAGCTCTTTTACAATTCTCACAGGTTGTCATACTGATGATAGTTATGTTATTAAACCAAACTACACAAAATTACACAATTACAGTCACAATTAAACCAAATTACACAAAATTACACAGTCCGAGCAGTATCAATCGAACGAAACAACAACCCGATGTTTAAGTTTATATAAAGAGAATTACACCGCTCTGAACTCGGTAAAAAGTTTATATTATATGTTGATCGCGATACTGCTTAACTGTTGCAATGTTGTTCCTAAAATTTTTATTATTAACAAGATTATCATTCATGTGTAAAACAGTTCTGTTATTCCGATAATTAAAAAAAAAAAAAAAAAACAAGGTCCACAAATAAATCGTAATTCTATAAACAAGTTTTTATTAATGTTATATAACTACGATGTTTCTTTAACCTATATTTTCTGTTGTTATTTGTCTTTTATCAGAAAGTTTAAAGTTAATTAATGATTTTTAGCACTTTACACTTAGTAGCACAGATTTTATTCTACACTATGTAAATATACACACAACACAATTGCACAAAATTAAAATAAAATCAAAACGAAAACCAATAATTTTGTAATTAAATTAAAAATGAAAAGCAAAAATAAAAACACGTCTGTTCACTCTGAACCTGAATTTATCTTTTTGATTAGTTTAAATAAAAAATTTAAGTAGAAACAGAATAATTTAAAAAAAAATATCGAACCAAATTAAATACATTATCCGAACTAACTTCATTAATACAATTTCGGAACAGTTTTATTTAAGTTGCTTTAAACTACTTTTAATAACATAATATTAAATCCACCAAAGATCAAATGAACTACGTCACAACTACAATTATACCATCAAACATAATTTATAATCAAACATTATCAAACAATTTTATTTCAAAACCATCTTTTGTTGTCGTGTTGTTTTGTTCTTATTAAATCTTTTTTCAAACGGTTACTTAGTAAAAAAAATAAAACAAAAGAGATTTTGATAATTTTTCTATGGTATTAAATGGCTTGATATTTTCTTGCAAGGGGTGCATTATATTGCTTATAAAAATGGAACCTTTTGGGTTAGAAAGCTGAAATTTTTTGAGGCTATAGTTTAAAAGTATGTTTAAAAGTTAAAATAAATTTAAATAACATAAACTGAAACATGATGAAAGCATTGTCTTTTGCGTTTGTTTTTATTTCAACAGACATGGGACCTCAACCTTTAGACCTGAACTATTTTTTTTGAAAATTTTGAAAAGATTTATATTTTATATACGTGAGAAAAAGTTTTCAAATATGAGCTTGCCATTTTCAGCTAGATCAATGACAGCAAAGTTTAGTAAATTTTTAAAACAGCTGATTTTTGAGGAACCTGAAACGCCAAGGTTGTCATCTGGATAAAAATGATAAAAAAAGGTTCAAATATTCAAAGTTTTTAAATTTTATTAAAATATTATTATTCAAACGGAAGTTATAGCGCTCTAGATTATTCGACTTTTTAGGTTCTAGCCGCCTAACCGGTACCCGGATATGGCCAGTTCACGAACTTGTCCAAGACATTATTTGCCGAAACATAACAGAAAATTATTTTGGTGTAGGTCGAAAAATGCGACCGTGAGAGTGCCGCTAAATTCCGTTATACCTCATATCGTTATATATATATATATATATATATATATATATATATATATATATATATATATATATATATATATATATATATATATATATATATATATATATATATATATATATATATATATATATATATATATATATATATATATATATATATATATATATATATATATATATATATATATATATATATATATATATATATATATATATATATATATAATATATATATATATATATATATATATATATATATATATATATATATATATATATATATATATATATATATATATATATATATATATATATATATATATATATATAATTTTTTTTTTCTGTTTTTCCGTCTCCGCTTATCACATATAGTCGTTTGGCACCAAACATTTTCCGAAATTCCGAGTTGAAGCCCATTGCAATAGGTAGATTTTTATATGAAATCTACCTAAAAATCTAGGCGCCTAAGTAGAAGTAATATCCCAGTTTGTTTGTATGACCATTAGCGAATTGACGACAGAATTCGAAGTCTGATGGATTTATCTGAATTTTGTATGGCTGAAAATGAAGATCGTTGTGCACAGTACTTAAATGGTTGGGGGGAGTGCATGATTACTGTAAACAATGAATTGTTATTTTTGAACTATTTTTTATTTTTATTTTTTCAATAGTTTTAGAGACTAGGAATGTAAAGTTTAATTTAGAAACTAGGAATGTTGATTTTGTATAATTTTTGTTTGTTTGAAAGTCACTAAGTGAGGATTTATAAGAAGAATATCATACTGATATAACAATTTATAATTTATATGATTTTTTTCAATTTTAATTTGTCAAACATGTCGATTTTAAAAAGGACATTTTTTTCTTTTAGTTTTATAATTTAAAGATTTATTATTTACACAAATATATATCTAAATATAAACATAAATAACTGCAAACAACATAGCATAAATAACTGCATTCGAATCGGTAGATGTAGTAGCAACGACGTCAAAAGTGACACTAAACCACCGGCAAATTCACCGTTCATATTATATAGGTGCCGGGTCACAGTGGCGTTAAATGCAACTATATAGCGGACGGATTTTCTAGGCAAAGGACTGAACTCGATCTTCTACAAGAAATGGAAGCTCTAAGCGAGTCGTTTGCTCCTCTCAAACAACTAACTTATGACAGGGTTAAATGCGTAATCTATAGGTCGGTGGTCAAACACCATTAGCTGCAAGATAAGCAGGTAAATCTTTCCTAGACTAGACCTACAGCGTTCCAAAAAACTTATAACCTTGAGTAGGCAGAAAACTAGTTCATTGTTCATCACTGGTTACTGGATCCTTGGTAAGCACCCAAGTGTTGATTTGCAGGAGCTGTAAGGAGGAGGGTCAGGTGGAACCAGCGTTTCATCTACTTAGCACATGTCCAGCATTCGCCCATTATACGGCAAACTCGTTTTGGAACGCACACATTTAAAACTCTCACCGACCTGGATAATTTAAAAATCACGCAAATACTTCGCAAATACTTAGCTTCATTAGAAGCTCCAAATGGTTCGAGTTGGGGAACGAGATCCTTTGGTATCACAACCGACGTATTTTGGTCTAAGTATGTCGTCCTGATGTTGTGTTTTGGTGACAGTTACTGCAACCTAACCTAACATAAATAATCTAGCAAAAAAATATAAATGACCGTAAATTTGAAAATTAACCTCAAATTGACACACCCATTATGTATTAAAAGAAAGAAATAAAAACGGAAAATTTATTAATTATTTTACTCAGCAATATTATTGGGGCCAGGCCCACCCTAGAACAATTTCCTAGTTACGCCAATGTTTATAAACCATATTCTTTTGTTGAAAAGAAAACAGTGAATAGCTGTAGTTAGTAGACGGTTTGTTTTGAGCTTAAGCAAACCAAGCAATAATTTTAGTTGAGCAACGGTTTTTCGTAGATCACAAACGAACCAATCGAAAACGCAAACTGGCATGACTGTGGCCATTTGTAAAATATGCAATGCTATTCACACAGTTCCAAAAACCGCTCTAAAACGTAAAATCAAAACTGTATAATGAAAAAGTATTAATTTTTTTTTTGAATTGGCTTTTATATGTAGCGCACTATAATTTTTCGAGACATAAAGATAACTTTTACAATAAAATTTCATTCGCACATTATTTTTATACGTACAAATGCGCAACATGACGAAAATAATATTCCATAGATTCCTCATTAAAATTTTCTATTATTTAAATATTGGACTTAGATTTTAATTATACCTTAAAAATATATCACATCGAAAACAAAACGTTTACAAAAACATCGTTGCCAAACTGATAACAATTTGGAAAAATCAAATGTCAAAGGAGTAAGTTAATAGATTACAAACCGCTTCTTAACTGTGGATCCACGGTTACAGAACCGTTTTAAGTTGACTTAAAACGGTTTTAATTATACAACAAATAAAATTTAAAGTAAATTTTGTCAAATGCAAAAACCGTCAGCAAACCATTTTAATCACCGTTTAAAGATTGTCAATAAATTGTATTATAGTTTTTAGTGATACGCACAAAACGGTTCAATAACTGACGCACAACAGTTTTTAGTACTGTTGGTTAACCATTATTTAACGTTTATACAATTGCTAATCCATACCCATTTATCGTTGTGGGATGGTTATAAAACCAATTTAGCGGTTTGTTATTTACCATATAGTTGAAATCGGTCGATCAGATAACGGTTGCAGGACGGTTAATTGTTTGTTGGGTGGTCACCTTATTAAAGCCTGACAGCAAGTTTTAGTTTAATAGTTTTTTTTTTTTTTTTTGTTATAATAAAATGTGATGTGTAGTAGGCATTACAATATGTGTCACAACAACACATAAAAACCTTTTAAGACCAAGGTCCCACAACAACATGCGTTCTAAGGATGTTAATGGACGCAAATCTGCTTTTTTTATTTTTATTAATTTTTTTTGTTCAATAATGGATAACTAAGCCATAAAGCCTATCACATATAAAATATGACATAGGCCAATATTTCGTGATAGGATAGAGAAAATAAAAATAAAATAAGAGATAAAAAGCAAATTTGATTTAAAAATTTGCAGGAACAAAACTAAAATTGGTTTGCCAATAGTCCAGCTAATGGCATAATCCTTGATTATGGGACGCAGTATATTTTTCGATGATTAAAGCTCAGATATATAGTTATATGAAGGCTCGTTTCTTCGAGCAAGCTACAGCGTTCCAGCATCAAGGAATATTCATTAGCTACGACTGAGAGTGCTACCGTTGACTGAATACAGTTCATCCGCCAGCACCTCTAAGATATCACCTTGGCTAGTGATATTTCACTGCTATTGCCAGTGGTATGTGATATCTCACGTTAACTCATATGCCAATAGCAGGGACTGGAGTACGCGGGGTTGTCACACCCGTGGATCAAAAAATAGAAAAAAATTAACAAATTAATAAAAACTGATTCCTCCATGCGTACATGCTTTAGTAGTTTTCATTTTATTTGCATTTGAAGGTTTTCGCAATTTCAAATTTATGAGCAGAAAACGTCCAAATAACAGGCAAACAACAACCAGAAGATGTATTATAAATAGAAAACATTCCGGTTTACGATTTTCAATCGATAAGTCAAAGTTTCTAGTAAAATTCAAGGTATCAATTTTGTATTGTGTTATTTAATTATTTTTGGTGAAATAAATATTAATATTTAATTTAAAAGCTAGAAACTTTATAAGTTCTAGTGCAGGTGTAACAGTTTGTGAAATATTGACATTTGGAATTGATTTTTATTTTATTTCAACTTAACAAAGAAGTAAACAAAAACTAAAAAGTGAAGTTTTGTGAAAAGGATGGAAATCTGCCCATAGGCGGCAGAATATTTGAGACGATTTTCGATTTTGGAAAATATGGAAGATTTTCCAAGATTAGATGACCGGAAAAGAACAAAAAGAGGGATTGGAGATCGTGTGTTGAATACAGGAGTATTTACCAGCAAAAACGAGGACGATGAAAAATACTATGTAATGAAGCACCTGGGCGAAGGGAAAACTTTTAATGAAGTGTCCGTTTTTTTGATAGCCAAACGAATAGAGATGATCACTACTAACACCAAAGAGATCCAGAGGTTAAGAAGTGGTGACCTGTTGATATTAACCAGTAAAGAGCAAGGTGGGCGTGCGCTATTGAAATCTAAGATGTTGGGCGGTACTATACCAATTCAAGTGACTGAGCATGAATACTTGAATTCATTCAAGGGGGTAATTTTTTGCCCAGAAATAAAGTTTCTACCAGAAGAGGAAATTCTCGAAGGACTCAGAAAGCAAAAAGTGATAAAAGTCCAGAAGATCACTAAACTGGTAAATCAAAGAAGAGAACCCACACCAATGCACATATTAACATTTGCCACAATCAACCGACCTAAGGAGATCATGGCAGGATTTGTAAAAACTGTGGTCAGGATGTACGTACCAAATCCACTAAGGTGCTACAACTGCCAGAAGTTTGGACATTTTAAATTACGGTGCACCAGAACACCAATATGTGGTAGATGTGCTGAGGTGGAGGCAGACGCCCATGCAGATAAATGTTATCAAATAAAATGCGCCAATTCTACAGGAGACCATTTAAGCAGTAGTAAAGAGTGTCCGGTATTTTATCAAGAAAAGCAAATAGCCATAATTAGAACGAGTGAACGAGTAACTTATCATCGGGCGAAAGAGATCTACTTTAAAACAAAACCGAGTGTTACAGAAATCAATAAGAATCTGAATGCAGAACGTGTAAAGGAGTCTGGGAGAACGATTCAGCAGCAAAGAACAATTCAACAGAAAGAGAAACAAGAACAACAAATTCAGCAAGATGCAGCAGCTAATCAAGTACAACAATCACAAAATCAACCACTGTTAGAGGAAAACCAAAATAATACAAATCAACACTGTAAGAAAAATATACAATTAGAATCGACACCAAATATTCAACCAACACAAGTAAAAACAAATTTATCAACATCACCACAAAGACAAATACAACAAACAAGAACACAAACGCAAACGAACAAAGAAATAACAACACAAGCAACAACAAGCAACAATCAAAACACGACAAAAAATGTCAACACAAAACAAAACATATTAACAAAAACAAAATCATTCTCATTCTTAAATGAGAATGAGAGAGCCATTCTAGGGGAAACCCTAGCAATGGTAATAGAATAAAGAGATATGGAGTCGATAGACACTATATCTCCAAAAATAAAAGGAAGATTGACGATGGTCAATTTTTCCTTCTTTTCAAAAGTACTTGTAAGCATGATCCCGATGTATGTGCGAATGAAAGGAGAAATGAATGAGTAGATCTAACCAACGATTGAAACGAAACTTTGAATTTATGGAAGCTATTGCGGCTCAAACAGAAAATTTGGACAGAAATCTATTACTGGTGAGTGTGTATGTACCCCCAGCAGTAAATGCGGAACAGAGAGATTGTTCCTTGAAGGATCAACAAAAACTGTTTGAATGGGCGAGAGGAAAAAGTGATCTCATAATTGGCGGAGATATGAATGCGCATGCACGAATGTGGGGATGTATCAGAAATTGTGCGAGAGGAACCCAGTTGAGTGGCCTCATTCAAGATAGCGAATTAATTATTTTAAATGACGGTAGACCAACGAGGTTAGTGAGAGTAGGTGGGGTAGCTAGTGCGATCGACGTCTCTTTGGTTTCGATCGAGCTAGCACCTGAGATCACTTGGAACGTTTGCGAAGAGAATTTGGGTAGAGATCATTACATGATCGAAATGAATGTGAGAGATAATAGGCTCTATAAGGACAAAAGGGAACTGATGAATGAGAAGAAATGGGAGGAACGAATGGATGAGATTCTCAGAATGAATGATGTTGCGAATGCGGAACAACTTGAAAATGAAATAGAGAGAATGAATGAAATATGCGTTAGAACATTTGATATGAAAGATATTCGAGTGAAAGCTTGGGGGAATGGAATGACACGAAGAACGACAACAAGGGATGTATGGCAGAAGTTCAATAGAGTGCGAGGAATGAAAGTTGGTGGAAGGAATGTGGTTTTGGAAGACCGTGAGAAAGGTTCTGAATTTATGAGAATGATGACAAATGTGAATGATGCTTTGAATGGGATTCTCCTGAATGATAATGGAAATGTAAGAGAAGATGTGAGTGGCCCGTTTGAATGGAGTGAGTTCATGCAACTATTGGGGAAATCAAAACCTACTACTCCAGGGACGAACAAAGTGAATTATAGGATGATTGAGAAGTTGGGTACGGAAGCAAAACAAAATTTGCTTTCCTTACTCAATAAAACATGGATGGAAAATAAAATATCGGATAAATGGAAGGAATGCAGAGTGGTTCCAATACCCAAGAAGGACAAGGATCCTGAAGTGGCAACAAACTATAGGGGTATTTGTATGTTTAATGTTTTAATGAAATTGGTGAATGGAATGCTGAAAGAACGAATGGAGATATTTATAAATGAGAATAGTTTGTTACCAGACACGACGTATTGTTTTAGAAAGAAACACTCTGCAGTAGAGTGTGTGGAGAAGTTTGTATGGGAAGTGAGAAAGGATAAAAGAAAGATTGTAACGGTATTTTTGGATGTTGAGAGAGCATATGATTATGTCGTTCCTAGGAAATTGATTCAAGTCCTTATCGACTTGGGATTTCCGAAGAAATGGACTGAATGGATACATGAGTTTATGAGTGAAAGGAGAATAATGCTGAATGGAAAAACGTTTAGATTGATGGAGGAGGTGAGATTAGGACTGCCACAAGGTAGTAAAATTTCGCCAACTTTGTTTAATCTGTATACAAGGGAAATACACCAGATCAGCGACAGCGAGTTAATCATTCTGCAATTTGCAGATGATATCGTTGTTATTGGAATGGGTAGATCTGCAGATCAAGCGATTCAGAAAGCACAACAGGGTGTGAACCAGGTTTTGTTAAAACTGAAGAGCTGCATGAGTTTTAGAATGGGACCACAAATAGTATTAGATGTGAGAATTGAGAGCGATAGAATTGAACAAATGAATGTGGTTAAGTATTTGGGTATTTGGATCGATCGGCGCTTGAACTTTAAGAAACACATGGAGTTCCTGGCCGATGAGTGTTAAAAAAGATTGAATGTGATCAAAAGAGTGAGCAAACCAAAATGGGGAGCTCACCCTGGAGTGACTGATATGTTAAGAAAGGCGTTAGTTTCCACAAAAATTGCGTATGGAATTGGAGTGTATGGTGATGGTTCTGTAGTTGGTTTTCGTAAGTTGATGAAAGTTGAGAATGCATGTGTAAGGATGGTATTGGGGGCGATAAATTCGACCCCAATTCACTGTCTTTATTCGGAAGTTGGTGATTCACCTCTTGATTATAAAGGAGAGTGGATAACAGTAAGAGAGATAGTGCGAATGAAAACGAACAAAAATCAACTAATTGAGGAAATGTTAACAAGGTTGCAGATCAAACCCCCTTTTAAAAACATGTATAGGACAACCATTTTGACCGCAAACCTAAACGAGTTCTTGTCAATTGGAAATCAAGGTCCAGGGGTTAAACCTGCAAACCTTGTAGTATGTTTGGAATTTGGGAAACATAACAAGAATGAAATGAATGAAACCATAGTCAAAAGACTGTGGTTGAGTGTTAAACTGTTGTATCATGCATATTTTGCTGTCTATACAGATGCTAGTGTGAATGAAGATGGATGTGGGGTGGGTGTGTTTGTGCCTGCCACAAACTATGAATACTCGGGTAAAATGGAGAATGGCATCTGTATAATGAATGCTGAGTTGATTGGAATGTACGAAGGAATCAAGTTGGGATTAAATGAAAGGATGAGGAGGATAGTAATATTCTCTGATTCCAAGAGTGGAATGATCTTGCTACAAAACGGAGGAGGAAGCCAGGGCAATGTATATGTGGATATGATATATGAGCTAGTGAGAGGACAGCAGTGTGACGTATCCATACAATGGATACCAGCACACTGTCGGATCACTGGGAATGAAAGAGCTGATATGTTAGCGAAAAGGTTGTGCAAGCCATTGTGTATGGAAAGAAGGATGCAAGAGATGTACTTAGGATGTTTCAGGATATGATTTGGACAAAATGGGAGATTGAATATGAGAGTAAAAGTCAAGTGAAAGGCAAAAAGTACAGAGAGCTAGAGAGTATTCCTTTGAGAAAACCTTATTATAAGGGCCTCAAGGGAAGTACTAGAATGATAAGAACGATTGAAAGGATAAGAATGAACCATGGTAATTGGAAGGAGTGTATGTACAAACGTCATCTGAGTGAAAATAATTTGTGTGAAAGATGTGGTGTGGTGGAGGATATTGAGCATCTGATTCTGGTGTGTCCTGTGCACGACCAGATCAGGTCGCAGTACAATGTCCTCCAGAGTGGAAGAAGTTTGACTGAAATCTTAAAAATAGATAGAATGGCAAATGAGGTGTATGAGTTTATCAGAATGAGTGGGATTGAAGTTTGAATGTGTATGAACAATTTGATCTACAAATGAAAGGTGAGTGAAAGGGCATGTTTTTTTTGAATAAGGAACAGTTTTCCAACGAATATATTTTCATAAAAATTTTATATATATTTATAGTTAAAAACCAATTTTATTTATTACTGTAATTGATACTTAAATATTGATACTTTTAAATTGATGGGCCATATGGCTCCAAAACTGGAGCTAAGCCTTTAAATAAAAAAAAAAAAAAAAAAGTCATATTTATATTATATTTTACTTGGGACATATATTGAATTATATTTCATGAAACCTTACTCAATTAATTAAAAAAATTGTACCTGGAGAGTAATCGAACCATGAACCTCATTGTCCATAGACCGATATCACATCCACTTTCAAATTCAAATTCAAAAATTGCTTTATTTTACAGTATAAATCAATGTTTACATTTTAAATTCTCTAAAGCTAAAGAAATATTATAAAAAATTGTTATATTTAATTAATGGCCTCTTAGGGGCTCTCTAAATAAAACGTTTTATCGGATGTTTGTATTGTTTTTAACAGAACGGTATGTTTAGTTAATCTTAAACTAATTTAGAATTTTTTGTGTTTATTTTATATATTGCCAAAAATTACTACTAAAATGCAATTCTGATGTTTGGTTGTGAATGTATGTTAAACCTAAAACTAAAAAAAGAAAATCTTATCCTAGGGTTAAAATAAAATCTACAAAATCTACAAAACTTAAAAATACAATAAATATGTAACTTAAAATCTAGTGTAAGCTAAAATTCGGGTTATGAACTTTAGATCATTATTGATCACACCACCATGGCGGTGTAGTTTGAATTCGAAATTTTCTCCCTCTCAAATTAGTCGCTGTGGTAGTTTTGAAGCGCAAGTCTTCTTGTTCAATGGCGTGTTTGTCATATCTTATCGTTTTGTCGGTCGGTCTTCTAAAAATGTGATAAATTATTGGAATATTATTGTGGTTGATAATGTAGCCTTCTTTGTCTAGATAAATAAACCCTTCTGGAGGAATATAGCCTGTTGTGAGTGTTTTTTTAAAGTATAATTCGTTGGGATATATGAGTTGTGAGATAAAATCATTATCAGTGATATTACGCGTTCTGGAAAAATGTCTTCGTATTAAATTTATGATATGGATATCAATTCGTTCTATATTGGCTAGATTGTATATGGATTTGTTTGAGATGAAATGTTTATAGCCACTACGCTCTGTACGATATTTACCTAAACGCTCTGAGGGCTTTTCTTTCGAAAATTCTGTATTTTTCCATATAACCTGAGGATATGTTAAACCATATAGGACACGCGTATGTTAATATGGGTCGAATTAATGTTTGGTAGCAGATTATTTTAACTTTGGGTTTTAAGTGTTTGTTAAAAAATAGTCTTTTAAGAAGCATAAAGGCCTTTCGTGCTTTTTCAAGTTGCATTTTAATGTGATCGTTATAATAGAGGTAATGGTCAAGGGTCATACCGAGATATTTGACGTTTGTTTTGTGTGTGATAGTCTGGGTACCAACTTTAAGTTGAAAATTTTTCCAATTGTTTTTTATATTTCTATTGGCTTGACTGAGAGGTGGTCGAAAAAGAATTGTTTCACATTTTTCAATGTTAACTTTAAGTTTCCAAGAATGTGCGTAAAATAGGATGTTATCCAGCATTTGTTGCAGTTTGGTTTGTATATCTTGGACTTTGGTTCCAGCACAGTAAATAATAAGATCGTCTGCAAACGCTATTATATTATTATCTTTATTGAAATTGAATGATGACAGTAAATCACTAATATATATACTAAAGAGAGTTGGAGATATGACGGTTCCTTGTTGTAAACCGTTTTGAACTGTAAAATCCTTGGAATGAGACGATGGTCCGTTTGTTACTGTAAATGTTTTATTAGATATCATATTGTGGATCAGATAAATAAGGTGCGCAGGGAAACCTTTTTTAATTAATTTGAAAATGAGGCCGTTGCTCCATACCGTTGTAAACGCTGTTTCCATGTCTATAAGACAGGTACCAACATATTTTTTATTGTTACGATGCCAACATATATCGGACGTCAATTTGTTAATTGCATGAACGGTTGAGTGTTGATATCTAAAGCCAAACTGGCAATTGGGGATAATTTCTTTTTCTTGACAAACTTGTTCGAGTGATTGTTTAACAATTACTTCAAAAATTTTACTTATATTAGGGAGAAGGCTGATAGGTCTATAAGTCTTGGTACTTTGGGGGTCTTTTCCTTTCTTTATAATCGGAATGACTAATGATTTTTTCCATTTGTCGGGAAAATATGAGTTATTCAGAGCATTGTTTAGGATAATGCAGTAAATATCAATTGCAGCGGGAGGCAAATGTTTAAGAACTATGTTAGGAATGCCATCCGCGCCTGACGATTTTTTGTTGTTCAAAGATCGAAAAATTGATTCAAGGTTTTCTTTTGTTGTGAAATAATTTTGTGTCGATTGCCCGCTCAGGGAATTAGATTGTAAAGTTGAGTTAAAATTAACAAGAGAGATTAATGATTTTTGATTAAGAAAGTTTTGAATTTTTTGCTCGACAATTCGAGAAAGTTCTGGCCTGCCCAGTTCTATATTGGCTTGGTGAGTTTTTTCAAAGTTATGACCAAGTAGGTTTAATTTATCTTCTTCTTCAGAAACTATAACATTGCCTTGACCATCTTTTGTGAGGGTTTGTATGTTAAAGTTGAAATTATGTATTTGCGACTCATGTGCAAGTAGGTCGGGTATAATTACTTTCGATTTTGGTCTAAATATGGAATTTATTTGTGGAAACATTTCCGTGGACTGCTTTTGAGAGATGCCGTTAATTTTTTTTGTCCAGAATGAATTAATTGAATTTTGGAAATTTTGCTTAATTAGAATTTTAATGCAATTTAGCATTGATTTATAACGGGTTAAATCGGGAGAATTATTTGAATGTCCATTGCGGTATATTTGAAAGATTTTTGAGAGGATAAGACTTTTGTGTTTTTGTAGTAGTTTAATTTGTGGATTACTGTAGCAATCCATGTTGTTTTTTTTTTTATAATTGGAATTGATAGTTTTATACTCTGGGATATAATTTCTTCCATTGTTGTTAAACTTTCATCGATTTCGTTGTTTGTCATATTTTTATCCGGGCGAGTAGATGGAGTGGTTGGAGAACTCTGGTTGAATTTTTAAATTCAAATGATTTTGGAATTTATTCCAATTTGCTGCTCTGAAATTTATTCTTGGAATTATTTCATTTTGGATAAGCTCAAATGGCGAGTCATGGATCAAAGAAACTCTAAATTGGATGGCATTGTGATCACTATCAAAAGGAAGAACTTGTAGTCTAGAGTGCGCATCTGTGGATATTTCTAATCTAGTATCAGCTATACAAAGATCCAGATAAGAGTTTGCGGACGGAAATGTAGAAGTTTGTGGACTATAAAGTTTACATTTGAATTCTATTTGATTGATTTTAATCCAATTACTAAGGAAGTTTCCTCTCGTGTTATTTACTGGATTCAACCACTCTTTGTGTTTAGATCACCTGCCACAAAATGATATCTTGAAAGCGTATTAAGTTGAAGAAGTTTGACGAACTCTTCAAACTCCGTTTTAAATGTTAAACTATCGTCTACCGGGGCATAGATAGAACTAATTATAAGAACGTTTCTATCTAGAAGTGGTAGCATTATATTGGTAGATTCGAGACAAGTAAATTTGTTAAACTGAGCTGGGTGGATTCGTTTGAAGGAGAACTTCTTTTTAATAATAATAGCCTACCTCCTCCAAACGATGAGTTCGGTCGATCATTCCGAATGACATTATAATCTCGAAATTCTATTTTGTGCTTTGAAGTTAGTTTTGTCTCACAGACGAGTAATATATCAGGGTTGTAGGTTTGAAGAAATTTTAAAAGGAAAGATCTTTTCATCAGACTAACAATGGAATTGACATTGAGCGATATCACACTCAGATTTTGGTTTAGTGAAATATTAGATGGTTTATTTTCCATATGGAATGTTAAGAGCTGCGTAAAGAACAGCAATACGATTAGTCTGTTCATTTATTATATCTTTTATTTTGGAAAATTGCTCGCTGATTGTTGCAGTTAATGAGGTTTTTAGTGCTTCAATGAGCGAATTGAAATTAGTTTGGTCAGGCTGTGTAGTAGCAGTATTTGAATTAATAATTCCACTTGTACATGGAACATTTGGTGTAGGGATTTCTTGCTCATTAGAGCGAAATAAGCTATTGAAAGCTACATTTGGTTTTATATAGTTATTCAGCATTTGCTGCTTCATAACTTGCTTCTCTTGTTGGAGACGCCGTACCTGTCTTGCTCTTTCGAGCATTTCTTTATGTTTTGGACATCCTTTATAAGAAGCAGGATGTCCAACGCTCTTACAGAGCACGCAGAATAGTTGCTCTTTAGGGTTACTAATATTCGAATTCAAGCTACACTTACCTGGCTCGTGTTGTTCTGCGCATTTAACGCATCGGTATCCCATGCTACAATTGGCTGCGGCATGTCCAAATCGTTGACATTTTTTACATTGTATTTGTCCATGTGAGTGTAGTTTCTGCCATGTAACTACTTGGTAGTTGACATATTTTATTTTATAGATGTCTTGAATGTTGGTGGTGGGTGAGACTTGTACTAACATCATAGAACTATTATCTCTTCTTTTGGGGTTGAAATGAGAAACTCTTACGAATTCTACATTCTCATTGTTAAATGTTTGGAGTTCTTTTAAAATTTCTTCCGTTTTTTCAAATGGACTAAGTCCTTTCAAAATTAGAGTCTTCAATTTCAGTTCTTTTGGTGTGAACGTGAAATGTTTTGCATTGATTTCATTAAGGGCTGCAAGTACTTTGTTGTATTCATCAAAATTTTGACAATAAACTAATTGTTTATTGTTGTTAATTTTTTTTATCAAAAATTTTTGTATTTTTAGGTGATTTTTGATTAAAGCAATCAGATCTGTGGCGGATTGATTGCTCACACTTATTGGTGGAATAGTTATTTTTTTCTCAGTATTGAGATTGTTTTTTTCTTTTTGAGCTGGTACCTTGATTTGGTTTGAATTTTGTGTTGCGTTCTTTTCTTTTAATAAAGAAATTATATCGTTTTCTGGGAAGGATTCTGGTTCATTTTGGACCATGTCTTCAATCTCTGTCGGAAGTTCCTTTGTTTCCTCTGGTATCTCATATCTATTTCGCATTTCAGAAATAGAATTTTGGATTTCTGTCGACGATTTCTGATGTGGCGCCTTTAATCTTCGTTTTATAAGATTAGGTCTAATCGTATTCATTGACCTTTTTTTTTTTGTTTTGGTGATCCATTGATCATAATTCATTTTTTATTTTTATTCTTTTTTTATTGCACTTAAGAAAATTTATTTATAATTGCACTAGCCTAGGTAAGAATAGTTTTTATTTTTATAAAACATTGTTACAAATGTTACGAATAGTTTTTTTTTTATTGTTTTTTGTTTGAATTTTTTTTCTAAATAATAAAGATATTTAATTATTTGTCACAACACTATATTAGTTTTTATTGTTTGTCTTTTATGATGAAGGATATCTTCATTCTTTTGTCACCACACTTTCACTTGAAAATTTAAATTTTATTACGGTTTTAATACCAAAATATAATAAAAGAAAAGAATATTTAACATAAATTATTCGAATAATTCGTTTTCACATCTTATCTCGACGGAAAATATGATGAGACTGAGATATCACATCCACTTCTCTACGAGTTCATGTTACGTATAAATATTAAAAAGATGCACTTAACTGAGATTTAAACATAGAGTTAAGTTAAGATTTTATATATAAATAAACTAAAATATTTAAATGAAAACTCTGTTGAGGCAGACAATTATACAAGAAAATGTTTCATTTATGTGGAATCGAAACCCGTGAACTTTTGATGCACAGTCCGACACCTTAACCAAGATATATTTTTGTTAGTCGTTTGAAGTTCCTCATACCTTACCTAAAATGTTTTTGGTTGAAATAATTGTCTTTTTGCTAATTCGGCTACGATTTTTGGTAAGTAAATAAATAAATTAAAATAATAATAGCAATGTGTGAATATTTGTTGATCGTATAACCGGTCACTTTAGGGAAAGTTAGTTATTAAGAGCGAGCATTTACAAGCAGTTTTAAATTAATTAGAATTTCGTTTTCAATGTCATTCGAAAGAGTTGATTTTTTTTAAAATCATTTTGAACCGATCTAGAAATCGAATTAAGATCAAAATACAAAGTTGCAGAGGACAGTCATGATAAAATTACAATGCAAAATCAACAGGCGTTAGGAAAATGTTACAAACAGTAATAAAATGTTTATTAAAAATAAATAATACAAGCGTCATCATGTTTTTAGTGAAGATCGATCATTCATTCATCCATGGTTACCGTCGACTGATTTTTGTAAAATTCACGAAAATATGCTAAGGCGAGTCTCCGAATTATATTTATAATGATGTCTTCGGAATCAGCAAATGGATTCAACTATATAGTATTGCATCATATTCCGAATTTAATTTTATCAATGTTTAATTTAAATTTGCTCCGAACTTTTTAGAAACTCCAATTCATGGCTGATTGTTATCACAACGTTGTTTATGTATATTTTTTGGTAAAGTTGTTACAATTCGTATTTGTAACGTTTCCATCTGGAAATGAAAAAGAGAATATATTAGTAAAAATGGGCAGTTTGAATGAGCAACCCATTGTGTATCGAAAAACGGATTGATCACAAAAGAGATCACGTTCGGGATAGTTAGTATTAACACCGATACAAGAAGTTTTAAATTAATTTTAGACAAAAGTTATAGTCTATTCTTAATCTTAGGTTAATAAAATTTATTATAAGTGCAATAATTATTATTGTGAAACAAGAACAAGTAGGAGGAAATACTTTGAAAGAAAAAAATTTATAACGTATAGAAAATTCCCTGTTTTAATTGTTGATCTAATTCGATGAATAGGGTAACTCTGTAGCCGGGTAACTAAAATTTGAACATAATAATGACACAAAGGAACCGATACTTAGAAATATTTGTGAGATGTAGAACGGATGCTAATGAAGAATTTTATGATGCAGCAAAAGTCAGACAAAACAAAGAAGATAACCATTGGAGGTGATGAGAGGAACTTGCGTGAAGTTGACAAAGAAGAGTCATGTAACAGGGAAAAATAAAAGCAAATTTTTAGACTTTAAGTGGGTACGTTGTCTCCTACACACTCATTTCATCCGTTAAAAACTTGACGAAGAATGAAATACAAACATAAATATGGGGTATTTCATACAAAATAATAGCAGATTTTGCATGATTCAGCATGTTGAATAAATTCTTGTTTCATAGTAAAAATTATCAAGCACATATTTATCACATAAACAATACAACACAAAATTCTTAGTTACCTTCTATTTGATCCAAAACTTCAGTGTTTTTTGGTGCGACAGTTTTGTTTCTAACATTTCTTCTTACAGGTTCGTGAACAATGAATTTTTCTGCCGCTATTATATTCTGATTTACATTAACTTAAAATCTTGATTCTAAAATATTTGCCTTCCTTTTCTTCTTCCTCCGCTCTCTTAGACGTTATTGCTTTGGTTTCCTTAACAGGAAGTTCATCTGTTTCTTTTGGATTCAGATTTAAAATCGTGAATAGTTTTATGTTATTTACCTTTAATTGTCTTATTTGTTCCATTTATCATCTGCTTTAGATCCTACACGATTCTTCCCTTACATTTCGATGCTGGTTATTTTTGATTTATAACATCAGCAAATTGAAATTGACAACAGATGAGTCGGCCACAATTTTCCAATCGATACGACATTTTTTTCGCTGATCTGAAAAATAAAATAATAAACTTATAATGGGAGTAATATATAGTTAGTTTAGTTAGTTTTCTTTAAAAAAAAAAAGAAGTTATATTTATTGAAAACGAACGATTAAACGGCAAAACGATAATTCTAGAGATCTTTAAAAAAACCAAGATGGTTTCCAATATTAAAACATCAATAACAACAATAACTATAAAGAACTAAGAGATGCCAACAGATTTATCACATATCACAAAAATAAGCAGCCAGTCTATGTCTCATAGGCTGTTTAATATCTATTGAAAGAAATAAATCAATCTTAAACTTAAACTATTTATAAAAAATTGATTATTATTAAAATTTTGATTTATTTATTAATCAAAATAAAAAACCAAACTTGCCGTCAGCACCTCTAAAGTCTAAACTTCAATTTATTTTACTTAAATCAAGTTTTATCGTTAATTGAAAATACGGTACTTTTATTTTATAATATTGTAACGTTTCTTAGCCGAGTTACAATTATTTAGTTCGATCACTAAATCAGGAAATTTAAAACACAATGGATTTTCTAAACGTTATAATTTTAGTCGTTCAAGATTTTACAGTAAAAATATTTCTCCTATTACTATTCCCCTTTTAGTTCTTCTTGTACTAATAATATTTCACCACTTATAATTCTTTTACAATTGTTCACAAATATCACTTTTAACTTTCTACTTATACCACTGTTAATTTTACTTCACCTTTATCACTGCTAAATTTTTATACTTTTTGTATCGCCAACAATTTTATACTATCTTTATCCTCGAACAACACCTTTTATATATACTACATGAAATAGCCTCGATACTACTGTAATATTCTAGAACACACCCTTTTTTTCCTTCCTTTATCAACAATAAGACGATCTTCAAATATTGACACCTAGGTGTGAAATCTATTCTTTTCAATTGTTTTTCGTTAACCATTCCTTATTCGATAAAACAAAAACTTCCTATTAAATGTTTACTTTGGCTGCATTGTTATCTTTTATTGATTTTTATATTTGTAGAACTAACGAGAATTTTCTTGAAAGTTCTATTGTTGTTGTGTTCTATCATCTTCCATAATCGTCACATTCTCCCCCACTTATTTCTGTTTGTCCCGAATATAATCTAAAGCTCCTCCTCTGTAGGGTGCTAACCTTTCTAGATGAACGACTTTTGGTTTCGCTCGTTGACCTTTCTTTATTCGATAAACGACATCGTTTAATTTTGTTATGATAGTATAAGGTCCTTCCCAAGATGTTTGTAGTTTTGGAGATAATCCTTTTCTCCGCTGTGGATTGTGTAGCCACACTAGTTGTCCTTCCTCAAATCCTTTGTTGTTTGCGCGAATGTGATACCGAGCCTTCATTCGATCACTGGACATCTGTGCTTTTTGTCTTACAAACGTGTGTACCTCCTCAAGTTCTTTTTGAAGTTTATTAACATAATCTTGGACACATAATGTTGACGATGGAATAATTCCAAACTTCAGATCACCAGGTAGCCTTAAATCATTTCCAAAAATTGTTGTAGCTGGCGTCGTTTTGGTTGTATCATGCACTGCTGATCTATAAGCCATCAAGAATAACGGAATATGACGGTCCCAATCACGTTGATTCTTGTTTACTAATTTTGCTAGATATTTCTCAAGAGTAGCATTAAATCTTTCCACCATGCCGTCTGATTGGGGATGTGAAGCAGTTGTTCTAGTTTTATTAATTCCAAGTATCTGACAGATTTCTTGAAATATGGTAGATTCAAAATTTCTTCCTTGATCTGTGTGAATCTCCATCGGTACTCCGTAGCGACTTATCCAATTGCTAACTACTGCTTCAGCGATTGTTGTTGCTTCTTGGTTTGGTATTGCACACACATCTGGTCACTTGCTTGTTGTTGTTATCAGAAGTCGGAAATGGTCCAGCTACATCCATTGCAATTCTCTCGAATGGTGCTCCTACATTATACTGCCTCATGTTACCACGACTTCTTCTTGCAGGTCCCTTTGCAGCCGCACAGTGATCGCATGCTTGACACCATTCCACTACCGATTGACGTGCTCCTGACCAATAAAATCCACGCCGTACTTTAGCAAGAGTTTTGTTAATACCCAGGTGACCGCCACTGGTTCCTTCATGATATTACTTTAATACTTTAGGTATTCTTATTTTGGGAACTACTATCATTGATTCTTTAACTGATCCGTCAGGACTTTCCCAAATTCTTTTCAAGCATCCATCTACAATACAGAGGCTGTCCCATTGTGCCCAATATGCTTTCAATGTTTGACTTTTATCGGCAATCTCACTCCATGTAGGTTTTTCTCCCTTTTCCTTGAACTTTATTATTGGTGCCAAGCTCGGATCTTCCAGTTGCTCCTTCCTTACCACTTCATGGGTCCAGTCTTCACTAGGAAGCACTTGCAGAAGCCTGACATCAATAATGTTTTCCTTACTCTCCGCCCGATTACAGTACTTGCATTGCTCCTGGCATGGCCTTCTTTATAATGCATCAGCATTTCCATGTGCACTTCCCCTTCGATGTTCAATGTCAAAATCATAAGCCTGTAAGCGTTCAATCCATCGTGCTACTTGTCCTTCCGGGTTCTTAAATTGTAGTAGCCACCTCAATGCTCCATGATCAGTTCTCAAATGGAATTTTTCGCCGTACAAATATTTGTGAAAATGTTTTACACATTCCACTATAGCTAGCAATTCTTTACGGTTACACAATAATTCCTTTCTGGCTTGGACAGTATTTTTGAGTAATAAGCTATTAATTTTTCTTGTCCATCAATTTCTTGAGATAACACTCCTCCTATACCATCATTGCTGGCATCAGTGTCTAATATGAATTTAAAATTTGGTATAGGGTAAGCCAGAACTGGTGCAGTGAACAATCTTTTTCGCAGCTCCACAAACGCATTTTCTTGCTTTTCGGTCCATTCGAAAGCTTTATCCTTCATCATGAGCTCATGCAGACTCTTAGCAACATTGGCAAATCCTGGTACAAAACGTCGGTAGTAAGTGCACAATCCCAGAAAACTGCGAAGCTCATGTAAATTGGCCATTCTTTTACTGCTGTAATCTTATCAGCATCTGTGTGTATTCCATTTATTGTTACTTTGTGCCCAAGTATTTTACTTCTTCTCTGAATAGTGTACATTTCTTTGAACTCAATTTTAGTCCTGCTGCTTGGATTCGCTCGAAGACTTCTTCTAAATTCTTCAAATGATCGTCGAAATCCTTACCCATTACAATAATGTCGTCCAAGTACACAAGGCACGTTCTCCAATGCAATCCTTTCAGCACACGTTCCATTAAACGTTCAAATGTTGCGGGAGCATTACATAGTCCGAATGGCATAACGTTAAACTGCCATAGCCCACTACCCACACTAAACGCTGTCTTTTCCTGATCCTCTTCTTGGACTTCTACCTGCCAATAACCACTTTGTAGATCTAATGTTGAGAATAATTTGGCACCTGATAATGTGTCCAAGGTATCATCAATTCTAGGTAATGGGTAGCTATCTTTCTTTGTTACTGCATTCAGTTTTCTGTAGTCGACGCAGAATCTCATAGTTCCATCCTTCTTTCCAACTAAAACCACAGGTGAACTCCATGGACTATCTGATTGCTCGATAGCACCAGCCATTTTCATATCCTTTACCATTCTATCAGCTTCTTCCCGTTTTGCTAATGGTAATCTTCTTGGTGCTTGACGAATTGGCATTTCTGCTCCCGTGTCAATTTTATGTTTAACCAGATTAGTTCTTCCGTTGTCTGCTGATGTGCTGCAGAAGATGGATGAATAACGTTCGAGCAACTGCTCCGCTTCTTTCTTTTGTTCTCTTGTAAGCTCTGTTGTCCACTTCTGTAGTAGATTTTGTATTTCTTTCTTCTGCGTTTGATTTTTGACTTTCCTTTCTGTGTGCTGTTGTTCACATTTCACAATGGTAGTTACTTCTTCACATTTACCGACGATTGTTCCTTTCTTGAGGGTTTTTGTTTTGTCTGACAGATTTAGTGTTCTTATCGGTATTCTTAAGTTTTCATCTGGTACAACTAATGTTTTCCCTATAATGATCTCTTGATGTTGTAGACCATTTCCATTGGCTCCCACAACCCACAACTTTGGTGACCCAGAATCTCCCTCCAATCTTCCCCAGACGATTGTTTCGGTATTAGGTGACAGCTTTTCGCTATGTTCCAATATTATTCGCCTCATACTTGATTCTGCACCATTCATCTGAAGAACCAACTCTACGTTACCATACTTGAGTCCAGCTTGAGTATTTCCAGCGTCTATTACAAATCCATTCGGCCTCATGAAGTCCATGCCCAAAATTACTTCATCAACGATGTCTGCCACTAGAACTTCATGCTGAAAGTGCCTATTTCCTATTTTTATATCAGCAATTTGCTTCCCCTGATAGTTGCACTTTCCCCTGTTGCTGTTTGTATTCGATATTTTTCTGCTGGTTGTAATTCCCCTTTTAGTAAATCTGTACGGACTATTGTGCGAGTTGTTCCAGTATCTAGTGTAATGGTACAGTTGTTGTCATCAATATCAGCTCCAATCGTTAAACTGTCACCATTCCTTGCGATTCTTGAAATAGGGATGGAGATTATGGGGCATTCAGTTGTGGGAACCAGCTTACGCCCCTTAAAGCTGACTCGTTTTAGTTTAACCCTTCCGTTGCTATTTGACCATCCTCTCCCGCTTAAGCCTTTTCTTCAGATGATCTCCGTCTGATTGGTGATGTTGATCTTCCCCGTTTTCCTCTGGTCTCTCTGCATTCTCGAGATGTGACCAAGTTTGTCACATACCCAAGATCTTATCCTACTGTTGAATTCTCGGGATCTTCTAAAACTATCCTCTTCTTCCATTTCTACACGGCGTACTTTAATGGTTGGTTTGACAATTGCTTGTGCTGTCTCACTAGTCAACGCACAAGCTATAGTTTCAGCAAACGTGGCCTTAGGTGTCATCACAGCTGACTTCTGCGTCTCTGGATCTCTTATGCCGTCGATGAACGCATCTATCTTCATTCTTCCCATATAGTTTGGTGATGTATCTCCAAGTGCCATATGTACAAGTCGTTCGATCACAGACGAAAACTCTTGCTGACTTTCTCCAATTCGCTGATAACTCAAGTCTGTATATCTCCCGCTTGTTGTCACTACCATATTTGCGTTCTAAAGCCTTCATGATCTCATTGTAGCTCCTTCGATCTTGGAACTGCTTGTATTGTTTCTGCTGCTTCACCCTTCAGTGCCACTATTAGAGCTGCCACACGATGTGTTTCGTTCCAACTATTTTGTTCAGCTGCTGTTTCAAATTGGAATTTGAAAATTCCAAACGATGATGTACCATCGTATGGGGGCGGTTTTAGCTTCATGCCCTGTATTTGTTGAACCGGATGTGATGTTTTAGCTATTATTTCAACATCTAGAAGCCTTCTTTCTACTTCTACTTTAAAGTCATCTACTTTCGATTGCACTTTCTGTTCCAGAACTTCAACTTCTTTTTGCACTTTCTCGACTTTCTCATCCACAATTTTCTCTACTTCGATGCGTAGATTCGCTGCTATCTGTAGAAGTTTCTCGTCGATGTGTGTTTTAACCAAGCTAATTTCTTCTCGACTTGAAGCGATGTTTGCAGACTGTTGATTGATGTTGACATCTAACTTTTTCATTTCATTACTCATGCTGTTACTTTGCAAATCTAACTTTTTGTTCATAACCTCCATGTTTGCCTTAACATCTGCTCTCATGTTGAAACTCATTTGCCCCATCATAGCCATTAACTGTGCAAAGTCGTTGTTTGCTGGTTCGACTTGCCTCGTTGCTTCAACAGCACCATCTTTATCTTCAATATTTCCTGCATCTGGATTTTCATCTGCTTCTTATTGCCCAAAACGATATTTTTCTGGATCCAATCCAGCTGCTTCCATAGCTTTTATTAATAGTTCTTTCAACTCATTCTTGGTTCCCGTTGTTGAAAGATTCCTTTTCTCTAATTCGCTCTTCAGATCTTGAACTTTTAATCCATTCAAATCCATCTTATTTCCCAATCTCACTTCTGACACCAGTTGTAACGTTTCTTAGCCGACTTACAATTATTTAGTTCGATCACTAAATCAGGAAATTTAAAACACAATGGATTTTCTAAACGTTATAATTGTGTTCGTTCAAGATCTTACAATAAAAATATTTCTCCTATTACTATTCCCCTTTTAGTTCTTCTTGTGCTAACAATATTTCACCACTTATAATTCTTTTACAATTGTTCACAAATATCACTTTTAACTTTCTACTTATAACACTGTTAATTTTACTTCGCCTTTAACACTTAAATTTTTATACTTTTTGTATCGCCAACAATTTTATACTATCTTTATCCTCAAACAACACCTTTTATATATACTACATGAAATAGCCTCGATACTACTGTAATATTCTAGAACACACCCTTTTTTTCCTTCCTTTATCAACAATAAGACGATCTTCAAATATTGACACCTAGGTGTGAAATCTATTCTTTTCAATTGTTTTTCGTTAACCGTTCCTTATTCGATAAAACAAAAACTTCCTATTAAATGTTTACTTTGGTTGCATTGTTATCTTTTATTGATTTTTATATTTGTAGAACTAACGAGAATTTTCCTGAAAGTTCTATTGTTGTTGTGTTCTATCATCTTCCATAATCGTCACAATATCAAACGAACACACACTTTTTTCAAAATTCTTGTTATTTTATGTGTATGCAGTCACATTGTATACTTTAACATAATATTTGTTGGTAGACTTGTTTTTATTTTTAATTAGATTTAAAATTATTATAATTCACTACATCAAAATGTTATTAAATCGTGGTATATATATATATATATATATATATATATATATATATATATATATATATATATATATATATATATATATATATATATATATATATATATATGATTTCAATTTTGTAGCTCGTAAAACGATGTCTCACCTATGACTGACCATCTAGGAAACATCGCTCGGCTTTCGGTTGGCGTTTCTACCAACCGAGGGCCGCGATGGTATTCAAAAAAGGCGTATTATGATGATTGTTTAGCCATTAAGAGCTAAATAAAGGGAAACATAAGAATATTTATGTAATATTACAAGGTTTTAAGATGGCAAAAAAGAAAGTTAACTGAATCTTCTCAATGGTTTTCACTTTGAAGCCAATTATGAAATGGGAATTTACACAAAATGAAATAAATTGAGCTTAATTTTGTTTGATAAAAAATCATTGAGATTTTTGTTAGAAACATCATGGAAGCGTGCTCGAATGGAAGATGTTGACGATGCTTTACTAAAAGTGTTCTTGCGATGTCTCGATGTCTTCAGAAGAAATGGATTCGTAAATCGAAAATCGTAAATCAAGTTGTACGAGAGCTACGAAAGCTGAACAGCTTTTAACCTTAAGTAAAAGTGGCAAACGTAATTTTATGAATTTAATATGAGACCGCAGAGTGTGGTTAGAATTGAGAATGCTAGAATTGAAATGTAAATGTAGTTAAATAAATATTTGGTTATTCAGGGTGGTTCAAGTGGTTGGAGGGTATTCAAGTTGGTGGGACTGATATGCAACGAAAGGTTTTACTCACAGAAATTGCGATAGATCTATAATTGTTTTCGTGTTTTCGCAAGCTGGCAAGTTTTGAAAGTCGAGTGTGGTATGTGTCGTATGTGGGTGAGGAAGTTGATCACAGTACAGAGATAGTGAAAATGAAGACTAATTGAAGAAATGTTGACAAGGTTACAGAGTTTCGGAAGGTACGAGTACCTACCGATCAACCTCCGATATCTCGTACTGAGATCAGATCAACCTCCACACTCGACTTTCACAACTTGCGAAAACAATTATAGATCTATCGCCATACATTCCTATTCCATACACAATTTCTGTGAGTAAATCCTTTCGTTGCATATCAGTCCCACGACCCTGAATACCCAAATATTTATTTAACTACATTATTCGTGCTCGCTGAAGATTTGCCTTGCGATAGTCATAAATTCACCGTTTCACTAAAATTAAAAGTTTGTCCATTTATGGAAATAAATTGGTGATTACTTTTCCTATTCCCTTTCACTAATTATATAGCCATGTCTTTAAGGACTTGGCTTAATTTCCACGGAACCACACGGCCTGTTTGAACAGCCAAAAATAGCGTTACCATCTTTCTGAGCCTGTTATCTCTTACATTCAGTACCTAAGGTAACTCAATCGGATTTCTTTCACACAATTTCTCGTGCGTCTCATACGCATGCGCATTCATATCTCCACCAATTAAAAGATCACTTTCTCCCCTTGCATCTATCTAACTAACGTGTACACTGGTTCAGTAAAGCAGTACATCTATTAACTCATACATATATATATATATATATATATATATATATATATATATATATATATATATATATATATATATATATATATATATATATATATATATATATATATATATATATATATATATATATATATATATATATATATATATATATATATATATATATATATATATATATATATATATATATATATATATATATATATATATATATATATATATATATATATATATATATATATATATATATATATATATATATATATATATATATATATATATATATTAGACTGGTCGTTAAAAACTAAATTTTCCGAGACGCCCCCTAGAAAAATTCTTTGTGGTCAAAAAACCACAACGGCTTTATTTTTTTTTTTTTTAAATCAAAATAACACGTGCCGCAAAATCGTTGAAGTTGATTTTTTGAAAAATTCGTAGATTTTTTCAAATATCTCATAAAACATGCAGATGTCAAAAAAATCACATAACCATTTTTGTAGGAAATTTAATTTTCTACAAAAAAAAACCAGGTCATTTTTTCCGGAAAACGTATAGTTCTCATGATATTTTGAAAATGAACTTGTAAGTTTTCGTAATTTTTAAAAAACATAAAAATAAAGATGTCGAAAAAGTCCTAATTTTCTTCTTATGCTATAGAATGAAATGTATGAAAAAATAATCGTGACAAAAAAAATCAAAATTAGTACTTTTTCGTCGAAATTTTCATCATTTGGTTTTACGAGTTTCGAAGAATTTCAAGTTTTCATCGTTCAAGTTTTCAAGGGCGTCTCGGAAAATTTAGTTTTTATTGACCAGTTATATATATATATATATATATATATATATATATATATATATATATATATATATATATATATATATATATATATATATATATATATATATATATATATATATATATATATTATTCAATTTTTTAGGAAACTGAAGTATTTATAGTCAAAAATGATGGTATTCTCAAATTATTTAAAACAAATTTTATTTGTTAAATAAATCCTATATTTCGACTGCTAATAACAGTCATCCTCAGGGATTCTAAAACAAACAACAACATTTAAAAACATATTACAAAATTTAAACAAATATTTGAAAGAATCTTACAAAAAACAAATAAAAGTTATATAAATAACATCAAAAAACTCTTCAAAAGTTAATACAAAAATGAACTCAAGGAAAAAATTTAAAATATTAAAAAATTATATAAATTAAATGGTTTTTCTTCCCCTTTCTCAAAAATTGTGGATGTCAATAAAATTTTTTGAAAAGAAAAGATTTCTATAAACTACAAATGACAGAAAAAATTTTTTTGTTTACAAAAATAAAAAGAAGAGTTGATAATGCAATACAATTTTAACAAAGTTGATATTAATTTTTACAAAAATGTTTTTTTAAAATAGGAAAATAAATATCACTAATCTTCCTCAAATCCGTTTTGATATTTATACTATTATCGTATTTCAAGATTTCGGTTGACTCCAAAAATTCTCTTTTAAATTTATTTTGTTCCGTTAGTAAAACTTCTACAGATTCAAAATTAAAATGATCAACATCACCTTCCTTCAATTTTTCCAAACCATAAGAAACTAAGGAAGTTTGCCCATGTTTATCAGTTGAATTTCTTTCAGTAAATTTTAACTGTTCAAGGTTAAATGATTTGTTTTTAATTTGCTTTTTAATATTTGGATTCTGGGAATTATCAATAATTATATTGTGGTAGTCATTAATATGCTGTTTTGTTCTAAATAATAATTTCTTGCTGGTTTGACCAATATAGCATTTATTGCAAGGAGAATTGCAATTAATTTTATAAACAACACATGATTTATCCCATATATTCAATAAATCTTTAGTTTGTGTAAATACTTTCTTTATCTTATTTATTGGTTCCAAAGCAATGTTGATATTATAATTTTTAGCAATTGTTTCTTATTTTTGTATTAATACTGTAAGCCTGATTATAGGAGGTCTGATATTGTTTATTTTCATTGTCTCAATTCAAGTCGGATAGACACTTGTATATACTTCAAGTATGGTCTATTCGTGGGCGAGATGGAGAAGTGGATAAGTCAACAACATCACTTACAAGGAAGTTAAGCAACACTGGGAAGGGTGCGAACTCAAACGGGTGACCGCTTGGGAACTTCACCAGGAAAAAATATGGAAATATGATTAAATCACATTGAAGCAGGAATATCTCGCCCACGGTATGCCAGTATACCTTATCCAGCAGCCCTGGAAACTGGCTAGGATTCGATGGCCCAATCACCCGTTAATCCGAAAGGTGAATCCGAAATTCAAATGATTAAAGAAACGTACACTAGAAAGAAACAAAGCAAAACAAACCGGAATAATCAAATATCGACCCTTAGCTATCGTACCCGGACACGAGAGGAAACTGGAATGTCAGAACTCTGATAGAAACATCGCGGTTAGCACAAGTTGAGAAAGTAATGAAAGAATATAACATCGAGATACTAGGACTCAGTGAAGTAAGATGGAAAAACAGCGGAGAGTTAACAACAACTGCAGGAAATTACATGATGTTCTCTGGTAAATCCAACACACATGAACAAGGCGTAGCAATATTAATAACACCTAACGCAATGAAAGCACTTCTCGAATGGAAACCAATCAGTAGCAGAATAATAACAGCAAGATTCCAATCGAAAATTAGAAATACAACGATCATACAGTGCTATGCACCTACCGAAGAAGCTGATGATGCGACAAAAGATGAATTCTACGAACATGCCCAAAGCAACGCTGGCTAGTGCACACCGAAATGACATCAAAATAATACAAGGTGATTAATACAAGGTGATTTCAATGCAAAAATTGGAACCGACAACACCGGAATAATGGAGACAGACAGGCTCATCGATTGTTGTGTCACAAATCAACTATTCATAGGAGGCAGCAAGTTCCCACACAAGAACATACACAAATACACTTGGACATCACCAAATGGAAGAACCAAGAATCAAATTGATCACGTACTACTGGTGAATAAGAAGTTTCTATCCTCACTACAAGACGTTAGAGCAAAGCGAGGAGTAGACATAGACAGCGACCATCAGCTGGTAATTGCAACATTCAAAATTAAACCAAGCCGCTGTAAAACACAACAAGTCATATCAGAGCAAATTTAACATCAACAGATTGAGTGACAAAAATACAAATAACATCTTCAAATAGTCGCTCCAGCTCAATCTACCAAACAATGAAACCGCCCCAGCATCGATGAAAAATGGGAACAAGCTAAAGAAGCTTACAGATGTGCTAGTATACCAAGACAAATCACGGAAACCATGGATTAGCGATGATACATAAAGAAAATTGAAGAGCGTCGACAGCTCAAGTTGCAGCTGTGTCACCAGAACACAACCGAGATCCGCAACAAATATGAAAGTACAGCAAAACATGTTAAAAAGATGGCAAGGAATGATCGCAGAAGATATACAGAAAGCATTCTTAAGACTGAGAAAGGTCACCAACAAATATACAAACACTCCACCAATAAAGGATGAATCTGGTCAAACCCTCACAACACATGAACAACAGCTAAATAGATGGAAAGAATACTTCGAAGACAGCTGCCACCAACATGAAGATAATTTGCAGTCTCCGGATGACAACTATAACGAAACTATCAGCACCCATCCACCAACGGAACGGGAAGTTAGAGATGCCATACAGAAACTCAAGAATAACAAATCTGCTGGTACAGATAATATATCAGCAGAATTACTCAAAGCAGATGTAAACACAACAGCAGAAGCTCTAACACCACTATTATGGCTGATGTATGGAACGAAGGTAAAATACCAACCAAATGGAAAGAAGGTTTAACCATAACAATCCCAAAGAAAGGTGATCTAAGAGAATGCAAAAATTGGAGAGGTATATCTCTGCTCAACACAATAATGAAAATACTAGAGATGATCATTCTCGAAAGAATATCTCCATCAATTAACATGAAACTAAGAAATGAACAAGCCGGCTTTAGACCAGGAAGAAGCTGTACCGATCATATCAACACAATCCGTATCATCATTGAGCAATCAAATGAATGGAATTCACCACTGTATCTCCTCTTCGTGGACTTCAAACGCGCCTTCGACTCAATCAACAGAAGCGCGATATGGAAGACACTTTGTGAAATGGGCATCCCGAAGAAATTAGTTGATCTAATCAAAGAAATGTATCGGGATGCTGCAAACAGAATACAATACAAAGGACAGCAAGGTGATGAATACTACAACCACCGAGGAGTGAGACAAGGCTGTGTACTATCCCCGCTACTATTCCTAATAGTACTAGATAGTATCATGAGAAAGCTCGATAATGCAAGTCCAAATGGAATCCAATGGAATACAACAAGACGGCTCAATGATCTAGACTACGCAGATGACATCTGTCTACTTACACACACACATACGGACATGCAGCAGAAAATACAGAAGCTATCAACCCTTGCACATGAAGTCGGTCTCAACATTAATATCAGAAAAACAAAGACTATGAGACTGAACACCAAAACGATAACACCAATTACCATCAACAATACACAAGTGGACGAAGTTGACAAATTTGTGTACCTTGGTTGTACTGTAGCAAAAACAGGCGGAACTGAAGAAGATATCAGTCAGCATATTAACAAAGCCAGAAATACGTTCAATATGCTTCACAAGATCTGGAATGCATCCGTCCTGTCAAGAAAGACAAAGCTACGAATGTTCAATGCATGTGTAAAGTCAGTACTGCTGTATGGGTGTGAAACGTGGAAACATACAAGAAAGATCACAAATCAACTACAGGTGTTTGTGAACAAATGCCTGAGAAGACTGATCAAATGCTTCTGGCCGAACACCATCAGTAACCAGGAACTTCTACGGCAGACAGAGCAGTTAAACATTGAGACCGAGATAAAACAAAGAAAATGGAGATGGATAGGACATACACTGAGGAAACCAGCTGAAGATATAACACGGATGTCCTAGAGTGGAATCCACAAGGTAAAAGGGAAGTTGGAAGACCACCCATGACGTGGAAAAAAACGGTGCTAGCTGAAGCAAAATAAATTGGCAAGACATGGGGTGAACTGAAAGCGATTGCCCCCAACAGAGTCAGATGGTCCAGTCTAGTAGACGCCCTATGCTCCTAAATGGAGATAAAGGAAAAAAAAATGGTCTATTTGGCTTCTCAATTGATCACAGAGACTTAATCTTTATACGGTAACCTATAGATCGGGTGCTTAAAACATTATAGATATTTGGTGATATGGGGTAAGCACATAGGGGTAACTAGGTAGGGGCCCAGAGGGCCCAGCCCCCCTAGACGAGTTTTGGCCCCCCCCTAGAAAATTAAGTTCATGCAGAATTAATTTGCCAGTTAGAAAAACAGAATCGTTTTTTTTACCATAAGTAAATCACTTTTTACAATTATTTCAAAAGAGAATTAGTGGTTGAGATATATGATCACCACGCTAGAAAAAAACCATCTACCAAAACCATCATTAGAATATTAGAATTAATAAAATCGAACTAGATTTTGACAATTTAAAAAAACTTCATACCACTGATCTTCGTTTCAAATTAATAATTTCATAATTTTAATTGCCGATTTTAACAGTGAACCTAGACTTAGATTCAGGTTGTCCAGCTGTTGAAGTAGTCAATTTCAATTTCAATTTGAGTTTGTTTGTTTTCGCATTACTGTGGTTTTCGTATGTATGTTGTTCATCGATATTTCTCTATGAATTAAAATGGCAAAATTATCTATCAGCTATGCGAACATAAGAGGATTGAATATAAACCTAAATTCAGTCCATCTTTTTCTTAAAACTATGAAACCTGATATTTTGTTTTTAACGGAAACGATTATCAGTGCGCGTGCTATGACCTTAGATAAAAACAGATACCTTTGTCCCAATTATGAACTTGAATTCTCTTTCTACATTAAGCATGGAGTTTGTGCTTATATTAGGGATACTATACCATATGTGAGATTAAATAAATTTGAATTAAATGCAAAATTTCACAATATGGTGTCACTAAAAATTAGTTGCCCAAGTCAAACGCTGTTTGTCTTTGGACTTTACCGTTCACCTAATTCACCTGAGAACTCTAATTTATTTCATGACTTATCTGAGAAGATAGATAGGTTGGTTGAGTATCCTAATGCAAAGTTTATAGTTCTTGGAGATTTTAATGTCCACAATAAAGAATGGCTTACACACAGCTCTAAAACTGACGAGGTTGGTAGACAGGCTAAGTTGTTTGCTCTTTATCACAATTTTACTCAAATAATAGACCTGCCAACCATAGTTCCTGACATTCTTGGTCAAAGTAGTAATTTACTTGATTTATTTTTGACAAACGATCCATATCTGGTTCAATTTAAAATATCAGAACCATTGGGTGGTTCAGATCATAATTTGATCTCCACACAACTAAATATACAAATTCCGAAACAATTTAAAGCGAATCCTCGCAATGTTTGGGATTACAAAGCTGCGGATTGGCAAGGACTTAAAAGTTTTTTTAGATGTTTTTCTTGGAAACGCTATTGCCTTACCGGCCAAGACCCAGACATAGCTGCATCAAATTTTTCTGAAACTGTAATTGATGGTATGCACAGATTTATTCCTAATAAATTGATCATTCCAAAAACTGATCTATGGTTTTCTAGTAAATGCAAAAAAGCTATAAAAGTTTAAAAAAAAGCTTTTCGAAAGTTTAATCAAAACAAAACCGATGAAAACCTTAGACAGTACCGTAAAGAGAGAAATTTATGTCGTAAGTTAATAGATGAAGAAAAACATCTATTTAATAGGAAAAAAGCATCTGAATTCACAGAACATCCGACTGGTTCACGCAATTTCTATAAAGCCGCAAAGGCTGTCCAAAACAACTTTTGTAAATCTTCCCTACCGCCTCTTGTTAATAGAGATGTCCCTATCATTGATCCAAAAGAGAAAGCTAATTTGCTTGGGCATTATTTCTCTTTAAATTCTACTTTAAAAGAACCTAATTTCCAACCTTAACCTATTTTTAAAGTTTCTTATAAAATGAGGCGGATAATTTTTCGGAAAAACATTATTCGAAAAATGCTTTTAAAAATCAATACTAACAAGGCAACAGGCCCTGATTTTATTCCTCCGATTATACTTAAAACATTTGCTAGGGAGCTAGCACCAATCCTTACTAAAATCTTCTATTTGTCATATAAGAAAGGAATTTTTCCTGAAATTTGGAAAATGGCTAGTGTACAGCCAGTTTCAAAAAAGGGCAGTAAGACTGATCCTACGAATTACAGACCCATTTCAATTTTATCTTTAGTTGCTAAAATTTTTGAGAAATAAGTCAATTTTAATTTAATGAGCTTCTTAGAGTCTTCCAAATTAATTAATGAGAGACAATATGGATTTCGAAAAGGAAGAGCGACGGGAGATTTGCTGTCTTTTCTCACTCATATCTGGAACAAGTCGCTTGAAAACTTTGGAGAAACATTCGGTGTTGCTCTTGATATTTCCAAAGCATTTGACAAAGTTTGGCATAACAACCTTATATGCAAATTGAGATCCTATGGTTTAGACGAGCAGCTTATATCTTGGACACAGAGCTTTATATCTGATCGAAAATTTCGGGTCAACGTTGACGGTGTATAATCGAATACTTTTTCAACTAATGCAGGAGTTCCTCAGGGTTCCGCTTTGTCACCAACTCTTTTTCTTATCTATATTAATGATTTGTTGGACTCAACGGTTCATCCTTTACATAGTTTTGCTGATGATAGCACGCTTCATGCGTCTCATGAAGCACCTAAATTATATACACCCTTAGCGCTTAGTGAGTGTAGGTCAAAATTGATAGATTCCCTTAACACTGATCTTAAAACAATTATGGATTGGGGTATTGCTAACAGTGTTGAATTCAATACAAGCAAAACACAGGTTTGTCATTTTTCTAGGATAACGACACCCAATCCTTTTCCATTAACGTTTGGCCCCAAAAATCTTTTAGAGAATGAGTCTGTCAGACTTCTAGGAGTTGAGATTGAAAATAATATGAAGTGGAATTCTCATATTTTTAATCTGGCTAAGAATGCTGTTCAAAAGTTAGGATTTTTGGGGCGATGTCGTAAGTTTTTCGATAGCGAACAACTTCTTTTAGACATGTTTCAAATAAATTTTTATTTATTGTAAAAAATTAAATAAATAAAAAGGTATTTTGTTTGATCTCCAAGTTGTTGTATATTAAATGAAATCAATAATTTAAATTAATAAATTATTGTTAAATTGAATCACCAAACAATCTTTTTACTAAGTATATTTATTTATGACGCGTTTCGAATATTAAATATTCATCATCGGTACAAAAAATATGACTAAATCTAAATAAAAACAAATATTCATTCTTTAAATTTTGATTGAAAAAATGGCATACTAACATTTTATGAATTAAATAGTTTAAAATAATTTTCATACGTATAAAATTTACTTGTTTTTTAAAAAATATGACATACTAATCAAAATACTATGAATAAAATATAAATGAATTGAATTTTTAGAATGAAAATTTACAAAATCGAATTATACAAAATATTTGAATTAAATAATAATTGGTCGTTTAAAATTAAATTTGGAGATTTTTTGAATGCCTTATAAATTTCAAACTCTTCAAGAGAATCCATTAAAAATCCTTTACTACATAGATGCAATGGTTCTAAATTTTGTTCAAAACTGATTCAAAAAATCTCCAAATTTAATTTTAAACGACCAATTATTATTTAATTCAAATATTTTGTATAATTCGATTTTGTAAATTTTCATTCTAAAAATTCAATTCATTTATATTTTATTCATAGTATTTTGATTAGTATGTCATATTTTTTAAAAAACAAGTAAATTTTATACGTATGAAAATTATTTTAAACTATTTAATTCATAAAATGTTAGTATGCCATTTTTTCAATCAAAATTTAAAGAATGAATATTTGTTTTTATTTAGATTTAGTCATATTTTTTGTACCGATGATGAATATTTAATATTCGAAACGCGTCATAAATAAATATACTTAGTAAAAAGATTGTTTGGTGATTCAATTTAACAATAATTTATTAATTTAAATTATTGATTTCATTTAACTTCTTTTAGTTTATAAATCTTTTATACGTCCCTGCATGGAATACTGTTCTCACATATGGGGTGGAGCTTACTTGAGTAGTCTCAACTGCCTTGATTCTGTACAGCGTAGAGCTATTAAACTCATTGGTAACCCAAGTCTTACTAACGGTCTTGATTCTGTTGTGCCAGCGAGGAATGACTGTCGCAAAAAATAAATAAAACACTCACACAAACTGATAATTTTCTGATTTAACACGAAATTGTTTATTTATTTTAATTTCTAAGCAATGTTTTTTTTTATTTACACTCAAATCTTCAATTTGGAAGTTTGGAAACTTAGTGATACAAATTTAATTCTCCAAATGACTAACAGATTGTTTGTGGTTTAACACTTAAAAATTATGTATTTAACCTGGCAAAAGATAGAACTTTGATTGAGTTCTTGAACACTTAAAATTAGTTACTTAGCTTTGCAACAGTGAACAGATTGAACTTTGATTGATTTCTTGAACACTTAGATCTATTTACTTAGCGTTGCAACAGACTGATTTTTATTGATTTCTTGAACACTTAAAACTATTTACTTAGCTTTGCAACAGATTGACTTTTATTGATTTCTTGAACACTTAGAACTATTTACTTAGCTTTGCAACAGATAGATTTTTATTGATTTCTTGAACACTTAGAACTATTTACTTAGCTTTGCAACAGATTGACTTTTATTGATTTCTTGAACACTTAGAACTATTTACTTAGCTTTGCAACAGATAGAACTTTGATTGACTTCTTGAATTATTTTTATAGACTGACTCTTTGTGCCTTTTTCACATTATTTTATATAATATTTTATTTACATTGACACAGTTTTTGTGTTTCAATTAAAATAATTGCCAAATTAAAATTATCACCAAATTGCAAATTCAGTACTTTAAATTTATAAGCAAAATTGTTGTATATACATAATATATTTTACTTTTTTGTTTATTATAAATTGACATTATTTTATTTTTACAAATGATTTACAATTGCTGTAATATTTAAATTAAATTAATTCAGGTTAAAAACTAATGCGGCCACTAGGTTTGAATTCAGTTTTTTTTTATTAAAAATTTGGAAATAGATATCGATTTTACCTAAATCAGCAAACCTTTCGCGTCACACCAGAGCAAACGTAGCAGCGCATCCCTTTACAGTTCAAATAATTAGGAGTAGAACTGTAGCCTTCCAACGTGACCTTTTCAACAGAGTCTCTCATCTTTGGAATGCCTTACCTTCCTGGGTTTTCCCTGATGAATTTAATCCTCAAGGCTTTAAAATTAACGTTCATAAATTTCTCAGAGAATCTTAATTTGCATTCCATTCTTATCCCTAGTTGGCATGGTATCTTCGGATATTCAGAGACGTTAATTTATAATTTATTATAATTAACACTAAACATGCCTAACTTTGAATAAAAAAAAAAATAATAAGATTTCAACTTTAAAAAGCTTGTCATTTTTCGTGAGGGTTAGGCGACAGAGGTCCATTCTACACACCAAAAATGTTGTCAAAAGTGTTTATATAAAATATTCGTTTGAAATGTTCGGCAGACACGCTGCCTAAGGATTTGAACGAGGCACTGACGAGGAAGGTTCGAATTCATCCGAAACACGAAAAATGTGCAGTGGATTTTTTTTTGAGAAATTTCAAACCATACCATAAGTTCCATTACATCTTTACTTACTTGAGTTTAATTGATCTTAAAAATCCCAAATGTTCGTTTATCTTATTGGTTCGTATTAGCGAATTTTAAAAGAGAAAACATTTTCTTTCGAACGATGTGATGTGTCAAATTCATTTGATCTTCACACTTTTTGGTAAGCCACATTTTTGAGATTGAATTCAACGAAAGACTTGGCAATAAAAACAACCCAGACTTCGTTTTAAAAAACTACTTCTGATAACAACTCTACAAGACTTAAAAACGCTCCGGAACATAAAAAAAATTACCACTTTCTATGTTTTGTTTGTATGGCAAATTGGCGACGTCATTTGAAGTTCATCAGACTTTATATTTTGAGCTTTATATCTTGAATTATCTGAATTTTGAATATCGCTGAATGAAGATCGTTGTGAAAAGCAATTCATTAAATAGCTAATGGAATGTGTGATTACTGTGAAGTGTGAACGATGAAAAATTAGTATTGAATTCTAATTAAAACTAAAACTATAGGGATTACAAGCCCGGTATTTTTGAAACATGGATTTTGGAATCAAGACATATTTTTACGATCTCTGAATCCCAGAATTATTAAAAGCAAATTCCGGGGTTACGGGATCGCCATATTTGCCGGAATTAATCAATGAAAACACGACATCCTGTTAAAAAATAAGTTATATTAAGTTGGCATGCGGATAAGTTTTCGTTGATTTGTTATTTTTTTATTGTGAAGTGGTGAATTGTTAAAAATTTCTTTATTACTTTTCATTAAAAATTTATCACTTCACCGCTTCACAGTAAGAATTTAGCTGCAGTTCCGGTATATAAGTTAACGTGAGGTTTTCTATATTACTGACGAAAGCAGTGAGTTAGCAGTAACGAAAATGATACCTTAGGGATGTTGGCGGATGAACTCTTTTAGCCAACAGCAGCAAGTAGCAACCTAACTCTAAGTTATAGAATTTGTTTTGATGTCACGCTATTGCTTCTCGAAGTGATAAACTTTCATATAACTCTATATATGCGGCTTTTAATCCTTGAAGAAGACCATACGTCACAATATGATCAATGGATATGTCACTAGCATTTGGATTATTAACAACCCAAATTTAGGTTTGTTGCTTTATATTTTTTAACAAAAATATTTGCATTTTTATCTCTAGTTTTTTTTATTACCTCCATTTTACATTGAAATATTGGCCTATGCCTATGCATCTCTCGAGCTTGTTCTGAAAAAACTAGAAAATCAAAGCAACCCATTATCTCGTGGATTGACGAATGCCTCAATAATGCATACGAAGGAGAGGATAACCTAAACATCTGAAGCATTAAAATATTTGCAGAAGGAAACGTTGTAGACAATGGACGTTAAACGGATGATAGGGCTTCTCACATTACTCGATCACCAAGCACAGATTACAACGACAATGCAACTGAGGATGTGGTTCCGGTCGATTTATTAAAGGAAAACAATTTGGAAAAATAATCTGTAACGCAGTATTAATCCAAGTTTAATACCTATACAACACGGTTTTGGTCAGAAAGCATTTACATAAAATATATTAAACTGTTCACCACTATTGGCAGCGAAATGAAAATATTTCAGAAAAGCGTTCATAGGACATATAGATGACCGCAGTAGAGCTTCCGAGAGTTGGTCCTGGGGAACCAAAACCTGTTTTTATAATTGCCATGAAAGGCTACGACCTTATATAGTAGACTAGGTTAATATTTGACCTAGTTTTAGTTTCCTGTATTGGAATTAGAATGTAGGTTATTGGTTTATTGTGGTTTGTTGTTGTTGTTGTGTGTGTCCCAAGCCGGTTGCTAAAGGCCTTGGAAGGTCGTCAGGTAAACTAGGTTAGTATTTGACCTAGTTCTGGTTGACCTAGTTCTGTATTGGTAATTTCCTGAATTGGAATGTGGGTTAGTTGTTTATTGTTGTTGCTAAAGGCCTAGGAAGGTCGTCAGATAAACTAGGTTAGTTCTTTTCCTGAATGTGAGTTCAATTTTTAAAATAAAACAATAAAATAATGGTATAAATGACAAATAAAATAATTTGTCACGTGTTTTTATTCATTTTTTCTTTTTACATTTTTTTGCTCTAAAACTAAAATTTAATTTCTTGTTTTATTTTTTGTCTTAAAATTAAAACTTAAATAAAATTTAATTAATGTTTTTATTTTCACCTTCTAAGAGTGTTAAACCGTTTTGAGGGGTTTTTATGAGGTACAACAGGGGTGTGGAATACATGAATTAAAAAAATTTCAAAATTATTTGACAAATTACAAAATTGTTGTCTATCAATATAACACTAGGGGTCGAATTGTGATATTTGAGGGAAATACCACAAAAGATGTAAAAAACCTAAATTTGTTATACCACATGGTCGAAAATTTCAGTTTTTTTTTTAAACTTTATTCAAAAAAATATGGTTTAACACAATATTTTAAACAAAAAGTTCATTAAATAAAACTTGCGAAAGTTTAATTCAAGTTTTTATACATTTTTAGTTTAAAACTTAAATATTTTCGTTTATATATTTAATTTAAAACTTTAAGGTTTATTTTATAACAACATTTTAAACCAAAAATTTCTGATTTGAAACTTGCGAAAATTTAGCTTCATTTTCTAAACATTTTTAGTCTAAAACTTAACTATTTCCGTTTACATAATTAATTACTAAACATTGAAGTTTATATTTTAAAACTGTAAAGTTTTAAACTGAAATTTCAAACTCGCAGTTTAATTTTTAAACTATTAATGTTTAATAGTTTAAACTCTTAGTTTACTTCTTAAACGAATCGGTTTAAAATTACAAACATGTTAGAACAAGTGCGTATTTTTATTGCATTTTCATTTGATGTGCAAACGTTTAAGTTTCAACAAGTAAAAGTTTTTAATAAAAGTGCGTAAAAAATAAAAAATAAAATTTCCAAAAATAATAAATTATGTCGTTAGCAGGAAAAGTTATCCAAATTTATTTTGAAGCGGAAAATTGTTATAAGTACGTGAAGCTTAATAAATATACAGAAGCAGAAGGTTATAATTTCGAGGATTTTTTATGTTCTGGTAAGTTATTTTTGTTATATTCTTGTTAATTCAATATGAGAAAAAAGAACTATTTATTTTTAGTATGTGCTGAAACCAATTTGAATGAATCGTTTGTTCATTTTAAAAATCGTAATAATATTATAATTCCCAATGATATTATTATTGATATAATAAATCAATTTATATTTTGTGATTGTTTTATATTAACATTTTCTACAAAGGCATTAGCTGTTCCCGTTTACAGAATTGATGCGGAGCTGGGACCTTCACTTTTGATATCTAAACAGGTAAAATAAAACAATAATTATCTTAGTATGTTTTAAAAAATATGTACATATGGTTTTTTTTAACAGGACGTGGAAAATTTTATTAAGCAAAACGACGGTGAAGAAATATTTAAAAACTATTCGAACAACCAGGAGCTAACAGATCGTAATAAACGTCATCTAATACGCATTCTAGGAAAATATATGCTGAAAACATTTGGTGAAAGACCATCCAAAAAAGAAAAATTTAAAATAGCGTGTATAGTAGTTGATATCTTTCCATGTTTTCGAAGCAATTCCAAATATAGTGGAGCTGTAAGTAGAATTTTTAATTTTTTTTTTTTATAATTTTTCTTATTAGAGTGTAACTATTTCTTTTAACAGGAAATTTTTTGTAATCCTTAAAAAAACACGGGCTATTTAGTTAGTCAACTAAAGAATAAAAATTTTGCAAAAAAACGTTTTGAAACAGGAGAAATTAAAAAACAGACGTCCAAAACTCAAGATATTCAGGAAAACCCACCGTATATTGATATCAGCGAACAAGATTGGAATTTTTTTAAAGTAGCAGTGCTTCCACAACAAAAAAATGAACTAAAAGAGAAATTTAAAAGTACAATTGAAGCCAGGAAAAATAAATTAAAAACTCCTTGTGACATACATTCTCTTTTTCCTTTTTTTTTGTGGATCCAGAATTGGTAATATACTGGATTATTTACTAAAATTATATAGCATTTTCCAGCCAAAATAGTTTTTTTTTTTTTTAATTTAAATAGATGCTATAAATATTTTTTTATTAATAATGTATTTCATAATTTCAGATTTCAGATTCTAAACCCGGAAAACACGTTAAAAGTCGCTGCAATTTTATCAAAGCTGTGTCAAAATTTATTACTTTTAAAGACAACAATACTCCAACTGATAAACTCGCGTTGGAATTTGTTACTCAACCTATCATTATAGCTGTAGGACCTTCGCCAAAGGAAACGGTACAGTTTTTTATACAAATTGATACAAACTTAATCCCTTTACCCAGTCATTGGAAGTTTAATCAGGTATTTGATGTATATTTTAAGTCATTTTATATTTTTAACCTAAGTTACGACAACGATTTAAAATCCTTTTTAACATTTTTTGAAAAACATATGTATGAATTTGAAAATATTAATGAAACGGCTAGACTATCAGAAATTTGGAATTGCTTAAATAATAAATGTAACGAAAATTTAAATTATGAAAATATTATGATAATCGAATAATAAAAATAAACTATTAATATATGAAAAAAAATTTATACATAAGATTTAAGTTAAAAAAATGAATAAATTTTTCTGTTTTGTTTGTAAAAAAGAATTTGAAACCGTTAATTTTACTATAAAGCATTTAAAACATTTTCATAATTTAAACATGTCAAATTTGTTAGAATTGAATTACATTGTTTCATCGGAATGTACAAGAAAATTTAGTACGTTTTTTGGTTTATATCGACATGCTTTAAATTGTAAAGATCTAAATAATATAAATACGGTTTCTGATAATATTTTAAATAATGTTTTTTTTAATAACAGTGTAATTAATGATAATTCAAAAGTTCAAAACGAATCAGATATAAATTTAAATAATATTAGTATGAAAAGAAAATTTGAAACGATTAATAATGAATTAGATTTCTCGATTTTTTTTATTTTATTAAATTCTTTTGGTATATCTGAAATAAATATGAATAACATTTTTAGTTCCTTCGAGGAAATATTAAATAGTATTTGGAATAAAATTGAAATAGTACTACAAAACAATAAAACACCAAAAGGTGATATTTCTGAATTGTATTTTAATATCACGAGTGCATTAAAAAGTCAATCGTCTACTTTTAAAAGGCGAAAAATTTTGAATTATGAAATGGAGTTTGTAGCTCCTATTGAAATAAGTTTAGGTACACGTTGGGATAAAAAATTAAACAACAATACCAATATATATGATAATATCCAAAAACAATGTACATTTCAATATATTTCAATAAATAAAACCATTGATGCTTTATTTAAGAACGAAAATTTCAAATCAACATACTTTAATTTTAATCACAAATGTATTGATGGTATCATTTCTAGATTTTGTTGTGCTTCTAAGTTTCATAATTCTTCATTTTTTAGAAACCCACATGCATTACAATTGCAACTCTTTTATGATGATTTCGAAATTGTATCGCCTTTGGGAAGTAAAACCAGTATTCACAAGCTTGGTGGAATATATTTTAGTATTTTAAATCTACCGTCTTTTTATTATTCGAAATTGGATCATATACATCTCGTTTCACTTTTTTATGCAAACGATTTAAAAGACGAAAATATGATAAAAAAAATTTTACAGCCTATCTTTAATGATATCAGCAAATTAGAAACGCAGGGTTTAAATATTGACGGAAATGTTTTAAAGGGAACTTTAGTGTCAATAACTCACGATAATTTAGGTGGTAATACTTTATTAGGTTTTGTACAGTCGTTTCGGAGTCAATTTTTTGCCGATTTTGCGAAGTACTAAGAGACGAGACTAAGTTTTTAACTAAAGAGCGTGTTGAATCATTAAGAACTAAAACATCATGTCAAAATTTACTACAAAACAATATACTTACTGAGAGAAAAGGTTTAAAATTTAACTGCATTTTAAACAATTTACAACATTATTGTACAATTGAAAATGGGACAGTAGATATAATGCACGATATTTTAGAAGGAGCAGTACCGTTTATATTAAAATACTTTTTAAATTTCCTAAAAGACAATAAGATACTTTTCCTCACTAAAATTAATAATAGAATTCTCTCATACTAGGTCATTCAATAAGTCCGTAGGATGACACATAGATGGCGTTACTAGAATTTTTTCCATATGATTTTTATTTAGTACTTACCTTCAAACGATACGTGTATAAATTTGACAGCAATCTGACTATTTATTCGTGAGTTATAGCATTTTGTGTGAAGCAACTTTTGTTTTTGAAAAAAAATGGAAAAAATTTGAATTTCGAATTTTAATAAAGCATTGCTTTTTGATGAAAAAAAATACAGTGGAAACCAAACAATGGCTTGATAAACATTATCCAAACTCTGCTCCATCGAGACAAATGGTAGAGAAGTGGATGGCTGAATTTAAATGTGGTCGTACCAGCACAAAAGATGCAGATTCCAAAAATCGACCAACAACAGTATTTTTAAATAAAAAATCAGCCACTTCTATCGGATTAAACGCTTCCCAAAATTGGTGTCTAATTACTTTTGTACCGTTTATATTTGCCGATTTAAAAGAAAAAATTAATAGTACTTTGTGGTCAGCAGTGACAAGTTTAATTAAGTTGATGCAAATTATATTTTCAGATAAAATATCTGTAACGATCGCAATAATCGCAAAATAATAATAAAACTAAATTCCTCTTTGTTTTCAATTCAATAGAAATGTATTTCATTAGTTACCGTTCGTTTTTACATTAATAATAAGTTTAAAATTTTCTAAAACTTAACTGCTAGTTAAATTTTGAATATACTATAAAAAGCAAACGAACGTACTCAATTTTATTTCCAATTCTAGCGAACAGATGTCGTTGTCGTTATTAATCTTTTACTGAATTTTCGATGTTACCCGATTTATTTTGACATCGGCAGATGTAAAAAGGAAAAACACATTTTGATTCTTTCATTCAGTTTTTAACTTTAAATCAGAAAACATTTTAATTGTGCTTTTATGTTATGCAAGATTATATTTTCGTGAAATTAAATTCATAACAAATAAATGTAGTTATAATAAGTGAAATGATAACAACATATTAAAATGTATCGATTATTGTGTATACAAAATATATCACAAAATAATTTTAAAGTGATACTGAAAAATTATGTAAATCTTTCGAATGAATAAAAAAATCATCGTAATTCATTTACATTAGTGTCACATGCGAAATATGAACTTAATTCTTTAAACAACTTTAATAAAAATGTATAATAAATGTTGGTTCGTAAAGCAACTTATAATTTTTATTTGAATTACGAACAAATTGGAATATTCACGCCGCAATGGGGCACAAAAAAAATACGAATAATAGTTTTATGTGCCAGGAACCTCGCTCGAAAGGATCTATTTTTTGCTGGTGATCAATTTCGTATAACAAAATCAGATGCTGTTGAGTTTTGGAAATTAAACTTTGGTAATAGGAAACTATACTGAAAGTGAAAAGGGGTCCACCAATCAACAGTTTAATTTAAGGTATTTTTCTTTATTTTATATTAGTATTGAAATTTAGTTTTTTTATGTGGTTCAACTTAGTTTCTTTTTTGATGATAGAATAATTGTATAAAAACTTAAGAGATTCCCAAAATTTTTTAGGATTCGTGTGGGGACCAACGTTATCCCGTAGCAATTTTTATTTTGATAAAGGTCCAAGCCACGTTATAGTGGCAATCGCAATAACTGGCTCCGTATCAGGGCCTGTGCAATAACTGGCTCCGTATCAGGGCCTGTGCAAGAACTGGCAGCCGAAACAAAGACCTGGGGCTTTGTAAGGGTTTTTTTTATATTTGAATTATATGAGTAAATAATTAATGATTTTGTATATTTTTGGCGCAGTTTTAGGCGTTGGTTGTCAAACCAGTTTGGTTTGGCAAAGATATTCATATAATATTATTATAAATTTTTGTAATTTTTGGGTAAAACCAGTATTGGTTTTTTTGTTGACTTATTTTTTGGATTATGAAATTAATTGTATGTTTTTTTTGATTATGGTTAGATTTAGTAAATGTTTAGCTAGCTTTTTTTCAATGCACTCACACGCGATCCCCATATTCGTCATTGGTTTAATGTGAGTTACAATTTCGAGGTATTGATTTGTGTATTATTCACACTATGGAGTGGATGTCAATAGAACATGTCTCATTACAGTTCTATAAACTTTTGAACTTATACGGAAATGTTGAAATATTTTTATTTTGGCTAATATAATGCTCATTTTTGGCCAAAACGACTTCTATTGCGGTACGCCTTATTAGATTTTATGATTTGTACATGAATTATTTTGTGTATCTCATATATATATACAAAATAATTTATGTCAAACCTGAAAATCTAGGTAGGTTTCCTATTGCAACACAATTCGTTTGGCGAAAGAATTTTTTGTGGTTAAGTCATGTTTTTATGAGTTTTAGGATGTTATTAACGTAATAAAAGTTAACATTGACCAAACAGTTTTTCGACAATTTTATATAAGTTTAAATCTTTCGTCACTACTATCAAAGTATTATTGGTCTGTGTTTATAGAAGTATAATTGAAAATAATTAATTCCCATTAACTTTATAGAGTGAACCGGATCCAAATCAATATCTCCACATTTGTCATCATATTGATCCGCTGACGTACGTATACATATCTCGTATGAGTCCATTTTAGTTACCACCATTTTTAAAATTATTTTTTATTGCGATTAATTTAAAAAATAAGATAAATATAGAAATAATTATTTTTAGCTAACATTTATTTTTGTTTTGAATACAATAAATAAAGCGATGAAAATTTGACCTGAACAAATATATTAGAATTAATAACTTAAAAATTAGTAAGCTTAGTTTTAAATTTAAAATAATCGTAATTTTTTTTATAATATAAATTACCAATTTATTATCTAGTCTGAAGATTAAATTTAATTAATTTCATGTAAAACTTTATTAACACATATTATATATTTCATGTTTCGATTTAGCATTTTTAGATAAGAAATTATTTAGATTATGGATAAGTTATGTATTATTTACTTTATGTTAATGTATAAATTCTCCTTTCTACAGCGGTAGGCCTAACAAGCCATCCATGGGGCTTATCCCCTTAACATTGATGTCGTTCTTAGATCGCCTATGGCCACCGGGGTTATGCGATCGAAAAACATTGGTTTCTTCTCTTCATTCGGCGAGGAAGTTCTCAGGGACGAGGAGTGGTGTTGCTGTGTTTGTACTTAGGTGCAAACCAGTAGTACCATTCCTTGCTCAGAGGCTTCTTCGGTGTAATGAAGAGAAGAACCAATTGTACTTTTGCTTTCAGGATCAGAGGCTTCACCTCATACAAATTCAAAAACTTACCATTTTTTTTCCACTTTTCCATTTAGCTTTTACAATAGAACAATTTTCATGGAGTTTAGGGTTTGAAGTCTGGTGCTCGGGAGCGTTCTTCAACTTTCGCATTATGTTTAGTTGTAATTTATTTGTAGGTTAAACAAGCACAACTGGGTCAGTAGAAATGGACCTAGTGTCTAATCGTGACAGTTGTGAATGTTTTATTAGGTTGGGGAGAATCTGTTCTGTAGAATCTGGTCGTTAGGGGCTTTTCTAGTCAGTTCTCACATGCATTGTTGGAGTGGGCTCGCGAACGCGATATTTCAAATTTAAATGAAAATGGATATTGTACCATACTTACTTTTTAAATTGTCTCCAGACGAATCTTGATTTTGGGAATCTCTTATCTAATTATTAAATAAAAATAAAAATAAAATAAATCAAACAAATTTTTCAAAAATTAAATAAATAAAATTTTTATTAAATAAATTAAATTTTCGTTAATTAAAATAATTTTAGGTAAATAAATAATTTTTTCGTAATTTAAATAGTTTTAGGTAACTAAATAAACAATTTTTTTTAATTACACAATACATCAAGATATAAATAAATATTTTTTATTTTTTTAAAAAAATAAATCAATATTTCAAAGTTAGGACGGTGCATCCAATAAATAAACATTCTTTTGAATATTTTTTATTTTTCAATTTTTTTTAAAAATAAATAAATATTTTTAGGGGTGCTATCGTCAATAACTAATTTTAGGTATATATATATTTCAGTATATCTGAAATTAAATAAATAAATTATATTTTTACACATACAATATTTTAGGAACTTTTGTAAAAGATTCAGTAAAGATTAGCGGCGACAGCGGTTTTTTTGTTCTTGTACAAGTTTGTTTTTACAAAATTTTTTTTTGGGGCGTTCGTTGTTTTTTTTCGTTTTGCGTTTTTCATTGTTTTCATTTTTCCATCGTACTAACTACATTTGTTGTTGGGAATTGGTTTTAGTGTTGTTGTTAGCGAGTTCATAATTTTTCGGGTTTTACCATCAAAATGTCAAACCAACTAGACGTTGACCATCCGTTCTATGGTTTGGAACCCACCGAACTACAGATCGAATGTCTGGTTCGGGGTGTGAACTTCAGGGGGAACAATTGGGCAGAGGACTTTGCAATACCACAATTGGGTCCATCACTCCAAGCTGAACACATACACAATAGTCCAGCATTAGTACAACAGCAATTATCATTAAATTATCCATCAGTACCACAGGTACAACCACCACCATTATATCCACAAGCTCCACTTACAGCACCACCACCATACAACCAACCTCCTCAGGTATGGCGTGACGCGGCTCCAGCGTTAGCACCAGTGGAGTACCGAGGGGTTCATGGGAACAATTTGAGTCGTTATGACTCAAATTGGGTTCCAACCTTCACAGGAGATGGTCACTCTCCTGATGTTCATGAGTTTGTTCACAGAGTTGAGGCGGCTGCCAGGAGGGACCGTGTGAATTGGGACGACCTTAGGTCTATCGTTCCACGGTATCTCAAGGGGGCTGCCGACAGATACTATCTGAATTTAACTCATGAATATGAGGTGGTGACCTATCCAGTGTTAAGGGAGGGACTCCTACAAACCTTCGGTACGCTCACTGATGATAAGGCGATCTTGCGAGTTCTTCTGAACCGCAAACAAAAGTCAAAGGAGAGCGTGTACGAGTATCTGGTGGAGATTGGTTCGTTAAATCGTCGTTTAGCACGTCCATTTGCTGACCATGAAATGCTAGAAATTGCTCGGGAGGGACTGAGTGTGGAGCTCCAAAACGCTACTCTAGCTGCAACAATACATTCAATTGATGAACTTCGGACTTTATGTCAGAAGTTTGAACGGTTGTGGTCCACACCAGTTCCGACCAGAACATCAAATTTAAGAATTAGCAAGCTACAGCAGGTGGATGATTATGAGGTGGATGTGGAACTAGATCGAGATGGATATTTTGAAACGATGGATTCAAAACAGCCCGAACAACAGCACGAAGAAGGCGACGAGAGATGTAGCGACGCAGGACGATCGGCAACCACCAACGAAACCCAAATAAAATCATCGAATACATTTAATTTCCCATCATTACATCGAACATATTTTAGACGTCTTGAACGTAACATTAGATATTGGAGGATGAGGAAATTATTTCGTAAAGCTTGTATTTCATCTATCCTTTCAGAAACAAAGGATCCTCGGCCGCGATTGACAATAAGAATTTTGGACAAACATATTTCAGGACTATTGGATAGTGGAGCGTCAATCACTATACTTGGAAGAAATTCCTTGGAATTATTGGAATCATCAGGTACAACCTACCGTAAGTACACTTCGTGTATTCGTACGGCGGATGGTACTGCAAATAAAATTTTAGGTTACATAGAAGTTCCAATAACTGTGAATGGCTCCACTAAACCAATGCGGTTCCATATAGTCCCTGGGTTACGAGAAGAGCTCTACCTGGGCATAGATTTCTGGGAGAAATTCGGTATTGTTCCTTCTTTTGTTAGTGAACTGACTCGCACAGAGCTACAAACTTTTAATACACATAACCTCACCACTGATCAGCAACATGAACTGGATATGATCAAGGATTCTTTCCCGTCATTTGAAGTGTCTGGGCTCGGAAAGACTTCTTTGGTTGAACATGTCATCGATGTTGGTGATAGTGCACCTGTTAAACAGAGACACTATCCCACATCGCCGGCTGTTCAACTAAAGGTCTATGCCGAACTTGACCGAATGCTTCAAATGGGCGTGATCGAAGAGTCTAACAGTTCTTGGTGCTCGCCAGTGGTTTTGGTACAAAAAGAATCTGGTAAAAACAGATTATGTATTGATAGCCGTCGTGTCAATTCACTCACTAAAAAGGACGCTTACCCACTTCCCTTGATTGATGGCTTACTAGGTCGTCTAAATAGCACAAAGTACATTTCAAGTATTGATCTCAAAGATGCTTTCTGGCAGATTCCTCTGGCAGAAGCATCTAGAGACAAGACAGCCTTCACAGTGCCTGGTCGTCCATTGTATCAATTCCGGGTTATGCCCTTTGGATTGTGCAATGCTCCCCAGACAATGTGTCGGCTAATGCACAAAGTGATACCACATCAATATCACGAAAATGTCTTTGTTTATTTGGATGATCTATTGGTAGTCTCTTCCACGTTCCAGGAACATATGGAATTGCTGTCCAAAGTCTCTTCATTGTTAAGAGCGGCTGGGTTAACAATAAACCTCAAGAAAAGTAAATTTGTTCTGAGAGAGGTGAAATACTTGGGATTTTTGGTTGGTGAAGATGGTCTTCGAACAGACCCTGACAAGGTAAGAGCTGTAGCAGAGTATCCAGCTCCATCTACAGTAAAACAGATACGACGTCTTTTAGGAATGGCTGGTTGGTACCAACGTTTCATACCAAGTTATGCAAGCGTGGTATCACCAATTACGGATTTATTAAAGAAGAGTTCGGGGAAATTGAAATGGACATTAGAAGCGCAAGCTGCTTTCGAAAATTTAAAACGATTGCTGACTACAGCACCGGTATTAGTGAACCCTGACTATAATAAAGAGTTCTTTATTAGATGCGATGCGAGTCTGACAGGGATAGGTAGTGTGTTGTATCAGGTTGATACTGACGGACAAGAGTGTCCGATAGCCTTCATGTCGAAAAAACTTAATAAAGCTCAACGAAACTATTCGGTTTCTGAGCTTGAATGTCTTGCGGCAATTCTGAGTGTGAAGAAATTCAGGGGCTATGTTGAAGGTCACCGATTTACAATTGTGACTGATCACTCAAGTCTGAAGTGGCTTATGTCACAGAAAGACTTGAGTGGTCGTCTGGCTAGGTGGAGCCTAAAACTCCAACATATGGATTTTACAATTGTCCACCAAAAAGGTACCCAAAATATAGTCCCTGATGCTCTATCTCGTCTTTATGACGATACACACGAGGAATTGACGGAAGCATTAGTACATCACATCAGTGAAATTAAAATCGACAATGAAGGTTATCGGCACAAAGAATATACGGATATGATAGCTAAAGTTCAATCATCACCCGAGGACTTTCCATCTGTTAAAGTCGTGGATGATAAGCTATACATACGTATTGAGCCAAGACCTGATGCAATACCTAACGATGTTCCTGTGTGGAAACTCTGGGTACCAAAACCGATGACTTCCAACATGATTCAGAAACATCACGATGATAGTACTGCTGCTCATGGAGGTGTTAAAAAGACTTTAGAATTACTTCGACGTCTTTATTATTGGCCGGGCATGGCGTCACAGGTACACAACTATGTTGTGTCCTGCGACACATGTAAACAAACAAAAGCCACGAATCAGATATTGCGTCCTCCGATGCAATATCAATTCGAAACAGCACGTCCATGGCAGAGAGTCTATATAGATTTTTTGGGACCGTACCCTCGTTCTACACTTGGGAATACGGTGTTATTGATAGTTCTGGATCATGCTACGAAGTTTGTACTACTGAAACCACTTAGAAACGCAACTTCACCGAAGGTGAATGCTTTTCTAAGGAATGAAGTGTTTCTTACATATGGGGTACCAGAGTTTCTGCACAGTGACAATGGCAAACAGTTCACTAGTAGGAACTTTCAAAATCTTTTGTCAGATTTCGGCATTAAACACATTAGGACCGGTGTCTATAGTCCTCAAAGTAACGCGTCAGAGCGGGTCAATAGGTCAGTTCTAGCAGCAATTCGAGCGTTCATTAAAGGTCAACATACCAAGTGGGACTCACAAGTTGGTGAAATCGCATATGCACTGCGGGCTGCAGTACATTCTGCTACCAAGTACTCACCGTACTATTTATTATTTGGTCAACATCCAATCTCGGAGGGAAATACTTACCATTTGTTGAGATCACTACACAAGCTTGGTGAAGATGCTGGTGAGGAATTAGAACGCTCTGATCATTTGACTATGCTCAGGAACCGGGTTCAGAAAAATTTAAAAGCAGCTTTCAAGAAATCGCAACATCAGTACAACCTGCGATCTAAACTACGGACTTTTCAACCACAACAACGTGTGTATGTACGGCAACATCATTTGAGTGACGCTACAAAAAAGTTCTCGGCAAAATTGGCTCCAAAGTTCTTACCTGCAATGATTAAGACTAAGATTGGAAATGTACTCTACGAGTGCACAGATATGAGCGGTAAGAATCTTGGAGTCCATCACGCGAAAGACATCAGGGAATGATGTCTTTTCGTTAGGTAGGGTTGTTCCTCTGGCTGATTGTCGTCTCTGAGGTTCACATCTTCAGGTCATACTTACTGGTTGTATCGGGGTGTCCATGGTGCTGACGTTCGGATGGATGGTCAGTCTCAATACTCAGTGAAGTTCTTAAGGACTTCATGAGTATTGGAACCGGTCATCGGTCTTGACGCCAGTGACGGTGGGTATCTCGATCCCAGATACAATTTAATAAGTGGAAGTAGTTCGGTGGTTTTCTGTCATGGAGGGGATGGCGACGTTTTTGTGATTTCAAGAGTAGAAATCTTGATTTTTACCTTGAATTCATGGTGTAACGATCGCAATAATCGCAAAATAATAATAAAACTAAATTCCTCTTTGTTTTCAATTCATTAGAAATGTATTTCATTAGTTACCGTTCGTTTTTACATTAATAATAAGTTTAAAATTTTCTAAAACTTAACTGCTAGTTAAATTTTGAATATACTATAAAAAGCAAACGAACGTACTCAATTTTATTTCCAATTCTAGCGAACAGATGTCGTTGTCGTTATTAATCTTTTACTGAATTTTCGATGTTACCCGATTTATTTTGACATCGGCAGATGTAAAAAGGAAAAACACATTTTGATTCTTTCATTCAGTTTTTAACTTTAAATCAGAAAACATTTTAATTGTGCTTTTATGTTATGCAAGATTATATTTTCGTGAAATTAAATTCATAACAAATAAATGTAGTTATAATAAGTGAAATGATAACAACATATTAAAATGTATCGATTATTGTGTATACAAAATATATCACAAAATAATTTTAAAGTGATACTGAAAAATTATGTAAATCTTTCGAATGAATAAAAAAATTATCGTAATTCATTTACATTAGTGTCACATGCGAAATATGAACTTAATTCTTTAAACAACTTTAATAAAAATGTATAATAAATGTTGGTTCGTAAAGCAACTTATAATTTTTATTTGAATTACGAACAAATTGGAATATTCACGCCGCAATGGGGCACAAAAAAAATACGAATAATAGTTTTATGTGCCAGGAACCTCGCTCGAAAGGATCTATTTTTTGCTGGTGATCAATTTCGTATAACAAAATCAGATGCTGTTGAGTTTTGGAAATTAAACTTTGGTAATAGGAAACTATACTGAAAGTGAAAAGGGGTCCACCAATCAACAGTTTAATTTAAGGTATTTTTCTTTATTTTATATTAGTATTGAAATTTAGTTTTTTTATGTGGTTCAACTTAGTTTCTTTTTTGATGATAGAATAATTGTATAAAAACTTAAGAGATTCCCAAAATTTTTTAGGATTCGTGTGGGGACCAACGTTATCCCGTAGCAATTTTTATTTTGATAAAGGTCCAAGCCACGTTATAGTGGCAATCGCAATAACTGGCTCCGTATCAGGGCCTGTGCAATATATCTACTGAATCTATTCAATGTCTGCCTAAACATATTGAACAACATTTATTATTGCTTTTAGAGCTAAATTTAAGTCTATTGCCAAAACATCACTTAATTACGCACTACCCCGGTATTATGGCTCGAATAGGTCCACTTGTTCATCATTGGACTATGCGTTTTGAGAGCTATCACAGAAATTTCACCAAAACCGGTAGATATTTAAATAATTTTAATAATATTGCAAAAACTTTAGCATTTAGACATCAGCAAAAAATGTTTTATATATGGAAAAATTTAGGATCTAAATATGAACTAGAAACACAACACAAAAAAGAAATTGATTGTGCAATAGCGATAGTTATTGAGCACGACCAGTGAAAATAACTTCGTCTATTACTATACATTAAGATTCATAACCTTGAGATTCAATCGTCATTTAAAAATCGTAGAACCATTACTATGTATTGATTTTAGAGATGGAGCCTAGTTTTAGCAAAATCTTTCCATTAAAATTTACCCCAGGTTTGTAAGTTACGCCGTTCCCAAGATAATAGTTTTCCATATAAAAATTCCCAAAATTGGTTAAAATTTTGAATTTTAAACAAAACAGACCGTAACGGGATAAATTGAACAAAAAAAAAACTCAGAGACGAACTATAAAGAATTATTTATTATATTTTTACAATACAAAAAAAGGACTCTATGATGAATCGAAAGTACTTACATATTTTTGTTTTATCTATCGCACATTTGGAATATGAGTGTGGTAGTAATAAATAGAAAAATTATTTTAAATACTTGTGAAATATGAATGGAAATATTTATGCATTTATTGTAGTATATTTTATTTTAGGTTTAAGAAAAAATTAATGAATGAAGTTTTTTAAATTTACAAATAAAGGATATGTATTTGTAATTTGTAAAGTTATGTATTTTGATTTATGGTTTGAATGAAAATATCATAGACATTTGACTCTTGATTTAATAAAAAACGCTTGATACTTTTCATATCATTTCATGCATGATTATTGTTTGAAATATTATGGTATTGAAACTGCAGAAGTGTTATGAGATAACTAAATCTGTAAGGATTGTAATGTAACAGAACATAGAATCATAAAAAAAGTGTAACAATCAATACATTTTGATATATGTATAATAAAAACTGAGTAAAACATAAAACAATCATACATTTGTAAGGTTTATTTTTCAAGCTTTATCTAATTTTAAATAGCTTTCTGTAGAAGCCTTTCAAACTATTAGTTTGGATAAAATATGTTGTAGGTGAATGACTATAAGTCAAGCGAAAATCAGTGGAGCTGATATGGAAAATATATGTTCGTACAAATAAATCGTTTAAATTTTCTTAGCTCATTTACGTATATTCTTAATCTTAAAAAAATCAAAAATGTACAATGTTAATAACAAGAACCAATAAATATTAACCAATAAAAATTTCAACTTTACTTTGTTTTTACTTTCTATTACATCTCATCAAGTCAATTTTTATAACAAATACGAAGCGGTAGGGATCAGAAACCATAATGATGTTATCAAGATAACAACATTATAACATATATTGAATCAAAAATATCATTCGATATTTTCATAACTTATTCAATCAAATTAAAATTATATATCTTAATTGAAAATCCAAAAGGTATTTTCAATTTGAGTTTTATCAAATTGTATGTATCATTGTACCATAAAGGCACAAAAAGATCAACATGTAAAGTTTTTCGATATCATGGAGCTCTAAAAAATTATTATTAATTTTATTTATCTATCAAACGAAGCCTCTTATAATTTTCCAGAAATATTAAAAGACTTATAGAATGAAATAAAATGTTTTAAGTATCAAAACGTAAAAACTGAATTTTTAGAAAACATTCCCAAGGGAAGTAAACCCAGTGCTTTATTACAAATGTCCCCAAATATAAGTGGTTCTATCGATGATTGATTCCCATAGTTTAGTTGATACTGTGATGTTGAATCCAATTGAGTTGCGTCAATGCGGTGTAATTAAATTTAATGACAGGACGACCTTGATGAAATGACATTATCGTTGATAAGCCAACAATTACAAATTCAGGATTCAAAGAATTATATTTTAGAGACTCTACAGCAGCTATTCGTAGATCTGGGAATTGTTTGGTAATTGCACTAAATTGTGCTGCAGCCATAGCGCATGTGTTGATTAAACGGTTAAAACCTCCTTCAACTAATCAACTATTTGTAATGTTCCATTTCCAGCATTTCTAACGCATTCAGCTTTTATTTGCTTTTTTATTGGAAGTTCACTCTTTTCTTCTACGCTAAATGACATAACGTTTTTATAAAAAGTTGATTAGATTCATGAGTTATGAAATAAATTTGCCAACAGGCAAATCAATGAAATATACCATACATATATGGACCCTCTATTTAATAAATAAAACATTTGTTCTAACATGGCGTTGTTTTTTTTAAATTTTATTTCATATATTTAATTCATTGCAGATAGATAAATAAAACAATTAAATTAATCATAAAAACAAAAGAGAAAATTATGTGTGACATGAGGATTGTGACATGCCAAAACCACAAGAAAAGTACATGAAAATCAAGATGATGAACTGGATTTAATTAAAGGCGCATTCACCATTTCGATCGTTCGGTCGATCGCCACAATTTACATTGTTCCGTTCATCGCAACTGCATCTTAACAATCACACAATTTGTTTGGAGTAAGAGTTTTCTAATTCAAATGCTGACTAACATACACCATTTTATGGTTTTTTATCCTAGTCGAGAAAAGTGAAAAAGAGCTCGGGTCCGAAAAGTTTTCTGTTTGCTTAAATTTAATAAAATTTAATAGTTCGATCCTACCGAGCCAAAATAACGAGATGCCTAAAATATTGAAGGAATTATCATGAAAAAAATAGTGAAATAAAACGTAAAAAACACTTTAAAAAGTAAAAAATTGCACGACCATAATATTATGCACAAAACTTATAAGCAGCTTGCTTGGTAATTAAAAATTAATTAAATCAAAACAAATCTTTTGATCCAAATAGTCAAAAACATTATAACATATATTGAATTTGAAACATTTGTTTTAATAAACAAAACCTGAATAATTCTCTTTTAATAAAAAATCAACTAAGTATGTATTGAAAAATAAATACTTTAAGAAACATAATAAATATAAATATCAATGCAAAAAAATAATATATGAATAAACGTTAAAAAATTATATTTAACTATTCATTTCATTTCTTCACAAATAACTGAAATCAATTGGTTCACGACCGAATTTATTAATCTCAATCATTACTTTATCCCATAAACTGTTTTATGAATATATGTTTATGAATTAAATTAATAATAAAACAAAACTGTAAATAGAAAAAATGATTTTCTCTTCACATCTAATTGTTTAACCCATAATTAATTTAAATTTAACTGGGACCTATATTTGTCACACTAATGTCTACTTCTAAATAGTATGAATTTTTGTTATATCTGGTCGTCGCGGGTATGCTTTTATCTCTCTCAACTATGCAGAATTAGAGAAATTAGACAGAATAAATACGATGCTTAAAACCGTCAACACTAACATTTTCTAAAACAATTTTTTCAAACATAGTTCAGAGAGAAAAAAACATGCCCGCGACGACCAGATATAACAAAAATTCATACTATTTAGAAGTAGACATTAGCGTGACAAATATAGGTCCCAGTTAAATTTAAATTAATTATGGGTTAAACAATTAGATGTGAAGAGAAAATCATTTTTTCTATTTACAGTTTTGTTTTATTATTAATTTAATTCATAAACATATATTCATAAAACAGTTTATGGGATAAAGTAATGATTGAGATTAATAAATTCGGTCGTGAACCAATTGATTTCAGTTATTTGTGAAGAAATGAAATGAATAGTTAAATATAATTTTTTAACGTTTGTTCATATATTATTTTTTTGCATTGATATTTATATTTATTATGTTTCTTAAAGTATTTATTTTTCAATACATACTTAGTTGATTTTTTATTAAAAGAGAATTATTCAGGTTTTGTTTATTAAAACAAATGTTTCAAATTCAATATATGTTATAATGTTTTTGACTATTTGGATCAAAAGATTTGTTTTGATTTAATTAATTTTTAATTACCAAGCAAGCTGCTTATAAGTTTTGTGCATAATATTATGGTCGTGCAATTTTTTACTTTTTAAAGTGTTTTTTCCGTTTAAACTTACATGAATTTAAATCTATTTAAAAAAAAAACTAAATCAACCTATTTACTCCACATTATTTTTGAACAATGGTTTTATTTATAAAAAAGGCTTATTTGTAGTTAATAATGATATTTCTAATTTTTCGTTTTATAAAATTAAAGAAATATTATTTGACGAAAGCGATGAAGTAATGCTATATTGCAATTCTTATAAAATTAAAAATTTTAATGAAAGTTTTATGTCGTATGAAGTTCTATATGATAATTCAAGTACTGTTATTGATTTAAGAGATCTTGTTAACAAAAAATCTTATGATTCCACTAAAATTAAAGAAAAAATATTCATTATAATAAAAACAAATGTAAATTGAAATTATAAACCAAAAATGTATAAAGACTTATGTATATAATAAAAAGTATAAATTTAAAATAAACTCTGCATTTTTCACACTTTTTCATTTTTTTAGAAGCATTTAGTTATCAAAATTTAAGAAAAAGATAAGTATATTTATATCAATTTTAGAAATAAACAAAATAGTTTAGATTTTAAACCAAAGGAAAATTAAACTTTTTGCTTTAAACCATAAAGTTTAATTTTCAAAGAAACCTTTGTAGTTTAAAATTTAAACTATTCCGTTTAACACATTATGTTAAACCGCTCCAGTTTAAAATTTAAACCATTCAGGTTCAAATATTTCTATAAACGTTTTTAGTTTAAAATTTATTCTTTTTTGTTTAAGTTATCCATTATAGTCTAAACAGTTTAAATCTTAAACTTATTTTGGTGTGGAACTATATAGAAACTTTTAAGTTTAAAAAAAAAACTAAAATTTTTGACCGTGCATGAAAATCATTTTAATGTGATTGGATCACTCACTGCTGCTTTTTGTACAGAATATTATTGCGAAAGTTGTCACGTTCCATTTTGGCACAAACATGAACACAAATGTTCAAAAACTTGCCCATGTTGTCGTAATTCAACACCATGTCCAAAGAATAGTACAAATGTTAAATGCAATATCTGTAATAGAACATTTAGGCTGTTTTCTAAACGACGACTTATTTGAAACTTATTTATGTAGACTTACTTATTCACCGCCATTTTAAATAAGTATTTAAAAGCTATTCTAAACGATTTAGCATACTTATTTTGACAGCAACAAAAAGCAAATTGGAAATAAATTTAATTAAAACGATTTATTTGATTTGATCAATTAAAAGAGTTTTCAAAACTATTTTTTTCATTTTAAATTATTACATCAATTTTATTACGAATCGAAAAAGAAGTTTTATTCCTGAAAATCATTTAGTAAACAAACATAAAAATATTTGACACTGTCAAATCGAATTAGATTTTTCTATGGAAAAAAAATTTCAAATAAGTCACCTCTTTAGGTTACTTATTTAAATAAGTAAGTCTCCACAAATAAGTTTTAGTTTAGAATACAGCCTTAGAGGGGAAAAATGTTTTGATTTTCATCGAGCCTCATCATCTAACTCAAAAAGTATTTGTGATACAGTGAAAAAATGTTTAAATTGTTTGCACGTTTACAAAACAGAAAGACAGCATTTTTGTAATGAATATTTTTGTAAAATTTGTCATCAGCATGTACCTTCGGATCATCTTTGCTTCATTCAGCAAGATAAAAAACAGAAAAATTTTAAAAACTGCATATATGTATTCTACGATTTAGAGACAAGACAGGAAAAAAATATTGATACACAACTAAGACAGCATATCCCTAATTTGTGAGTTTTACAGCAAAGATGTGACAACTGTATTGACGATGAATCTCTAGTTTTTTGTCAAAAGTGTAAATTTAGACAAATAATTTTTGAAGAAAATCATGTAATCGAAAAAATGATGAATCACATTTTGAAATTAAGCGCAGAATTCCGTGAAATAATTGTCGTAGCTCATAACGGACAAGCGTTTGATCATCAGTTTATTTTAAACTATGTTTTAAACAAAACGAATGTGGAACCCAAACTAATAATGAGAGGAACGAAAATTATTTTGATGATGATCAACAATGTCAAATTTATCGATTCACTTAATTTTTTCCCGATGGCCCTAGCAAAATTGCCAAAAGCCTTTAACTTATCTACAAAATTAAAAAAGGGGTTTTTTCCACATTTATTTAATAAACTGGAAAATGAAAATTATATAGGTTCTTTACCGCCTATGAGATATTTCACCCCCGATTCAATGAAAGAAGATGAGAGAAATGAGTTTCATAAATGGTACACTGAAAATAAAAATTGCGAATTCAACATGCGAAAAGAAATAGTTGAATACTGTAGCAATGATGTGAAGATTTTGACTGAAGCTTGTTTAAGCTTCAGAAGAATATTTTTACAAGAATGCAACATTGAACCGTTTTTAGAAGCAGCAACAATAGCCTCAGCCTGTAACCTAGTGTTCAGACGAAACTTTCTGTGTTTGAACACGATAGGTATAATTCCACGACATGGTTACAGACTAGTCGACAATTAATCCGAAATTGCTCTACAGTGGCTTGTATGGGAGCAGGACACGCGAAAAATTAAATTTCAATATGCTGCTAGCGGGAGAGAAAAAGTGATTGGCGGTGTCAAAGTTGATGCATTTTGTGACAGCACTAAGGAAGTTTTTGAGTTTCAAGGTAATAAAACAAAATTAAAATTAAAAACTCGCTATAACACATTATTAATTTTTATTAACTTTCTAGGTTGTTTTTACCATGGTCATCCGAAGTGCCTAATCCATAAAAGAGATGTATCCTTGTATAATGATTCTAACGATACTTTAAATCAAAGGTATGAAAGAACGCTGGCCAAAAATGAGTACTTAAAATCCCTTGGATATAAAGTAATCGAAATGTGGGAATGCGCATTTCGCGAACAAATGAAAACAAACAAAAATATGTTTTACTTAAAAAACCACCCAATAATTTTTACTGCACCACTAAACCCTCGGGATGCATTCTATGGTGGAAGAACAGGCAATGTCTACACTCATTATAAGTGTAAAAACGAGGAGAAAATTAAATACATAGACGTCTGCTCGATGTACCCGGGGGTCTGTAAATATGGCAAATTTCCTGTTAAACACCCTAAAGTACATGTTGGAAATTCTGTGTGTTCTGGAATTGATTTACAAAAAACGAATGGGTTGATTAAATGTAAAATATTACCACCAGAAAACCTATTTCATCCAGTTTTACCGCAAAAACAAAATAACAAATTGATGTTCTCACTCTGCCAAAGCTGCGGAGATCAAAAAAATCAAAGTGCATTTTGTTTACATTCTAACGATGAAAGGGCATTAACTGGAACATGGGTGATTGACGAAGTTTTACAGGCTCTCAAAAAAAACTACAAAATTTTACACATTTACGAAATCTGGGAATACGAGATTACGCAATATAACAAGGAAAAGAAAGAACAAGGACTCTTCACGGAAATGATGAATAAGTTTATAAAAATTAAACAGGAATCTTCAGGTTTTCCGTCTAAATATCAAACAGAATTGGAAAAACAAAAGTATATTGATTCCTTTTTAAGTTCAGAAGAAGTTCAATTGGAATTTAAAAATATTAATAATAATCCTGGATTAAGGTCTTTTGCAAAATTAATTTTAAATTCTTTACAGCTATCTAGAAAAGATCGGCCACAGAGTTTTGTATTACGATACGGACTCAATCATTTATATAAGTCAAGAAGGAGAATATGACCCACCTCTAGGAGAACGTATTGGTGATATGACCGATGAACTAGAATGTTATGGCCACGGCAGCTATATATCTGAATTTGTTAGTGGTGGACCAAAAAATTACGCGTTTAAAGTTTTTTCGACTAAAGATAACTCAGAAAAGCTTGTTTGTAAAGTTAAAGGCATAAATTTAAACCATACAACATCCAAACTAATAAATTTTGAAACGATTAAACATGCTGTTCTTCATCCGCAAGATTGGGAAAATATCGCTGTGGTTTCACAAAATATTAAAAGAACTAAAGATCATGAGGTTCATACAGTAACTGAAACAAAAAGATACCAGCCGAAATCAGAAAAACGTCGATTTCTGAAAGACCATAGTTCCGTACCGTTTGGATACAAAAGGCCTAAATTTGTGTAAACTACGATTATTACACAACATAAAGGTGAAACACAAGTCAATTTTAGTCGGATTAACAAATATTCAGTTTTTTAGTTTTAAGCAATTTTGTAGCTTATGTAAACATAAAATAAAGGTCGGGTTTTTTTCATATTTTTCCCGACGTAAAACAAAAGTTTTAGTGAGTTTTTCTTTAATAATTTCAAATAAACGAAAACTTATTTATTTCCAGTAAAAAACGAGGAATTATTTTATACAAATTTATTAATACTTAATTTAGCAAAATGTTTTCAGAAGTTCTAAATTATATTGTTTTTATCTACCCAGGAATTGTGCGATTTATCAAATCCTAACCATTTGACATAAACTTTATTCCCTTTTCTTTTTAAAACCTGCTCGACAAGATAGGTATCAGAAAATTTTACAGGTGTTAGTTCTGTTTCATAAAATCCACCGGAAATTGGAGTGCTGGTATAATCGACTAAGTTATACGTAATCGGATATGTATTTTTAACTTTAACCACTTTAAAAATTTCTGTTGACCAGTTTGGTTGATAGCCTTTTTCAAAGTTTCCTTTATTTTTGCTGACTCTTACATTATCTCCTATCTTAAATTTAGCTTTTTGAAAAATTTTTGGATGCATGTATACACTTCTAAGTATTGATTTTTCATTTTTCTTTGAAACATTTTCTGGAGGTAATTTGATTGTTCTATGCGGTGTTGAATTATAGTTTTTTAACAATGAGTGTAAAATTGAGATCCATTTGTAATTCCCTTGTAAACTGAAATTTTTCCACATCATGCTTTTCAAAGTTCGATTAAAGCGTTCCACGATAGATGCCTTAAGCTCGGAAAATGTATGGTAATGATTAATTTTATTTTTCAGCATATATTGTTTAAACTGTCTGTTGAAAAACTCTTTGCCTTGGTCTGAATGAATATTTTTTGGGGAATCTTTTGCTTGTTTGATAATGTTTTCAAGTGCTCGTAAAACATCTACAGCAGTTTTACGTTTGACAGGTTCAGCATAAGCGTATTTGGAAAAAGTATCAATCACCGTCAATAAATATTTGAAACCTTTATTAAATTTGGCATAAGGAATCATTTCGACTAAATCGATTTGCCAAGTATCATTCAAACCCTTTTGAATGAACTTTCTCCTACGAAAATTTTTTCTAAGTGGCCTGTGTAGTTCTGAGACTATTTGTGCTCGTGACATCATATATACAATTTACACAATATTTAATTCTGTCCGTCCTTATATATTGAGACAACTGATTCTGAAAATTCGTATAAAATGGCTAAATTTTTGTAGAAATCCTCAGTCTTCCTACAGAAATCAATTTTTAATATGGAAGCTGATTCGACTTCATTTCCGTTTACCAGCGAAAGTAATGAAAATTATTTTTTAAATAAAATTACACAAGAAAACCAAATTAGTTCAACCACGAATGATTATGATGATGATGTTGACGAGGTGACCTCGTCTTTTCAAGAATTTATACCACCACCATCACCACCGCAATTACCTGAAGAGGAGGAAGAAGAGGAATGGCAGGACGGGCAAAACTGGTTTGATTCTCAAACAGATGATCTGCAGGTTAACGAAGAACAAAATATCGAAGTCGAGCAAGAGGGATATTTCGAATGGTTTTTTAGTAACATTATAGATAGATAAAAATAAAAATAAAAATAAAATAAATAAAAGACAATTGTTTTATTTTTGTACAATTTTGCGTAGTTTATTGTTTAATATTACAGGTATCTCGAAAAATAATCTAGAAAAATTACACTGCACATTGATCCGTTGCTTTGGGATGTTAATTTCTTCATGCAACTTTTCCACTTGTTTTTCTTCACAGGTTTTTATGTATTTTTCAACATACGCTCTTACATTTTGTTCGGAATTTTTATAGTGAATCATTACAGCTTGAAGAAAATCAACAAGGTTGTTAAATATATCGGGCTCTTCTCTGTTGACACTAAGAGATTGACTACGAATAGCTTGAATTCCTGCTTGTAAACATAATTTGGTATTTTTTATCGTTCGACTGCACAGCAGCTTTTTGTATAGATGGTAAAATTCACACCAATCACGATATTTTAGAAAAATTACTTCTTTTCCATTGCGATGGAATATGATTGTGGCTTCAAATGATTCCCCCGTAAAACCAACAGAAATTCTAAAGGTCTGGTTTTTATTAAGAAAGTATGTATAGTTTAATAATAAAGACATCGCGTTTTCATGTCGAATTTCCATTTTTTTTTAACTTTCCTCTAACTCTCGGGTTACAAGACTGTAAAAAGTTGTATTTTCCAAATATTTTATGAAATAGTTTTAAAATCAACCTGTCATTTTCAATATGATTTGCTTTACTGAATTGGTTCAAAAAACTTTTCATACTTAAACCAAAACATCTAAACCAAACGTAAACACAACAATATTGCCCACATACATCTGTAAAATTACTTTGCAATTGTTTATCATTAAAAATTAAACAATGATTCTTCAAATAGCTTAAAATTTCTGGTTTAGCTGGTTTCTGCCCAAAAGAATCAAAGTATTCTATACACCCCTTTTTAGGAATATAAATAGCTAACCAGTGTGTTCCCGGGTCCTTAGCCTTATCCGTGTTGACGATTAAAAGAGATGGTTTTTCTTTTACTTTTGGAATTCTATCTAGAGCGAACACCCCCATAAATTTTTTGTTTGTACGCCGGTTACATTTTAAAATGTTAGTTATTTCTAAAGTGTTCATAAAATAAATTGACTCAGATCATAAACTTTGCTCGCTTCCTTTACATAGTTTACTAAAAACTCTTTTTTAATTAGTTTGTTGGTAATGATTATATCAAAACTTTCTAATATTTGTTTAAACTCTTTAGTTATATTTTCGTTAGTCACAGTTCCAAAAGAATAATTTTCAATGTTTTGATTTGTTAGCTCTTTTGTTGGAAACTTGTAAGTAAACTCTTTTACGAACTTCTTGCAAAGCTCTTTAAATCCTACTATACAAATTTCTTTCACAAACAAACTGTTTTTGTCGTTACAACAAAATGTAACATCGACAAGTGCACAGGATGAAGACATGATGTAAAATATTTTGACTCACGCTTTTTCATCCTATTTATAGGTTTGTGAATATATTTCGATTTTTATCGATTTGAATGTTTGCATCAAATTCCCCATAAACAATTGCGGTTAATGTGGACGGCAATGGTTTTGATAACTTTGCTTCAATTCTTACAGTTCCTTGAATAAGTAGACCTTGGCACATTTCATTCCCTGATGCATCGGGGGTTAAATCAAAAGCAAGTAAAAAAAATCCATTGCTAAACATTGTTTTTGTTATCTGATGACCTTTATCATTATGGAATATCCCTGTTCCTTGAAAAAGTGTGTTGTAGACTCTGGTATAACAATTATATTCATCAGAGAAACTAGTTTCAATTGCTGTATTAGGTATCTGTACCCCATTCACATTCAACGAAAATTGAGAAATATCAAAATGTTTAAAATTGTACGGGTTTTTTGATCTTTTTCCTGAATAACCAATATTTTCGGTCATACAAAAGATGATTGTAGTCGGCAATTGACCAATGAAAACGTTGTCGAGCGATATGGATGATGTATTCATAGGAAGAGTATAGGTTTTTACTTCCACACGTTTATAACTATATATAGCATTCTTTTTTTCCAAAACAGCGTTATGTGCTAATAGAACACTCGGATTAACAGTTACATGTCTCATAAACAATGTTGCTTCTAAAATTTTCAATTGAGATTCATCGGTATCGTCAGAAAAAAAATAGAATTCTGGTTTTTCTAGTGTTAGTGTAATTCGAACATCTACGTTGTTTATAAGTAAGGTAGGCTGGTTAAACATATCTACATGTAGTTTACCCATTAGCTCAACAACATTGCTATTATTATACAATTTTTGACGGTCTTTCGATCCAGAATTATTAGATTTTTCTATGTTCGCCTTATCTAATGTCCACCTTGAGCACTCTAAATGTGTGGTAGCAGCATCATTACCATAATTTAATAGCGATTCAATATATGCTCTATAGTGATAATTTCCGTCTGATGGTGTTATATTTTTCCCGTTTAATTGAATATTACATTGTTTTATTAGAGAATGTAAAAGATTGTTAACTACACTTGGCTGTGATAGTTCTTTTCCGTTTGCCCCTTTATCATTATTCCATAACCCTCCATCTTTTTTCAAAATCCGTATTTTCAATCTTAAATATGTAGAAGATAAGTCCCTATATGTATCTCCATGACCTTATGAAACAAATTCTATTACCGATGGTTTATCTAATGAGGCTATAGGGTTGTAAGAAACCTCTTCGGATCGTAGAATACTTGATTGAATAGGTTGTGCTTTAAATATATCCAATTCAGATTTCATACATTCCACCATAATTAATCAAAATATCTTTTTCTTTCTTACGCCTACTAACTTTACGTCGTTTCGAGGTAAAATAATTTAAATTTTTGATCGACGGCTTATTTATAACTTTTCTTTTCCTTTTTCCCGACCCATACATTTCATTGAGTTTTTGAACTGCCCCGCGTCTTACACTTTTGACAATCTCTTTACCGCGATCTTGCAGAACTTCCTTAATATTTGCACCGGATACAATATCTGATAAAGCACTTATACCAGAGTTTACAACCTGCTTTTTTAGTAAATCAGCCCCCGAAGAAAATATTGGTTTCAAATACTTGAAAAGTCCCCCAAAAAAACTACCTAGGCCACGTCCTCGTTGATATGGTACATCTTCATTCTCATATATTTCTTCTTCAGGAAACTGCATTTCAAAATTTCTTTTACCGACAACATCTGTTTGAGTGTCTGTCGCTCTAAATATGGGTTGTGTACGGAAACGTGTTTGGGTACTTTTAGGTTCCATGATTTTAATTTGTTTCTCTTCAATTTTAGATAACAATCTTTTTTTGTTTCTAATTTTAAATAGGTTCTGACGATACAAATACCACTTCTGAATATCGGACAAATTTTTGTTTAATAAAATGTTTTTCATCTTTTTATCCAACTCGTTGAGTTCAACGTCTGAATTTTGCTTTAGTTTTTCATATATTTCAGGTTTTAATATTATCATTTTGTTAAATGTTGTATTATTCATTTTATAAAATGACCAATCACCCCTGATAAAACTGCACCGAGAAGAGCAGGTAAAAATCCACCACGTTGAATTATAATTTTTCTTTTACTAGTGAGCGACTTCTTACGGCAAATGAGTGATCTTAAGTCCTTTTTATACTTTTTTAGTTGATTGGTTGCTCTTTTATTCAAATGACAGTTACCTTTTAAAATATTTAACGCAATTTCACAGATCGTTTTAATTACATTCGGCTCACATTGTTTTATTATAACTTTTTGAAATTTTCTCTTAGAATTTTTTAACAGGTGCAATATATGACGGTTGGTTTGTAATCGTTTCATATTCCTCACCAAATTGCTCCAATTGCTCTTTTGTACAAAAACAAAAATTTTTTCCAAATATGTCACTTCTTAATCTAAATATATCATTAATATCTTGAGTAAGGTCTATTAAAATGTAACCATATGGTAAGGTAGTTACTTCATTATATACTTTCTCAAATTCGTTGACCTGTTTTGGGTATATTTGACGAGCTAAAGGCAGTATTTGGGATTTATCTCTAGGGTTTTTGAAAAGCACTAAATATTTACAATTTAATGAAATATCTCTTGAAAATTTTCCCTGGTGAAAAACGTTTTGAGTTACAAATATTACAGATAAATTTCTATGGTGCGAACCTCTAGTAAATAATTCGCACACAATCTTGTCGTGAGAATTTAACATCATATCATCTACTATAATTAACAGTGGATCTTGATTATCACAAAAATCTGGAATAGTATTATAATGTTCAAGTCCTTTGATATTTTTCGGGACGGCTTCTTTATCGGGGTTACACCAAATAATCTTCTCAATTGGAGGTTGAATATATTTGTTTTTTTGTTTTATTAAATTAAAAATAAAAGTCGATTTCCCACAACAAGACGGCCCGGCAACCATCATAGTAAACGGATGAAAAAACATGGTTTGCCGAAGAGTATCTATCTAACTATACAAATCTATATGTATACAAAACAGAGGTCAAGTATAAAACTAATCTTGGAAAATTGGACAGACAGTCTCTTATATAGTCTCACAATGGCCAAACGTGTTTTCATAGTTGATCCCCAATTTCTAAGAGGAAACGATAAACAATATTTTGTCAAAGAACTCGCTCTACTTGAAAAAGGAAGTTTGATTCCTATCGTTTATCATTTCAAACCACCTTACCACGAAGAAGAACTAGGTCAAGAAGCACAATATAGCAATCGATATTGCGGCAATAAAATAAATGGACTTAATTGGAATGGCGGATGCATTGACTATGTGGATATAAAATCAATTATTAAATACTATTTAGAACAAGCTGAAAAAATTTATGTAAAAGGTGAACAAAAAAAACTTTTCCTTGAAAAGTATATTGAAAGTTTTAAAATAGAAAATCTTGCTATACCATCGTTATTAAAGATTGAAAATTTTAAATCAATGTGTCCGATACATCTTTCAAATAATCATTTTAGATGTGCTGTAAAAAACTGTCTTAACATTTATATGCATCTTCGTAAGGAAAAAGTACTATAATGTTAAAAACAAAAAAAGTTACCTTTAACAATAAATTAGATCTTCACGTTATGTATGTGTGGGATTATGCATATAGAGTAGCTCGACAGGGAAAATATGAAGAATATGCACGTGATCGAGATAGATTTCATAGACGAATAAAAAAGATTGAACCTATTATCTCTGCAGTTCTAAAAAAACCTCATAGAGAAAAAGTTTTTAATAACTTAATAAGGGTTGGTTAATCAAATAAAAATTGATGTACATAAAATCATGTAATAGTTTTATTTTAGTTTTAAAACAAAAATGTAAAAGAAAAAATGAATAAAAACACATGACAAATTATTTTATTTGTCATTTGTACCATTATTTTATTGTTTTATTTTAAAAATTGAACTCATATTCAGGAAAAGAACTAACCTAGTTTATCTGACGACCTTCCTAGGCCTTTAGCAACAACAATAAACCCACAATAACAACAAACAACAATAAACAACTAACCCACATTCCAATTCAGGAAATTACCAATACAGATAACCAGAACTAGGTCAAATACTAACCTAGTTTACCTGACGACCTTCCAAGGCCTTTAGCAAACCGGCTTGGGACACACACAACAACAACAACAAACCACAATAAACCAATAACCTACATTCTAATTCCAATACAGGAAGCTAAAACTAGGTCAAATATTAACCTAGTCTACTATATAAGGTCGTAGCCTTTCATGGCAATTATAAAAACAGGTTTTGGTTCCCCAGGACCAACTCTCGGAAGCTCTACTGACCGCATTTGATGACCGCAACGAATGAACAATGATTACAGGTTGTCCACTCCACCAATAAGTGTGGAATCGGAACGGGCTGTTTCAGCCTCCAGAAATAATATTTCCAAATTAAGTAATAGGCTTGAAAATAAATCGTCAATTATGTTTTCCAAAATCCTATTTCGTAAATCACTTGAAAATTTAAGCAACTTGTTTTTCTTTACTTAATATTATTAAAGTTTTGTTTTTGTTCTTGAATATGTATTTATTTTTCGGCAAACGGCTGTAAAGTTTAACTTTACTGCCGCTAGGAAGTTAGTTAAAGTCTTACTTTTTTGACTTATAATCGAAGCGGCTGTAAAGTAACGGCATTTTTATTTTATTTTTACAGTGGCAGTAAAGTAGCATTTGTTATTTTTTCAAGCAAATTGTATAACTATGACAACAAAAAACAAACAAATAATCTGATTGAACTATGAAATTTTGGATCATAATTATAGATCAATTATTGACAAGAAAAAATTACACCAAATAGATTGATTGGATTTTGAAAATTTTTGATTTAAATTTTAAAGCCTGGGATCCCGGGCGCCCGGGATTTGAAATTTATGAATCCCATAACCCCGCGATCCAAAATGAAGGCTTAAAATCCCTAACTAGCACTTACAGTAGCAATATGTTTCTGAACGATTATTACGATTTTGCCTCTATTGTTTTAACCGAAACACTTTCCACAAATTTTGCAACAATTTTCGAATGGCTAAAATTAGTGGTTAATTTTCTCTGCCATATATGGTTTTTTACAACTTCTGCGTAAGTTTTGTCGAACTCAAAGTCGCTTTCAACAACAAATGCGCAATCATTTATCTAAATAACTACAGATGGAACATCGAATACAGACGCCGATAAAATAAACAAAAAATGAACCTGACCATTTCCGTTGTCTTGAAACTTAAATAATTAAAAAACTAATACGTGATTGTATTAGGTAGATTTCATATAAAAATCTACCTATTGCAATGGGCTTCATCTCGGAATTTCGGAAAAATGTTTGTGCCAAACGACTATATATGATAAGCGGAGACGAAAAAACAAAAAAAAATTTATATATATATATATATATATATATATATATATATATATATATATATATATATATATATATATATATATATATATATGTATATATATATATATATATATATATATATATATATATATATATATATATATATATATATCTATATATATATATATATATATATATATATATATATATATATATATATATATATATATATATATATATATATATATATATATATATATATATATATATATATATATATATATATATATATACATATATATATATATATATATATATATATATATATATATATATATATATATATATATATATATATATATATACACGATATGAGATATAACGAAAACGACCGGCACTCTCACGGTCGCATTTGTTGAGGTAGATCAAAAACTGTACATGTGTGTTTTATTATTTGTGCATGTGTGTTTTATTAATATCCCGGACGGGTTCGTGAATCAGCAAAATCCGACAAGTGGTTAAGGAACTAGAGCTTTTTTTCTAAAAAATATTGATTTTTTAAAACCGTTATAACGGCCGTTTGGATACTTAACAAATTTAGAATCTTTAGAATCTTTTTTATCAATTTGTTTTAAAAATAGACCTCTGCAGTAAGAGGTTCCTGAGTGAGCGGCTCCAACAAAAAAGTTTGCAAAAAAAATTTTTGTTTAAGCAACCGGCACTCTCACGGTCGCATTTGTAAGACCAGATCAAAAAACCTTTTCTAAAAATGTGCGTTTTATTAATATCTTGAACAAGTTCGTAAATCAGCCAAATCCGACACATGGCTAAGAAACTAGAGGCTTTATACTAGAAAAAAATGCTGTTTTATAGATCCGTTATAACGGCCGTGTGGATTCTAATATTTTTAAAAACTTCATAAATTTAGAATCTTTGAAACCTTTTTAATCAGTTTATTTAAAAAAAAAGACCTCTGCAGTCGGAGGTTTCTGAGTGAGCGGCTCCAACAAAAAAGCTTGTAAAACACAAAATCCGTTTGAATCAACCGGCACTCTCACGGTCGCATTTGTGGAGCCAGATCAAAAAACCTTCCGTAAACATGTGTGTTTTATTGATATCTTGGACAAGTTCGTAAATCAGAAAAATCTGACACATGGTTAAATAACTAGAGGCTTTATACTAGAAAAAAAATCGTTTTTTTAATCCGTTATAACGGCCGTTTGGATACTATTATTTTTAAAAACTTCATAAATTTAGAATCTGTGGAAACATTTTAATCCGTTTCGTATAAATATAAACCTCTGCAGTTAGAAGTTTTTGACTTGTTGGCTTCAACAAAAAAGTTTGCAACAATCCATAACTACAATTTTCAAAGACCTTATAACAGTCAATGAAAAAAAAATAAAAAGGTTTGAATAGAAGAAATTAATTTTTTTTCTTAGAAATAAGCTATTTTGATATTTTGCAGTAATTGGGCGACATATGATATAGCGTAGACTTGTGTCATAAATTGTCACACAGATGTTCTGTGGTAGATTTGATATTTGTTTGTTGCAAAATTGGATAGATATAGTTTTACTTATATGTAGCTAATTTTCTTTTTAAATTTTGTTCGATATCTGTTTTAAATTAGTTTGTGTTGTTTAAACTAATCTGATACATCAGATTCTACTGGCACACAAAACTGTCTGATCTCGAAATCTACCTATTTCTAGCGGATATACGTGCCGCTTGGACTTTTTTTTCCTTGGTTTTGATACTGGGTGGCACGAAATATGTCAAGAAATTTAGAGACAAGGAAAGTTTAAAATTAAATTCTCTAACGGGTTAACCGATTTTGATAATATTTTTTTGTTTAAAAGGTACTAAGTAAGGCTTTATAAAAATTTTATAATGATAAAAATACATTACATTTGTATATGATTGTTTTCAATTTTAATTTGTGCAATAACCATTTTGGGTAGCAAAAATCCGAAATTCTACGTCCACGCCGTGCTACCTGGGTAACGCTAACAAAATTAGGTTGGTGTAGTTGAGAGGGGCAGAGTAAATACTGCTTATACTCAATGATTCTGCACCATGGCGAGTCATTGGCGCCTTAAAACCAATGCAACTCAAGCGTCTGTTCTCCATGTTAGGGGCGGCTTGGAGCGGGCGTCTGTCTTGGATCAAGCGGCTCGCTATATAAATGTGTAGAAAGCGTCTGTTCTCCATGTAAGGGGCGGTTTTCAGCGGGCGTCTGTCTTGGATCAAGCGGCTCGCTATATAAACGTGTAAAAAGGTTGTTTTTGGTGACTTTAAGATGCAGAACGAACCCATTCACGAAAATTTGGGTTGGGCGAAGGGCTAACACCCCGTTTCCGTAAAAAAATTATGGTAATGAATTCTGTACACAGGCCTCGGAATATCTCGGATTCATTATTGGAACGACCTCGGAAACTGTACCCGGACTACGATTTAAAAATGGGAACCTGGAACGTGCTAAGCCTCAGAAGACCAGGAGATCTCCTAAAACTCACTCAACAAGTCGAGAGCTACACGCTGGATATAGTGGCATTACAAGAACTAAGATGGCCAGGTAGGGGAATCCATGAAACAGCAAAAGGATACACTATTATTGCGGTCATCAAAATGGAGGAGAATTTGGAGTTAGCTTTCTTATACACCGTCGCGTGAATCAGCATGTTATCGACTTCTGCCCAATTAATATGCGGTTATGCACACTGAGAATCCGCACGCAAAAATTCAATGTAATGATCGTCAATGTTCATGCACCTACTGAAGATAAAGCAGATGATATTAAAGACCTGTTCTTCCTAGAACTCGAAGAAGTCATCAATAACATCCCGCGGCGCGGTATAAAAATCGTGGTAGGTGACTTTAATGCTCAAATCGGTAGGATTGCAGAACTTAAAACACATATCGGCCCTTAACAGCTTGCATCATACCAGCAACAATAACGGTTTTCGCGCAGCCGAGTTGGCTATGATGTATGATCTAGCAATTTCCAGCACTTTCTTTCCTCACAAGCGAATTCACAAGGCAACTTGGAAGTCAAATGACGGAAGACCGGAAAATCAAATCGATCACGTCATGATCTCTAAGAGACACTCTACAAGTATAACTGACGTTCGATCATACAGAGGTGCTGATATGGACACCGATCATATGCTTGTCATCTTTAAGTGCAAGTGCAAAATTGGACTGGAATGTCGAAGCATTTAAACATCCTGAAACGCTGAATAGATATCAGGAAATAATAACACAAAACATTGAAGAGCATGACATCTCTTCTGAGATGCCATTAAACATACAAAAAGAATGGCAAACGCTTCAATCAACCATTATTGCCGCAGCACAAACTACAATGGGAAAACGACCACCGAAATCACACAACGAATGGTTTGACGACGAGTGCCGCCAATCCGTTGAACATAAACAAAAACTGCGAGAAAAATGGTTAACAAGGAACACCCGAAGCTCCCAAGCTGATTATCTATGCGCCAGGAAAGCCTCAGCAAAACTTCTACGTAAAAAGAAACGCGAACACATGAACAGCTGTATCGAAAACATCAACCAACATGCGGCCAACGGAAATTCAAAAGAGTGCTTTGCCAATGCACGGAATCTGACAAAAGATTTCCACCCAAGATCTACAGCCATCAAAAATGAAAATAATGAACTCACAACAAGTGAACGTGATGTGCTGGCAGTGTGGCGATCCCATTTTCAAGACCTACTGAATAGGACGAATGAAGTTCATCCTATTCGAGCAATTGCTCCATCAACTGAGGAGATTTTTGTCCCTTACCCAGCAATAGAAAAAGTGGAAGCTGCCATTAAAAAACTGAAAAATGGCAAATCACCAGGTTTCGATGGAATTCCCGCAGAACTTCTGAAAAATGGAGGAGCAGCTCTGGTCTCACGTATATACGATCTGATTCTTGCAATCTGGGACCAAGAAGAACTACCTGCTGAATGGAAAACAGCTCTCATTGTTCCGCTACATAAGAAAGGTGACCGTCTAAAGTGTGCAAATTATCGTGGCATCGCACTGTTGAATACTGCATACAAAATACTGGCTAATGTCGTACTTGCTCGACTCATCCCGTTCGCCGAATCTATCATCAGTGTGGTTTTCGTCCCAACCGCTTAACCACAGATCAATGTTTTACATTAAGGATGATTATGGAAAAATGTTGGGAGTACAACATCAGCATTCACCAGCTCTACGTTGATTTCAGGCAAGCATATGATAGTATCATCCGCGACAACCTCTGGTCCGCACTCATATGCCTTGGTATCCCAGAGAAACTTGTTTCTCTGTGCAAACTAACAACATCGGGATCAAACTGTAGAATAGTAATCGAAGGGTCAGTTTCTGATCCTTTCGATATAACATCAGGTGTTCGACAAGGTGATGCACTCGCGCCCATACTATTTAATTTGGCGCTGGAGTACGCGATAAGAAAAAGCCGAATTGAGACACAAAACTGCAGATATAACAAATCTAGTCAAGTTCTTGGCTACGCAGATGGTATTGTGCTTCTCGGACGTAGAACAAGCGATATTAAGAATAGTCTCTCTCAGCTTGAAAGAAATGCTAAACGGCTTGGATTATGCATCAACATCGGCAAAACTAAAGTGTTAACAACATCTAAGAACATATCTTCCGGAAATCTGGATACTGGCGACTATGAAGTGGAACGCGTGGAAAACTTTAAATACCTCGGGTCTGTAATAACATCGTCAAATGACATGCAGGCAGATATCAAAGCCAGTGTCTCTGCCGCATACAGAGTTTTCTACGCATACTTAAAACTTTTGCGATCAAAACATCTTTCGCGGTCGTGTAAACTCACACTTTACAAAGCATTAATTCGACCTGTGCTTACATTTGGAAGTGAAAGCTGGACACTGACTTCCTCCGATTGTAGAATTCTATCAACATTCGAGAGGAAGGTCATACGAACAATTTATGGTCCATGTAAAGTTGCGAAAAATCAGTATAGAATCCGAATAAATCATGAAATCAGACAGCTTCTCCGCCTCCAGCCTCCAGCTGCGATGTAATCGGATTCATTAAATCCAACCGGATTAGATGGTTTGGCTCCATTGAATAGAATGATAAAAAAAGCGTCCAAACAACAACCAGCTGGTGTTCGTCGAAGAGGAAGACCTAGACAACGCTGGCGTGATGACATCATCCAAGACCTTCGTGATATAGGATGTCGAAACTGGGGTAAACTGGTCATGGAACGAGATGATTGGGAGCTGGTGGCACAGACGGCAAAATCCCTCCATGGGATGTAAACGCCAGAGAGAGAGAGAAATAACCATTTTAAAAAACCCTTTTCTTTTTGTTTTTTATAATTTAATAATTAATATATTCAAAATTTAATAATTTTTAAATTTAATAATTTATATATGATTAATTAATGATTTATTTATTTTGACCCTAATATATGTCTAAATAACTTAAATAACATATTGCACTCTAGTAAAATAATATAAATGACAGTCTAGTTGAAAATTAACCTCAAATAGCAACACCCGTTATGTATTAAAAAAGTCCAAGCGGCACGTATATCCGCTAGAAAAAGGTAGATTTCGAGATCAGACAGTTTTGTGTGCCAGTAGAATCTGATGTATCAGATTAGTTTAAACAACACAAACTAATTTAAAACAGATATCGAACAAAATTTAAAAAGAAAATTAGCTACATATAAGTAAAACTATATCTATCCAATTTTGCAACAAACAAATATCAAATCTACCACAGAACATCTGTGTGACAATTTATGACACAAATCTACGCTATATCATATGTCGCCCAATTACTGCAAAGTATCAAAATAGCTTATTTCTAAGAAAAAAAATTAATTTCTTCTATTCAAACCTTTTTATTTTTTTTTCATTGACTGTTATAAGGTCTTTGAAAATTGTAGTTATGGATTGTTGCAAACTTTTTTGTTGAAGCCAACAAGTCAAAAACTTCTAACTGCAGAGGTTTATATTTATACGAAACGGATTAAAATGTTTCCACAGATTCTAAATTTATGAAGTTTTTAAAAATAATAGTATCCAAACGGCCGTTATAACGGATTAAAAAAACGATTTTTTTTCTAGTATAAAGCCTCTAGTTATTTAACCATGTGTCAGATTTTTCTGACTTACGAACTTGTCCAAGATATTAATAAAACACACATGTTTACGGAAGGTTTTTTGATCTGGCTGCCAAATGCGACCGTGTGAGTGCCGGTTGATTCAAACGGATTTTGTGTTTTACAAGCTTTTTTGTTGGAGCCGCTCACTCAGAAACCTCCAACTGCAGAGGTCTTTTTTTTGAAATAAACTGATTAGAAAGGTTTCAAAGATTCTAAATTTATGAAGTTTTTAAAAATATTAGAATCCACACGGCCGTTATAACGGATCTATAAAACAGCATTTTTTTCTAGTATAAAGCCTCTAGTTTCTTAGCCATGTGTCGGATTTGGCTGATTTACGAACTTGTTCAAGATATTAATAAAACGCACATTTTTAAAAAAAGTTTTTTGATCTGGCTTTACAAATGCGACCGTGAGAGTGCCGGTTGTTTAAAAAAAAATTTTTTTTTGCAAACTTTTTTGTTGGAGCCGCTCACTCAGGAACCTCTTACTGCAGAGGTCTATTTTTAAAACAAATTGATAAAAAAGATTCTAAAGATTCTAAATTTGTTAATTTTTTTTTTTTTTTTTTTAGCAATTAGTTAGACATGTTTAGCACACTAAATATGAAATATTCATTATTTAGACTCTTTGAATTTTCGAAGATACCATGTCAACTATAAAGGAAGGAGATGAGGAAAATGGAAGGAATAAGGATATAGGAATAACTATACTGATTCTTTTAAATGACGATGGACATTTTCTTTAAACATCTGAGGAGAATATTCATCGGGAAATACGGATCCGGGCATTGAGTTCCATAATTTGACCACTCTATTAAAATAATCGTTCTGGAAGGACATCTCTGGTGAGATAACTCTGAAGTTCTTGTTCGCCGATTAAATTACGCACACAATGGAAGGATGTTTTGAATTTCCTTAGAAGAGAATTCGCTAAAGTTATATTTATAGTAGATTGACAGTTCAGCCACATTTCTTCTGTGCTGGAGTGAATCAAGCTGATCCGTTAGTTCGGTATTACCAATCAACCGTATTGCTTTTCTCTGTACAGAGTCTAGACATTTTATTGTTGACTGACAAGCACCTCCCCAAACATGACAGCAGTACTCCATACATGGACGAATAAATGACTTGAAGATTAGCAGAATTTGCTCGGGATTGAAATACTTTTTACATCGACTCAAGAATCCTAATTTTTGCATTGCAGATTTAGCGAGGTTGAACACATGTTTATTCCATTTCAGGTTATTTTGAATATCCACTCCAAGAAGTCTAACTGATTCAACCTCACGCAATTCCTCATGGTTTATCTTAATAGGGAAATTTTTATGTCAGTCTATTCGTGAAAGACGGCATAGTTTTGTTTTGGTTGGATTAAACGAAACAAGATTACGATCACCCCATTCCATTATAAGAGCCAGGTCGTTGTTGATAGAATCAATTAGCAGCTCTCTATCAGTGGTAACTGCAGTATGAGATCGAAATTTAGGAGATGCATGTGATGCATGCAATGTGCTGTCATCAGCAAAACTATGGATTGGGTGCATTGTGGAATTAAGTAAGTCATTAATGTATAGAAGAAACAAGGTTGGTGAGAGTGCAGAACCTTGGGGAACCCCAGCATTGGTTGTGAAAATATTGGATGTGATACCATCTAAATTAACATGAAATTAGCGACCTGTAAGAAAACTATGAATTCATGAGACAGTAAGATGGTCTATGCCATAAGATTTTAATTTAGCTATGAGATTTTTATGCCACACTTTATCAAATGCTTTAGAAATATCAAGTGAAATACTGAATGTTTCACCATGGTTTTCCAGCGATTTGTTCCAGAGATGGGATACGTAGGCTAACAGATCACCTGTTGCATGACTTCTACGAAAACCATACTGTTTATCATCAATAATTCGCGACATTTCCAAATAATCTATCAAATTGTAGTTAACATATTTTTCAAATATTTTAGCCAAAACCGACAGAATTGCAATTGGTCTATAATTGTTAGGGTCTGTCTTACTGCCTTTCTTTGATATGGGTTGAAAGCTGGCCAGCTTCCAAGAATCGGGAAATATTCCGGTTTTATAAGATAAATAGAAAATTTTTGTTAAAATTGGAGCTTGTTGTCTAGCAAAGTTTTTAAGAATGAGGGGTGGGATACCATCGGGACCAGCAGATTTGTTGATATTGATAGAAAGAAGTATTTTCCGTACAATATTGCAACGAAAAATAATTGGTTTCATTTTCGTTACAACTGGGGAATGAGTGTAGGGGAATGGGGGGTTCAACTATGTTTGAGTTTTCTGCGAAAATACGACCCAAAAGATCCGCCTTCTCTTTTGAGTCGCTCACGGGAATGTCATTCAGAACTAAGGTTGGAATAGAGGATCGAGTAAAATTGCTCTGGACTGATTTAACTGCCTGAAAGAAACTACGTGAGCCAGATGGGTGCTCGGCGAATTTCTTTGCTTTCTTCTGGATAAACGCTTCTTTGTCCAAGTCTATTTTGTATTTACTAATATTTCTGGCTTTTTTATAGGCGCTAAGGGTTTCAGGTGTTTTATTTGAGTTATACGTCTTAAATACTGCCTCATCAACATCCCGCGTGAACCAAGGCTCAGTTTTAGGAGTGATTAATCGATTTGGAATAAACCGCCGCATTCCGTCTTTTATGATTTCAGAAATTCTTATTGCCGATGTGCTAGGATCTTGATCAACACAACAAATAGTTTTCCATGGTGTTTCATCATAAAAGTTTCTCAATCCTTCCCAATCAGCGCGATTATAATTCCAAACGCGACGAGGATCTGCTTTAATTGGCGTCGGTGATTTTAAAATATTAGTATCCAGACGGCCGTTATAACGGTTTTAAAAAATCAATTTTTTTTATAAAAAAGGCTCTAGTTCCTTAACCACTTCTCGGATTTTGCTGATTCACGAACTCGTCCGAGATATTAATAAAACACACATGTACAGAAAATTTTTTTGATCTACCTCAACAAATGCGACCGTGAGAGTGCCGGTCGTTTTCGTTATATCTCATATCGTATATATATATATATATATATATATATATATATATATATATATATATATATATATATATATATATATATATATATATATATATATATAGATATATATATATATATATATATATATATATATATATATATATATATATATATATATATATATATATATATATATATATATATATATATATATATATATATATATATATATATATATATATATATATATATATATATATATATATATATATATATATATATATATATATTAGGGTGCTTTTTTTGGGGCGACAATTCTTTTTTTCTGATGCCCCACCGAAATTTTGTTGGAAATACCCAAGAAAACGTCCTCCTAAAATATGAGCCCTCAAAATTAACGTTTAGCACTCGGCCTTTGCGTTTGAATATTTTCCATACAAAATACATGTAAACTTTGGTGTTTTTTAAAAAAAAAATTACAGCTCAGCGGCATTTTATACTATTTCAAAATGGAAAAAAGCAACTAACTCAGGATTAAATTATCTACAAAAATGCTTATAGAGATGTAACTGTAACTTACACCGGTGACACAGTACAGATCACTAAAGTCAGTTTTATATGAATTTCTTGTTCTTTTGTTATTATTTCATAAATGGCTAAAGCTACAGGAAAACTGTCAATAACAAAGTTGTAGTTAATTAAGTTTCCTACAAAAAATTTATAATTACCGAATCTCTATGATTGATATTTCTCGAGATAATAAGCTTTTATTAAAATAGATGTTTTAAGAGATTTTCGTCATCAATTTATGAAGACCGCAAGTTCTAAAACAATAAATATTTATTATCTCGAGAAATATCAATCATAGAGATTCGGTAATTATAAGTTTTTTGTAGGAAACTTAATTAACTACAACTTTGTTATTGACATTTTTCCTGTAGCTCTAGCCATTTATGAAATAAAAACAAAAGAACAAGAAATTCATATAAAACTGACTTTAGTGATCTGTACTGTGTCACCGGTGTAAATTACAGTTACATCTTTATAAGCATTTTTGTAGATAACTTAATCTTGAGTTAGTTGCTTTTTTCCATTTTGAAATAGTATAAAATGCCGCTGAGCTGTAATTTTTTTTCTAAAAAACACCAAAGTTTACATGTATTTTGTATGGAAAATATTCAAACGCAAAGGCCGAGTGCTAAACATTAATTTTGAGGGCTCATATTTTAGGAGGACGTTTTCTTGGGTATTTCCAACAAAATTTCGGTGGGGCATCAGAAAAAAAGAATTGTCGCCCCAAAAAAAAGCACCCTAATATATATATATATATATATATATATATATATATATATATATATATATATATATATATATATATATATATATATATATATATATATATATATATATATATATATATATATATATATATATATATATATATATATATACATATATAATGTGTATATATTAGAGTGGGGCGATTTTAAAATCTTAATGGGCCCCTCGCGATTCTAATTCCTGAAGTTGTACTGAGCAAAAAAGTCCACTAGACCATATGTCTACGGTGAAAACCGAGCTTGCGAATTTTCGTCTGAAGTTTTTTTGTCGCAATTTATGTTTTGTGAAAACTTGCAAATTTTCTTAGGCTCATATCTCGTAAACCATTTGGAATTTTACTATGAATAAAATTAGTAAGCTGTAGTTCTTGACCTCAGCTACAAATTTGCTGGATAAACAAACCGAAAAAAATCACATCTTCATGATCAAAAACACGAAAATGCCAAAAAAACTAGATTCTGAATAAATCCTAAAACAGACATTTTTTAAATTTTTTGACACCATTTCTGGGTAAAAACTGTATTTGAGGTTATGTTTTCAGACTCTCATATCAGGGGTCCCTGAAGCGAACATCATAACCGTCAACTTCAATGAAAGTCCCTGAAGCGAACATCAACTGCATAACCGCCAACTTCAAAAGAATTTGATTAAAATATATTGTTTTTGCACTTTTTTTACTTTTATAATAAATATTACAAATTATAATTATTATAATTGTAATATATATTGTAAATTTTATAATAAATATAATAAATTTAATAATTAGTGTTTCGAGAAAATATTACAAAATCACAAATTCATATTTTCAAATTCCAAAAATATTGTAAAAATTAAATAAAGTCAAACTTTTTTGAAAATTCAAAAAATATTCCAAAAATTATTACAAAATCAAAGATTAAAACTTTTTTCAAAAATTCAAATATTGCAAAAATTATAACAAAATCAAAAACACAAACTTTTTTCAAAATCCCAAAATTATTTCAAAAACTTGTAATAAAATCAAATATTTAAACTTTTTCTAAATTCTAATTCAAACTTTTTCCGAAATTCTAAAAATATTGCAAAAATTAAAACAATATCAAAAAAATTGTAACTTTTTTCAAATATTATAATGAGATCAAAAATTTAAAATTCTAAAAATATATATATATATATAAAATTCACAAAATCAATAATCCTATTTTTTTTTAAAATTCAAAAAATATTTCAAAAATTATAACAAAATCAAAAATTAAAACTTTTTCCACATTCTAAAAAATTTTGCAAAAATTATTACAAAATTAAAAATACAAACTTTTTTCAAAATTCCAAAAATATTTTAAAAACTATAACAAATTAAAAAATTTCCATGTCCATTTTCATTTTCAATTATTTACACTACATTTTTTTTCCAAAAAATTGGCTAAAAAAATAAATGAACTCATTTTTTGACACACTTGACAATATTTTTTGACAAACTTATAATGTTCTATTATTCTCTATAATTCTCTATAGTAATAATAAATTTTCATGTCATACAACTTATTAATTTTATTTTGTTCCAAAAAATTGGGTAAAAAAATAAATAAAAATCTTTCTTTTGACACACTTGACAACATTTTTTTGACAAACTTATAATGCCAAGTTATGCCTCAATAAAATTTCATTTCAAACAAATAATTAATTTTATTTTTTTCCAAAAAATTGGCTAAAAAAATAAATAAAAATCATTCTTTTGACACACTAGACAACATTTTTTTGACAAACTTATAATGCCAAAATTCTCACTAAAATTTCATTTCAAACAAATAATTAATTTTACTTTTTTCCAAAAATTGGGTAAAAAAATAAATAAGAATCTTTCTTTTGACACACTTGACAACATCTTTTTGACAAACTTATAATGCCATAATTCTCAATAAAATTTCATTTCAAACAAATAATTAATTTTACTTTTTTCCAAAAAATTGGGTAAAAAATTAAATAAAAATCTTTCTTTTGACACACTTGACAACATTTTTTCGACATAATGCCACAATTCTCAATAATAATAATAAAATTTCATTTCAAACAAATAATTAATTTTATTTTTTTCCAAAAAATTGGGTAAAAAAATAAATAAAAATCTTTCTTTTGACACACTTCACAACATTCTTTTGACAAACTTATAATGCAATAATCTAGATTTTGGTCTCACATACCAATCCAATCACTTAAAATGAACGTATTTTAAGCAACTAAATATGCAAATTTCCTTGTTTTGACACACTTGACGATTTTTTTGACACACTTCCGGTACAGTTATCGAACACATCGTCCTTTCGGCTCTTCCCATTGAGTGAACCTATTTTTAGAAGAAAAAAATTTTTGAAATCTGCCCAGCGGTTTTCTAGATTTCGTAGGTTGTGACGGCCGGCCGGCAGACAGACATACATTTTTTTTTCTTTTTTAGAATCAGTAGGTCCTAAAACGTCGAGAAATGCCAAAAAAAGTGGGGGTAATAATTTCACT